>CM067313.1:16684499-17284499 GCA_034231615.1 Meghimatium bilineatum
AATGTTGATATCCAAACGGTTTTCCTGTTAGTTTAACTAATATTACCCGATATGATATTGCCATAAAACCCTTTACCTTTTTTTTTCCTGTTTCTGTGTCTAATAATACTTCTACACTCCTCTTGTGTTATTTTTACTCCTGAGTATATGACTTTAAATGTATCTGTTTGTATCTCTCCTGCCCCAGTCCACCTCATTAAGATATTTACGTTCATTCTTTCCAATTCTTGCTTGATGTTTGTCTAATTTACCACATCGCGCTAACGAACTGACGTTCCGTGTTGCTATATCAACACCAACTGTAGGCCTACTTCTGTGTGTCGCCATGACTTTCATCTTGGGAGAATAATGTGGTAGTTTCCCGTTGCTTTCCACATCCATATGGGGGATATCCATTTATATCCGCTCCCTTTGACAATACTTTATTGCCGGGACAAATGGGTGCCCGCCGCCCCTGCCCAGTTGCAGAGCTAACCACTTATACAGGTGGCTATCGGTCGCTTCCTTATTCGCGCCTGGCGAACATCATGCCAAGCCACGATCAACGTCTAAAACTCCGACTCCCCCTCCATAAATTTTCATCTTTCAATAGAAAAACACACAAGAAATGTTCTGCACATTTCAGTTATTAGTCATTCAACTTAAAATAACACATAAAACGATTATAAATAATCCTCAAATGTGGACTGATCGAATAACTTTCAGACTTTCGCCATGTTGACATTGGAAGCATTGGTAGATTGCCATGTGTTTATATTCATCGCTGTCTTAAAATTCAAGAAATAACTGAATTAAATCCGCTTATTGACTAATAGAAAACCACCAAAGTAAGATAGAATGCTAGCAAATAGAATGCCAACTACATGCTACCTGATAAACACTGGGTTTATATTCGCTAACTATTTCACATTACACATTCATGAAAACCTTTCATTGCTTTCATAGTTTATATTAGAATTAAACATTAATTTTATTATATTTGATCGAAATAGTTGTTTTATAACTGAATTTTTGTAACTCGAAACACAACACAGTTGAATAGATCTCTGCAGGGTTATGTCACATGTAGCACAACTGTAGTCACATGTAGCACAACTGTAGTCACATGTAGCACAACTGTAGATTGTTAATCCTATTGTAAACGTTTCTCCATCACACACCATGATGTTGTTTTATCATGTTGTTATAGTTTTTGTCACGATAACAAATGTGTAACCTACTGCTGAAATCAGAATGTGTCGGCATGTTATATAAATAGATTTTCATTCTATAACTTCAGCTCTGGTAAGAGATAAACGTCAGGGTTATTGCTTCATTGCATGCTAGCATTTTCTGTTAGCTTCGGTAGTATTTCGCAAGAGCTGGCAGTGGGTATGAGACAAATTATAGATACTTTTATATATTATTCTTCAAAACGCGCAGTTTTCATGACTATAATTAGTATACGGAAGTTCAGAATATAAAAAGAATATATATATATATATATTAATATATATATATATTATATATTATATATATATATATATATATATATATATATATATAATATATATATATATATATATATATATATATAATATATATATATATATATATATATATATATATATGGTGAAAACCTGTTGAACAGAAATGACATGTCTACGAAGAAATCTCGAAATCGAAATGGAAAAAAGAATCAGAAATGAAAAAATCAGAAGACTAACAATCACAATCCATCATACACTTTCCTCACTATTGTGTAACCTATACTTATGTCACTTTCTGCGGCCTATATTATCTTCCCCACCCATCTGGTCTTATATGTCCATGTTTCTAGATTAATAATTGTAGTCTTGATGGGGTCAACTCGGTCCGGTCTTGTAAAAGATGTGTTAGATGGCAGATATCTAATGCGTGCATACAATGGATAATGGGTGTTGGTGGGTACTTTGTGGGTGGTTTTAGGTCTTGTCATTAGTTGTGGGAGATATACGTTGTGTGGGTATCTTATTGTACCATGTTTCATTTCATTTAATTTTGATTTTTGCACTTTATGTTCATCTCTTTCCCTCCCGTTTATACTCTCTGTTATTGTGAGATATGTTCACGACCATCATTTCAATATTAAGCTTTATTTTTACTATTACTTTAAGCGACATTTACTTCAATCATTCTGTTCGAAACCACAGTATTTGAGATTAGTAGTTCTTATTTTTCTTTGATATTGCTTATATTTTACTTCGTGAATTATACATGCTCTGATTATTTCTTTAACATTCTCGTCTTCTCTTGCTGTATTTGTCTATTTCTTTTGTCTTTATCTCATTTATCATATTTTTTAACTCCTCTATTACTTCATGATTATCTGTAACTCTCAATTCTTGTTGTTTGTCATTGTCCTGATGAAGATATTTTTCAGAGGGATATTCTTTGTATTCTTTTCATAATTCATTTAGAAGTATCTTCATCATCATCAGGTAGCATATCCTGAACAGGATGTTAATCAGTCACCACAGCCTTTCGAAACGTATTTATATCATGAGCAAGTCTTCCTGCTTCTGTTACTATCATTCTCAGGTGGTCTTTGATGTCTTGCGTTCATCCTTTTCTTGGTCTGCCTGTTGCTTGTCTCAGAAGTATCTTCCTGGTATTCAGCGTAATTAATTTGTGAAATGTACATAGTGTCAATATGCTCTGCTTCGGTAGTGATGTATTAACTGATCGTTTCCCATCACTAGAGAGTTACAAATTTCATCACAACACATAACATTGACATGTTCAACTTTATCACCATTACATTATTTGATATCATTCAACATAATTTGTGTCATTCAATCATAGCATAATACTTCTCTGCTAATAGTAATAACTATACTGCTGCATAATAATTCGGCAGCACACTATCACAAACTGCGACAATTAATGAGGATGTTGCCCTGCGTATTGCTCGTGCCAGTGCAGCATTCGGGAGCCTTCGTGCCAACTTCTGGATAAAGGCGTGGTCTCAGTCTGACAACTAAGTTGGACGTGTACCGTGCAGTGGTTCTACCAACACTGATTTATGCTGCGTCATCCTGGACTGTATATGAGAGACATGCTCGACAGCTTAACTCTTTCATCTTCGGTGCCTACGAAACCTCATGGGAGTACGTTGGCAGGATCGTGTACCAGATACGGAAATTCTTCAGAAGTACCGTATGCAAAGCATCCATGCAATGCTGACTAGGTCCCAACTCCCGCTGGACTGACCACATCGTCCGTATGCCAGACAAGCGCCTTCCAAAGAGATTATTCTATGGGGAGTTGTGCGAATGAACGTTCAAGTGGAGGCAGAAAAGCGCTTCAAGGATCACCTAAAAAGCTCTATCAAGAACTGCAGCATCGATTCTAGCTCCTGGGAAATTACAGCACTTGTTCGCTCAGCGTGGCACACTCAGATCACTGCTGGCATCACGAAATTTGAAAAAAAGAAAGAACACTGCGGGCAATCCACAAGCGCAAGAAGCGGAAGGACAAATCCGTAAATTCTCCTACCCCAAACCTTCAGCACTCCTGCATGCACTGCAATAGAACTTTCCGTGCAACGAATCGGACACATCGGGCATCTATGAACTCACAAACTAAATTAGTTAATTACCAATTTTAATTATTATATATATTTTTTAAAAAATCGCATTTAATGTTTTTTCATGCCATGCCCATCTTCGCTTGCGAAGGAGGAACATCATCATCATCGTCATCATCAATACTTCTCTAATGTAATAGTAAACATGGTATGTTTCACGTTATTATAATTCACATAATTTCTGGGGTGCAAAGGGAACACATTGCTCTAGGCGGACCCAGGGTTAGCAGATAACCAATATCCCAAATGTACCTCCACGCGGTGCACCCTGCAAACAGAAACACAGCAGCTCCAGCTGATTCTGGCCAAATCATTTGGGGATCGTGTCCGAGATTGGAAGAGATTTGATTGCACAAGAGACAGACAATATCTCCGACACCATCATCATTACCACATATAACGACACTGTCGACATACAGTGAAGCTAGTCAGCACAGTCCGAACATTGGAGGGGCGGCCAATGTATACTGCACGTAAAGGTAGATGCATGGCGAGAGACGCATAGATTTCATACCGAGTACAATGAAACAATGAAAGGGCGGAACAGCGCTAGAGGGCAGCGCGAACTGCAAATATAATGTGAAAAGTCCTTAGGAAAGGGGAACTACAAGCTCCGTCACCTCGAGACGAGATTCTAGTTACCTGTGTCCCTTACAGGCAGAGACCCAGACCCATTCATTGGCGTTTGGTAAAGCAAGAAGACCTAATTCTGCTCTAATGTCGAGCCTTCCTAAACCGGAACCTATGCTCGCGAAGAGAAAGGGTTCTGTACCCCATGGGCTTAGGCAAGAAAGGGACAACGATGGTAGTCCTGGCCCAACTCTACTGTCAAGGTTTCCTATACCGGATGCGCACTTGCAGAGAGAAAGGGTCCCGTACCCGATGGGCTCAGGCACAAAAATGGACAACGATTTAGCCCTGGCCCAACTCTACTGACAGATTTTCCTACACCGGAAATATACTTGAAGAGAGAAAGGGTTCAGTACCTGATGGGCTCTGGGCGCTATTCGGACAAGGACGCTCAGCTCGAGAACGCATTGCTCTCAAACGCGTGGTGTGAGACTCGAATTTGGACAAGGGGTACACGATGTCGGTGAATGACAACCTCGGCTAAGAGGGCGAAAGAGCCAGGGTCCAACTCCTCTGTTGAGTTCTTCCCCTTAAGGAACCAGGCTCACGGATGAGAAATGGTTCAGTACCCAATGGGCACAGGCACAACACGTCCAATTACACGAGGCAAGTTCATAGACAGTGGAACACCTCGTGCGAGTCAGACGAGAGCAAAAATCGTCTGGGCGAAGAGTCGCCACTACGCGTGCCTGGAGACAGATATAGAGGCTGTCACAGGCTAATGGTAGCCCACCCGAATTATCAAGGCATGCCGAAATCGGATGTGCTAGGCCTACAAGGCGCATAACGGTGGCACAACGTAATCACGCTCCCAGCGGAAATCGCACGTATATCCGGATGGTTACAATGGAGCGAACGCAAAACAAAAAAACAAAACACATAATTTCTATCATACAATTTAATGAAGAGCTCAGGTATGTGAGGTGGCGAATTCATGTATAATTAGAGTTGAAGAATTCATGTATAATGAGATGTGAAGAATTCATGTATAATTAGAGGTGAAGAATTTAGGTATGGCGAAGAATAATGAGAGATATAGAGGTATAATGAGATATGAAGAATTGAGGTACACTAAGAGGTGAAAACCTCAGGTATGATGAGATGTCAATAATTTAGAAATAATACGATGTGAAAAATTCATGTATAATTAGAGGTGAAAAATGTAGATATGATGAAGAATTTTGTGAGGTATAAAGAGAGGTGGAGAATGCAGGTATAATGAGAGGTGAAGAATCCAGGTATAATGAGAGGTGAAGAATGCAGGTATAAAGAGAGGTGAACAATACAGGTATAATGAGAGATTAAGGATTCAAGTATGATAATATGTAAAGAATTGCTGTATCTTGAGAGGTAAAGAATTCAGATGTTATGAAGAATTTAGGAATGATCAGAGGTGAAGAACTCAAGATTGATGAGGAGATGTAAAGAATTCAGGTATATTGAGATGTGAAGAATTCAGGTATGATGAGATGTGAAGAGTTTAGGTATGATGTGACGTATTCAGAAGTTATTAAGACTTCAGGTATGCTGAAAGGTAACGAGTTTAGGTATGATAAAGATTTCAGGTATGATAAGATGTGAAGTGTTTAGGTATGATGGTGACGGATTCAGATGTCATTAAGAATTCAGGTATGCTGAAAGGTAACGAGTTTAGGTATGATAAAGATTTCAGGTATGATAAGATGTGAAGTGTTTAGGTATGATATGACGGATTCAGATGTCATTAAGAATTCAGGTATGCTGAAAGGTAACGAGTTTAGGTATGATAAGAATTCAGGAGTGATGAGAGTTGAATAATGCAGTTATGATAAAGAATTCAAGTGTGAGGGGATATAATAAATTCAGTTATGATGAGATGTGATTAAGGAGAAAGAGGAAGATACAACCGTATGATTGTTTGCGGTAGTAGAAAAAGTGCAAATGTTTGAGAATTTAGAATCATACATAGAGAATTCAATCAAGGGTAGCTAGGGACGTGTAAAAAAAAAGAATACCTGAAATGATGCAACAAAGACTCTAGTAAAGATGTTTTGCACACAATGTAAACATTACCTGAGAGGCGGTATTTATTATTTCCTTGCATTTCTTTGGTCGGCATTAATGTTTTGTGTGCATACTACTGTAAGTATAACAAGTGACCCATTTTCAAGCCTCCGCTTTCCCAACCATCAAAAAAAAATAATAATAATAACTAAATACAATACTAGTAAATTCTGAAAACCCATGGTTCTGTAGAACCCTTCTCATTTGGATCTGTCGTGTAGTTACGGGTGCGGTATCGTGTTCCCGTAATCGCTTCTAGCATAGTCACTTCGTGAATACGCTTTTAGTGTAATAAAGTTGTGTGGGCGCTTCTATTGTAGTCAGTTCGTGCATACGCTTCTAGTGTAATAACGTTCTGTAATCGCTTCTAGCGTAGCCACTTCGTGAATACGTTTCTAGTGTAATAACGTTGTGTGGTCGCTTCTATTGTAGTCACTTCGTGTATACCCTTTTAATGTAGTCATTTCGTGTACTCTATTATTGTGTAATATTTTCTTGTGTAATCACTTCTAGTGTAGTCACTTCTAGTGTAATCACTGCGGGCAGTCCATTCTAGTAGCATTGCTTCTAGTGTAGTTGCTTCTAGTGTAATCGCTTCTAGCGTAGCCGCCTCTAAGGTAGTCACTTCGTGTAGTCGCTTCTAGTGTAATCACTTCCCCTAGCCCCACCTAGTGTAGTTAAGTCGCGTAGTCCTTTCTAGTGTAGTCACTTCACGTTGTACAGTTTAGTGTAGTCACATCGAGTAGTTCCATCTAGTGTAGTCACGACGTGTAGTCCCTTCTAGTGTAGTCACATCGTGTTTTCCCTTCCTGTTTAGTTACCTCATGTAGTCCGTTCTAGTGTAGTTACGTCGTGTTTTCCCTTCCTGTTTAGTTACCTCATGTAGTCCGTTCTAGTGTAGTTACGACGTGTTTTCCCTTCCTGTTTAGTTACCTCATGTAGTCCCTTCTAGTGTAGTTACGTCGTGTTTTCCCTTCCTGTTTAGTTACCTCATGTAGTCCGTTCTAGTGTAGTTACGACGTGTTTTCCCTTCCTGTTTAGTTACCTCATGTAGTCCGTTCTAGTGTAGTTACGTCGTGTTTTCCCTGCCTGTTTAGTTACCTCATGTAGTCCCTTCTAGTGTAGTTTACGTCGTGTTTTCCCTGCCTGTTTAGTTACCTCATGTAGTCCCTTCTAGTGTAGTTACGTCGTGTTTTCCCTTCCTGTTTAGTTACCTCATGTAGTCCCTTCTAGTGTAGTTACGTCGTGTTTTCCCTTCCTGTTTAGTTACCTCATGTAGTCCCTTCTAGTGTAGTTACGACGTGTTTTCCCTTCCTGTTTAGTTACCTCATGTAGTCCCTTCTAGTGTAGTTACGTCGTGTTTTCCCTTCCTGTTTAGTTACCTCATGTAGTCCGTTCTAGAGAGTTCACTTCCTGTAGTCGTTTGTAGTGCCATCGCTCATAATGTAACCGTTTTTAATTTAGTCATTTCTTGTAGTCTCTTCTACTGTAGCTACTTCGTTAATCACTTCTAGTATAGTCACTTCATGTAGTCCCTTTTATTGTAGACACTTGGTGTAGGCACTTCTATTGTAGACACTTGGTGTAGGCACTTCTATTGTAGACACTTGGTGTAGGCACTTCTATTGTAGACACTTGGTGTAGGCACTTCTATTGTAGACACTTCATGTACACGCTTCTAGTGTTGTCACTTCGTGTGGCACATCGCATCTAGTGTAGTTGCTTCTAATGCAGTCAATTCATGTAGTCACTTCTTGTATAATGGCTGCTAGTGTAGTCGCTTCTAGTGTAGTCACTACGTGTAATCTTTTCTAGTGCAGTCACTTCAAGTGTGTCATTCATCTTATGTGCTATTCATTTTTATATCGACAAACAAATGTTGGAAAATTGCTCTATACTTACTGCTCATAAGATAATAAATAAAAATATTGACCGAAGAGTTCACAGATTCAAGAACAATTCCAAATCCTCCCAACATTGTTTAAAATATTGATGTACTTGCCTCCAATTGACAGCTCTGGTTCAGCTATCATAGCAATGAAAATAAAGCTGAAGAAAACGAAGCAAACTAACTATAAAAGTGAAGAAATGATCACCGACATTTTAGCTGCTCTCTGGTTGCGGTTAGAAACATTATCAGCTTGAAGTGTCCCAGCAGTTTTCTTCCGCCATTTTGAGTTGCTGTGCAATTTATATACTAGTATAGCTGTGCATATAATGATGACGAGGAAGGCAGTGAAGGCAATAGCAACGTTGTTAATAATGTAAGAATATTTCTCCACGATCTCACGATTATCACTATACAGAAGACCAAGAAGAGTTCTATTTTTCAATGGGAAAAACTTCATGCCAAGCTTGTTGACGGCGTAGATAGGAGAAACACTGCCCATCATGATGACAAAGATGAACGTAATGAGAACAGTCACACGTTTTGTTGTGACGATACTTTTTTACCTAAATTAGAGAAGATAAATACAATGATATGTAGTACTTTAAAAACGTTAGTAGCTGTGCACATATTATAGCGTGCATAAAAAATACATGTTTGAGACACATCAATACAGCGTTAAGCATATTCTAAGGACATGTGTACATTATGAATGTGGTCTGCGGGTCTCAGCAAAGTTCTGAATTACCTGATACAATTTATCAATATACTTATCTTAGATAATGTGACTGCATTGTCAGACTTTGCTCTCAGTCAAAGTAATAGCAATATTCATTTTTGAAGCATAAATGTTTCATCGTGTGTGTCCTATTACCTCAAACCGAAGGTTCCCTAAGTGTGCGCTGCGGTGCCTGCGGCGCCGCAATGAGTCTCCAAGGTCTCCGCGGCTGCTTTGCGACAACGAAAAAAAAATTGCAAAATATAATGTTATAAAATTGCTTTTTTATTAAACAGCTTTTTTTTCCACTTGATTGTAAATATAATGAGCATTGATTTACTAAAGATAATTATTATCATTTTGTAATTTGATGTGTCGGTCCTATTGGGAATTTTGTCATGAAATAAAAACCAATTAAGACAACACAACTATAAAAATACATCAATGCAAAGCCAAATTTGCCATGTTAGGTGCGTTCAAGTGCAGACATAATGGGGTTTAGGAACAACTAATGAGATTGAAATGCAAAGTATAAAGATTGGGGAAGGGTAGGGGACGGGAAATAAAATAGAAAAGATAAAGAAATTAGTACACGGGGGGGGGCGCCGGGGAAGGGGGAGGCTTCAAATAGATACAGAGAACATACAAATGTGCAAGGACGAATAGTATTAGATAGCATGTGGCATATATATATATATATGTATATATACACACATATACATGTATATCAATATACATACACAAACAAGTAAACTATGAATAGAAACACAAGTATATATCTACCAAGATCAATACATATATATATATAAGAAAGATACCCAAATCAAAATGCATAAGCATCGTAAACATATCCGAATAAAAATTTGGGGTTCATACAAGAATAAGTCTACATAATGACACAAAATAAGCATTAACATAAATACGTGTAAATGTATCCACATAAATATTTTCTCACATAAAAACATATAACATAAACATTCGCACACATAGAGATATATACATGTATTCTAATACACATTCGTGCACGTGAAGATATCCACGTGTATTACTATAACACAAGAATATGTACACATAAAAATGTGTGACCCAAAGTTACTGTATGGATACATAGAACCATGTAAAATAATATGTGTGTGTGTGTGTGTATAGGTACCAGTCATTAAAACAGTTACGTACGTACATAAATAGATTGAGTAAAACAATTACACAATAGAGAAACATTATAGACAATATATATATATATATATATATATATATATATATATATATATATATATATATATATATATATATATATATATATATATATATATATATATATATATATATTGGAATAGAATATAATCAACAGAAACAACAAAGATATATAACATGTACACTGAAATCTAGTAAACATAAAAATAACTACTGATGAGCGTGCACTAAAAAAACAGTAAAAAGGATAAATCGAATATAGGAGTTGAGGTTAAAAATAAATAGTACCTCTCCAAACTTTGACACAGCAAGGCATAAAGGTGAGTAACGCTCAACACATTTAGTAAGTCTGATTCTAACAAGTGAATGAACAGTGGTTCTCACACGTGTATAGGCAATGGTAACTTGACTTATTTTTTTTTTAAAGTGATAGTTTTATTGTTTGTGCACATTTACAGACACCAACGACATCAAGAGTTATCGTATCATTACCTTAGAAAATATTTACTGCACGGTGCTGGAGAGGATAATCGCTAGAAGATCGGCGTTCTATTTGGAAAATACAGGCTTGATTCTTGTTTCTTGATTAGAAACTGTCCTCACATCACGTGGGGTATTCCCATAAGTGCTCCGCCCTCTGTTCCAGCAGCCATCCGACTCGATGGTGTTTCAAGTCTAATGCCGCTGAAACAGACGTCGACATCAGGGTACAACTCTGCCCCTTGCGACAGGTTTCTTTGTTGTTCCGCCCACCCACGCCGTGCCCATAGCTAGTTCAAGCACACCATCAGTCTGCCGGAACAACATGGTAACTGTTTTCGAAGGTTACGAATACGGGATTGTATAGATGACGTGCCATAAAGCTTCTATAAGAAGATAACCTCAATATTAAGGCATGTCATCTACTAAGGTTTTCTGTTGCATTGTTGGTTTGTCTAGTGAGCCATTAGTGAGACCCAGAGACGCAACCGCATGCGTAAAAATACAGGCTTACTTCCTGACACTCTAGATGCATACAGACAGGGGATAGACATGACCACAAATGCGACAATCTTAGAATATGACATCTACGAGGGCTCTCAGACAAGGAGGAAACAGTGGTCGTCAAGATTGACCAAGAAGATAATTACAGCAGAGTCAGCTTTGGACAGCTAATACAACTGCTAAACGAACTCAGCATCGACTCGTGGATTGTTCTATGGATAACAATGGTGCTAATATCCAGACTTATTGCTCTGAGATTGGGATACTGGACATCAGACATCATAACTATAGCACCGGGATTACCACAGGAATCGCCACTTTCACAGGTATTCTTTAACATCTACACATAGAAAATACCGCAGCTTCAGGAGATCGGACCCGTTAGGATACTAACATATGCGGACGACCTCTTGCGGTACAAGCACGACACGATGAACAGAAGAGACTTGACGTGATCGATGGTGTCCAGAGTAATCTAGAACATGTCTCGCTCTGGTGCACTGACAACAAGGCAGTTATCAATTCCACCAAGGCAAAGATCGTCTGGTTCTCGTTGAAAAACAACATAATCAAATACACAGTATCAGCAGAAACCTGTATGTGCATCAACATTGACAAGGAGCAGACTATGAAATATTTAGGAATCAGTGTCGATAGACTTCTTTCTTTCAAGAAATATGCCATTCAGAAAGCTCGGTAGAGTGTCAGTGCAGTACAAATCATAATATCTGCAGAAATGCCGCAACGAACCCTTGTACATATAATAGTATCTATGTTGGACTATGTTTTACTTACGCTGTCGCAAACACAGGTGAATAGACTGGAGATAATAGAACAAAGGGCCATGAGAGGTGTCCTACTTTGCAAAATAGGTCCTATCGCGGTCATGAGGTTTGTCCTAGACGTACCGAGCATCAAAGCATGACTTAAAATAGATTAGGTTAAATAATACTTTAAAGTTACCAATAATGATCATCAATTCTTACACCAATCTCTAGACATCACAAAAGGAATGCGTAAAATTTGAGGAAAGCTTGAATGGTAGCAGTAGAAGATACAATACTCAGAGTTTGGGAATTGGATGAAGTGGGAAAAGGCTGTGAATTGGTAACATTTGGCAAAGATAGATAGTTATGGACAACAGTTTTAATACAGATTGGAAGATACTGCCGCGACTGGGCTGTCAACAAAACATAGGGACTGATCCAGGAACTCATACGGCAGCACTTGAAGCCACACGATACAATAATTTACACAGACGGCTCAGTAACACACAAATTAAATAGGTGTACATTGGGTTTTGTGGCCTAACAAAATGGTAAGAAATTACTTGAGAAGTCAGTTGCTAGCCCACTATAAAATCGAATATGAGAATGGAAATAGAAGCGGTAACAGCAACTCTCAGTTGGCTGGCGATGCAACTACCAACCGACTCAATGATTCTATCGAACTCTTAAAGTGTGCTGCACAAGAGTGAAGTGCATGCTCAGAACTGAATGGGTCACTCTTCTCATTAAAGCGCAGATTATTACATGAATCTAATGTCCATGTCATGCTGGGTCAAGGAAAACGAAAGATTCGATGTGCTGGCCGGTTTAGTTTTGGTGAACATCTCCTAGATAAGAAGAGGCATGACTGAATCGATTAGAGCAGTCATGGATACCCTACGAGAAGACGAGGAGGAGGTCCAACGAGACATTGAATATATTCAGATAATAGTAGACATGGTAGACTAGAGGCGTTGGGGGAAAGTGCTCCTCTCCGGAAAGATCGGAAGAACGCGTAATCAGTAACTAACAGGGACACTGATCTTTTACACTGTTAGATGGCTGAACGGCAATCGGAGCATATATTGGAATGCCCCCATTATTGTGACGCTTGTTGCTAGTCAAGAATGAAAAATTATATAGGCTGTTAATTTCGACAGGTGAATGTATATTGATTGTTTTTTTTACCAGAAACATAGCAGAGGAAACAACAATTTTACAGGCAATTTAAATAATTAGAATCAGGCACTGTTTTTGCAGCAAGAACCAATCTCACAAGGCAACACACAAAAATCATCACAGATAATTTTATATGGGTTTTGTAGTATTTGGTTAGCTGATTTCAAATCTGTCTTTAGTTTTTTTCTACCACGTAACATTTTTTTGTAATAGCTAATTATAATATCTTTCAACAGTGGTTATGACCACAAATCGAGTACAATGTTTTATTTAGATTGGTATCGATACTTATTACTGGCTGTAACAATTTTGTTCAGTTTCGGGTCACGTGATTTAGTATCGATGCTACCATTTTTGTGTATTCGATAGGATAGTAAATCCATTTATACACGTGTGGTGTTTGCTTAAAGTAATTACGACAAGTATATTATGAGATTTCATTGTTTTGTACTTTCTTTTATTTTAAAGGTTGCAACAACCTTGCATTTGTGTACTTGATAACTTATTTTGTGTACTTATTAACTTATTATCATGCCTAGAAGATGCATCAATCATCCAAACTGTTTCTGTTTTGTGTGTGGTTCATTTGTGACGAAATCACAGCGGCGCACAATTTAAGATGATCTAAAGAAGATATACATATTGTATTTTGGCTGTCCACTGGGTGATCAGGATAAATCTTGGGCTCCACATATCATATGTACCAGTTGTTCAAGCGGACTACGTGACTGGCTAAATGGCCGCAAGGCAGCTATGCCATTTGCAATTCCAATGTTATGGAGGGAACCGCGAGACCATGTCAATGATTGCTACTTTTGTCTGGTGAACACAAATGGATTCTCTGCTAAAAATAAACAGAACATTGTATATCCTAGCTTAGATTCTGCCATCAGGCCTGTTCCACATGACGATTCATTGCCTATTCCTTTACCTCCTTCTGGTGGACTCGTATCTATGCAAGATGGGGAGGAATGCAGTGAAAACACAGCTGTTCACAATGCAGACTCAACTGATCCAGATTATACTGTTGATGAATGTTTAGAACCTAAGACTTTTACACAGGCAGACCTGAATGATCTTATTCGTGATCTAAATATGTCTAAAGATAAAGCAGAACTTCTTGCTTCAAGGCTTAAGCAAAAGCATTTGCTTGCAAGGGACGTTAACATAACTTATTATAGAAAACGAAATCTCAACATGACGACGTTCTTCAATGTTGACGGCTCATTGAGTTATTGTCAGGACATCGATGGTCTCTTCAACAGTTTATCACAAGTGCATGATCCATCAGAATGGCGTCTCTTCATTGATTCCTCGCGAAGAAGCTTAAAGGCAGTTCTTTTGCACAATGGAAATTTAAAACCAAGCATACCAGTTGCACATTCTGTTTATCTGAAAGAATCTTATTACAACATGAACAGTTTGCTTGAAGTTATCCATTATAAAACACACCAGTGGAACATCTGTGGTGATCTAAAGGTCATTGGCATGTTGATGGGCATGCAAGGAGGATTCACTAAATACTGCTGTTTCCTATGCCTATGGGATAGTCGAGCAACAGCGGAACATTATGTCAAACGTGTCTGGGAGCCCAGGCATATCTATACGCCAGGAGCAAGCAGTGTCCAAAATATGCCCCTTGTTGATCCACAGAAAATATTTCTGCCACCTCTCCATATTAAGCTAGGACTGATGAAAACCCTTGTGAAGACCATGGGTAAGACAAACTCAGAAGGTTTTCAGTACCTTGTTAATAAATTCCCAAACATCACTGCTGCAAAAATGAAGGAAGGGATATTTATAGGTCCACAAATCAGATCTGTTTTACAAGATGAAGGTTTTAAACAGTCTCTGTCAGGAGCTGAGCTAGAAGCCTGGGAGGCATTCAAGTGGGTCTGTGAAAACTTTCTTGGTAATCATAAGTCCCCTACGTACAGGGAAGGAGTTCAGCGTCTAATAGATTCTTACCAGAACCTTGGCTGTCGCATGTCATTAAAAGTGCACTTCTTGCACTCCCATGTAGATTTCTTCCCAGAAAATCTTGGTATGGTGAGTGAAGAGCAAGGAGAACGTTTTCACCAGGACATTCAGTTAATGGAGCGCCGTTATCAAGGTTTGTGGAATGAGAGTATGATGGCCGACTTCTGCTGGATGCTATTCCGTGATAATCCAGGCGAAGAATATAACAGAAAATCAAATTCCAAGCATTTTTGAAGAAACATTCTACATATCTATGCTGTGATGTGAGTATATTTGATTTAGTCTAGAAGATGTGAATCATTTGCTTAATTGATGTTTGCGATTCTCGAAAAAATACAGCCAAGTTCAGTGAAAACTAACATCACTCATAACTTTAAAACCTGACGTGATAGAAAAAAAACTGATACCAGATCTGAAATCAGCGCCAAAAAATCCTTTAGAAAAGTGTATTTTGGTTTCAGATGATTAAAAAAAGTTTTATTTTGTTGCCTTGTGTCTTTAGACAATAATTTAAGTGACCATAATACAAATCATAGATTAACTATTTACCGCCCGCTGGCCAAATACAGTGCACCAATAACTTTTTTCCTTGATCGCTCGCAATCTACAAGTAATATATGTACTGATCTACAAGTAATATATGTACTGATCTACAAGTAATATATTTGCTGATCTATAAGTAATATATGTACTGATCTACAAGTAATATATGTACTGATCTACAAGTAATATATGTACTGATCTACAAGTAATATATACGCTATCTACAAGTAATATATGTACTGATCTACAAGTAATATATGTACTGATCTATAAGTAATATATGTACTGATCTACAAGTAATATATGTACTGATCTACAAGTAATATATACGCTATCTACAAGTAATATATGTACTGATCTACAAGTAATATATGTACTGATCTATAAGTAATATATGTACTGATCTACAAGTAATATATGTACTGATCTACATGTAATATATGTACTGATCTACAAGTAATATATGCGCAGCCCTACAAGTAATATAAGCACAAATCTACACGTGATAAACGCACCCTGCTATTTTATAGAATATTCATTTGAGTATACATGTCACACACACCTAACGCATACATCATATAACAGATATGCTGACATTCAAATAGTAACATGCGGTCTAGCTAACATGACACACACACAAATATGCATACAATATCATATAAAAGACATTTGCTTATTCCTTTGCGTGACATTATGGATATGTGTAAATATTACAAAATAAACAGCCATGGGAAACACCCAAGGGCACATAGCAGGAAGCACCTGAGATGGGCCAGTACAAGTGGTTATACTTTGCATATGTAATGAAGGTTATTTGACTCCTAGGTATAAGTTAATAATATGTGAAATATGAAAGACGCACATCTAGAGAAAACTGCAGTAGAACATACAAAGAACGAAACCTATGTTAAAATAGACTGGGAGTTGAAGCCAGAGTCGTAGGTTGTATGTATGGCGAACGGGTGAAAAGAACAATTTTGGCGACGCCAGTCTCGTAAGTACGGGCCTTTCCTTTATAGAAAAGATCATTAGTTCATTTTCATGCTATTTTAGATGCATAGGCCATTTTCTTAGATAAGAAACATATTTATATAGCGTCAGTGATATTTGAAAAAAGGTTCATGCCACAGAATAAATGCTGTCTAATTGTGGTAATTTTTGAGGAGATTGTTTCCACCTCTGTTTTTGAATTAGTACACTGTCTACAACATTTTTCTTACGGTCATCTTCTTCTTCTTCTGCGTTCGTTCTCAAACTCCTGCAGATCAGCAGGATGTAGTACGGAGAACTGAATGGGTTGTGTCATGTTTTACAGCAATGCTGTGATATCTGCGCCTTTCGGCCGGACACATCCGACGTCAGCATGGCTTTGGGTCACTGGCGCTATACGGGATGGGACAGCCAACTCCATCCCATAACCTCCTTAGTCGCCTCGTACAACATGCATGGAAGGTAAACAGTGTTGCTATTCTTTGCTCCCCTTTCGGGCCCAGACGACACACGAGTGTCTTACGGTCTAATACTACATATTATGTTCTAACGCACCTCAAATATTTGTCTGTGGAGGTAGGTACATGGAAGTTATTTCGGCGTTCCTATGGCATTTGTTGAACACATAAAGTGAAACTATACGTTATGTATACACTGTAAGCGTAAGTGCCAGAGATTAGGTTAAAAAACTATAAGATAGATGTACAATTACACTTGGGAAAGTACAACTATAAAAAAAAACTCGAAGCTAGATGTACACTTACACTTGGGGAAGAAAGTACAACAACAAATTGGATGAATCATGTATATAGACACATATACATGAGATAACAATAAAAACTTTGAACTTGAGATGTAAAAAGCGAAAAGTGACTGCTAAAGTTGGAAAGTGAAAATATAAGCTGGAGATACACGAAAAATAGAAGATTATGCATATGATCTAACAATAGTTGTGATTACGCAACTGCTGATAACATATTGCATTTCTGACACACGGAAATGTGTCCCGGAGTAACTGAGATCATTTTACAGATAACACAGCTGATACAAGAAAGATAAGAATATGCAGATAACGCAGCTTATACATTTCGATAAGACATGCAATGACAATGCATATATTTTTCATAGGTAGCATTTCAGATGTTAGTGACACATTGATGAGTTATTAGATCGTTGGTCTCACACCCGTTATGTCCAGAGTTTGATCACTGGTAAGAACTGACTTTTTTTCAGTCCGAGTGTAAATTAAAAGGCTCACCCTGAACATAACGTGGCGACAGCAAGAATATACGGTCCTTTATCACACAAGCCACATGAATACTCCCTTTAACATTCTAACTATAAAGGTAAAATATGATGTTTTCTTTTTTAAATTTCTATTTTTGCACATGTTGTAAGAATATCTCCCATTTTTACGTATTTGTCTCTCACGACATATCGGGACAGAAGGCAACAGTCCTATTATTTGTGTTCACACGACATATCGGGACAGAAGGCAGCAGTCCTATTATTTGTGTACGTATATTGAGATTAGCGCTCCGGTTGTAATACCGGGCTTTTCCCATATTCAACATTCATTTTAGCCGTGTTCGTTTCCTCTAAAAATTTGAATGGGAAGTATATGCAAATATTGTTGAGTTTTACATGATCACACACTGCCTTGTCTCTGAAAGTAAAACTATTTTGTTAACAATAAAAAGCACCAAAAAAAGTAACCCATAGCATTTATTACTACCGTAGGGGTGTGAGCTGTTAGAGATCTCACATTTCAGAGGCTCTACAAATGAGGGCGGTAGTCATCTCCTCTCCCTCGCAGTCTGTACTTCCCTGATTAATCCGGTACCCATTTAAGGCTGGGTGGAGCTGGGAGCCGTTACGATCTGAAAAACATTTCCGCCTCAACTGAGGAATGAAGCCAGCACCACTCACATGCGAAGCCAGTGCACTAACCACTGCGCGATAGTATATCCCGAGAGTTATTGTTAACAATACATTTTCAAGAAAATACTATTTTTAAATTTACAACTTTCTTTCCAATCACATCATTTGAGAAATCAATAACTCATTTAGTCTTTTTTCTTTCTTTTCGTGCTTATCTAGTTATGCCTAAAAGAGCTATCGTTGGAAGAGTTCTCTGGAGAATGTTATTTTGTGTGCTCCATATTTTCTTGTTACTCCGAAAGTTCAACGTCGACTTAGTTCTACTGTATTACTGTCATACAACGGGGGAGTGTCAATTTTCTTCGTTTATGTGTTGGCAAGATCTACATGAAATGTACACTTAATTTTTTTAAAATTAAATAGTTGGAGATTGCTGTTGTACGGACAGCATGAAATTTACACTTATTTGTTCTTATATTTTAAACAAATTGTCGTTATAGCATGATCGATTTTAACTGTACACATATTTGTGTATTATGTTTCTAGGTCATGGTGACAAGATCGGCTTTAAATGTACACATATATTTTTATTAAGTTTATAAGTCATGGTGACAAGATCGACTTTAAATGTACACTTATTTTTGTATTATTTTTGAAAGTCGTGTTCGCAAGATCATACATAGAATGTGCACGTATTTGAATATTTTGGATGTCTTGGTACCATGACAACCTGAATTTCAGTTTCTGGTATATGTAACGGTTATGCGTCTAGTTATACAAAATGTGGAAAATAAAGAACTAGGGAACATTTTATAAGAAAATATATGCAATTTTCCTACTGGACCCCCGTGTTTTATTAGTAAACGCGTTAGCACTAAGTGCGTTAAAGCTCTCTCACTAGTTAGTTAGTTAGTTAGTCGTCGGATGATCATCACTGCAAACTGGACACATCCATAGTTGCTCCGATCTCTCCTTGAGTGTATCCATCACACTTCTGCTGACAGTACCGGTCCTATGCTGGTTGACCATCATTCTTCTGCGCCCTCCAAAATGTTCACCTCTAGCAACACCGCATTTCAATCCCTGATCTTTAATCCTAGCCATTGAAAAGGAATCATCATCCACATTAGTCTCACTCTCGCGTGTTATATTTCTTAAGGAGTTAAAAACGTCAGCGCGATCCATTGCCCCATCGCAATTTGCCACAATCGCACACGATGCCAGTTGATCCGCTCTTTCATTGCCTCGAACGCCCACATATCCCGGCACAAAAATAAATGTAACCGCTTTCAAGCTCGCATTTCTCAAGGCCTCAATCCACTGTTCGCGAACGAGACCCACTTGTACCTTCTTAATCATACTCATAGAATCACTCAAGATGCAGACCTGCGTTACTTTCTGTGTGCGAAGCCACTCAAATGCCTTGGTCACCGCCATAGTCTCCATGGTCATACTACTCGTAGTGACCGCAAAGGCACCACTTTCCTCCTTGATCGTTTTACCTGCGCACTGAGCTGTAAAGGCCCAAGCACTGCGAACATGCCTAATTACAGATCCATCAGTGTATATAATCATATCCCCCTCTTTGGTATTCTCACTGATTAAAGCCTGCACTTCTTTCTCCACAGCTGTGGGACACCATTCTCTGCATTCTCTGCTAAGTGATATTACTACTCTCAAACAAGTTTCGAAATCTGTGGGTAGACCTATCCATTCCGCACCTGCTGCCACATCCTGTAATCTGCACACGCTTTGTATTACATCCTCAGCCCGTCCCATCCACGACCTTCCTCTCTTGAGTCTGCTGCCTTTAACTTTCTGTATTTCGGAATGCAACGGGTGTTCCTTATCTGCATGTATTTGAAGGTACGCCCGTGCACGGCAATACTGTAATCTATGTTCAGCTGTTGGGCAGTCAAGTATGTATCGCAAAGATCTTGTCGATGTGTCTCTTGTGCATCCCAGAATGATACGCATTGCTGCATTCTTGACTTTATCCAGTCTTTCGATCTGAGTTTGGCTAAGAGTCAGAATTGCCAGTGCATATTCCACCACAGCCACAACCAAACCCTGGTACAAAGAAATAACAATCTTTGCTCACACTGCGCAGCAGCCATAACCTTCATTGCTGCTAAGCCTTTGCCTGCCCTTATGATAATGTGGTCAACATGTTCCCTGAAACTCAGGCTTCTGTCAAAAAACACACCCAGATATCTCATTGTGCTAGTTCTTTCTAAACTTTTCCCGGACAACGAAACTTGTGGCATGGGTGTCTTTACCATGTGAATGTTCAAGGAAAACCACGTCACGAATGCCTTAGACGGATTAACCACTGCTCCCGTATCTCGATGCCAATTTGTCAGCCTGTCCAGGTCCTTCTGTAGTTCCACGACGCACTCTTCTCGATTTCTGCCCTGTCTATACACCAGGATATCATCGACATATGACATCGTTCTGCCAACACCTGTGATTTGATTGCCAGCGATATGTACTGTGTATACATTGAAAAGTACAGGAGATAGAGGCGATCCCTGTGGCAGACAAGGGCTAATAACCGTTGGTGTAGATATCCAGTTACCACACTTAAGAACTACAACCCTGTGCATCAGGGCGGCGCCAACCCAACGCACACAAAAGGATTAACTGCAAGATTTAACAGCTGGTGCATCAAGATATCCAAGGACACCCTATTGTACGCATCCTCAAGGTCTATTGCGACCGCACATGTCTCCATGCGCGAATCAAACCCCTCAAAAACATGCTGCGCAAATATGGCTGCATTCTGCCATGTCTTCTTTCCTCCAAAGTTTCCATGACTTTCTTATGTAAACATAACATTTTGCAACGTAATCCGTCAACTGTGTCTCGATATAATTTCAAAGCAGCATGATAAGAAATAATCTGTCACTGCGAAAGATTAAATCCCACTGTTTCGTTATTTTCATTGACTAGCGAGACGTATGTAAGGCATTGTGCATCTTGTAGAGAGTCATTTAGCAATAAGTAGAAGTAATCCGTTGAATATTTTCTCAGGAATGAGAGTTTTCAAGCGACCATATCACAGCAACGGACGATTTTTGTTTGCTTCTTTCTCCCCCCTCCCCCCATATCTTTACACATATTATTTATGAACAACGATGCTTTCACACGCAGGTTCTTCACCAGACGTAAATATGAATAAGCCGTGTTTTTTTCACGTTTTTTAAAAATTCTACGTGGAAACATTTCGTTGAGAATTTACATGTCTTTATACCTCAGCATTGGTCTACCGTGGGCTCTATGGCTTTCAGCAAGTTTTCCAAATATTACTTCTTTGAGAATGCTGCAGTGTAGCATTCTGCAAACGTGACCCAGCAAAGCAATCTATTTATATCGGATTTTCCGATGACAGTTACAAATTAACTGTCGTAATTGTACTGACATTTCATTCGACAGATAAAACTAATAGTTATTGGTGCAAGAAAGGTTCTGATGTACTAAGATATACGTAGGGCACATACTATGTTCTTAACATACAACTCTGAAGGAAAGACTACCTAGAACTGTACTTTTACAAACATTATCAATACATTGAGCTGGTGGTGTTAATAAACACATTGTTGATGTTTGGTATTTATCGTCAAGGGAATAATCAATAAAAATATGAAGAACGCAATATTAATCTCCCATTTAAAATTTTTTAAATGTCTCACCTACGGGAAAATGTATAGACACGTCTCCTAGGAAGGAACCAATGTACCACACTATGTTTAAAAATGCATATAATTCAAGGTCGTAGATACGTGAATACTTGCTCTCCACGTTGAAATGTAGCTTAGTATTACGAAGCTTGTTGGACTACCAGAATCGCGACTTTCATTATTTTTTGTAACGTTGTAAATCTCTGATATAACCACACATGACTAATGTCCGCGGTAAAGGCTCGTACCTCAGGAAAAGAGGTATAATCAACTAAACTAAACATGCAGTTTATCTAATGGAACAGGGCCGTTGATACATCTTTTCTAATTGAAAATATAATGTTTCTAACCGAACAGGGCTGTGCATACATCTTCTCTAAGTGGAAACCTAGCTTACCTAATGAAACAAGCCGTGCATACGTATTTTGTAAGTGGAGATACAGCGTGCTCAAAACATATTTTTACATAGTCATTTCTTCGTGTTTCTGGGCATTCAATTTTCAAAAATGTGTATATCTTTTTTCCAGAGAGAAAAACTGAAACAAGTTTACTGGCATTTTTTTTTCTGCTTGCAGGCATTAAGTCATAGGCCTACACGGTTTCGGCACAAGGTACCGGATTTAAATCCCGTGGTTTGTAATTGTGTATCCGAACAGCACAGAAAAAATGTTACAATACTAAACTTAAAATACTGTCAAGAAATTTACTAAAACGAGAACTGCTGTCGTTGCGACACAATGAAGGGATGAAGGTATGACAGAACCACAAATGACCTCCTTTGCTGAGAAATGCATTTGAGGTTCAGATTTGAGAAGCAAATTATTCTTCGGTACACAGATATGTGAACGCAGAATATGAATATATTGTCAATGAAAAGGTGTAATAGGGACATGATGCAATGGTCGTTGGTGTACTACAGAACATAATATGTTGCGTCATTGATCACAGCCTGACTGCAACAGCTCCTCAGTCAGAAATAGTCCATTACATTGCATGATAAACTCATTCCCTTGACATCCTGCAGGGATGTGTGATGACTATCATATCAAAAACAAATCTTTATTGTGCTTTTATTCTACGCATGCCATCTCACAATGCTGTTACTGGTGTTTGTTATAGTTATCTGGCCTCGGTGGAATGCGTTATTTTCATGTCAAATCTAAAGTCATAACATGTACGAAATGAAGGCGCCAACGTTGCATAATTTCTTCTGCTTTAACAAATAAAACATAGGTATACATATTTTGTTTAGTGATTCAGGTGCAATAAAATAATTGTACAAACAACAAACCTTTAGAGGCGATATTATACATAAGCATCTTTCTAGCGCAATCACAGCAGTGATCCAACCAGTAATACGTGCAAACGTGATGTGGGGCCATGCGCTTGTTAGGTAACCAAATTCTGTAGGTTCAAAAGGCAAATTTACTGCAATAAACGCTGGTGTATGACATATATTGGTCCACAACAGCGTTGATAGACACCCTAGATCAGAGATTGCCAGTCCTAATACGACAGAAAAGACATACGTTTGAACAATTCATATTATTGACACTGTAAAACAATACCGTATTCGCTAAGGAAAACCCAACACATTTAACTTAACTATTTAACTTAAACACACACGTATTTAATAATATACGACATATATTTACTGAGATACATCATTTTAAAGTTGTCACAGGTGCTGAAAATGTTAGTGTTATATATGTTATAGTGTTTCATGGTTAAAGCATGAACACATAAATATAACATAAACCTCTTGGTTAATTGTAAAACAGTTTTCTAAAATGACTACTTTTACTGTATTCGTGATTTTAATTGGTCACTTTTTATTTACTTTGTGTCCACAGCCACAGCATATCATGGGAAAAATCAATTAACGTCGTTTAGAAGGATGAAACACCGTGATAATTGACACTGTCACACCATACCGCGATCGCTAAGGAAAACCAAACAGATTCAGCCTCTCGACAGTCCATACCATAGTGCTTGCTTGAACAATGTACACATGTGAGAACACATATAATAAACAAATGATCGTTGTGTAAGCCGTCAATATTTGTTGTTAATATTGTCCTGCACGTGTCAACCTAGTGCACATGAGCAACTTGACGCACATCAGCATTTTAAAGATGGTCACACCATTATTGACATGCGCAAAACGGAATCGTCATATAATCCCCGTGCATTGATAATTGAAGGGAAGATGTTTGCTTATACATTTTGCTGCATATTTGCACTGTCTGGACTATATGAGTTTGAGTAATGTCCGGTTAGATTAGTGATGTGTTTAAATTACGTCAACAAATAGGGCCATGCTAAAGTATGACAGACGCTGACAATAAGGAGGGGGTATTTGACACATGATGACATCAATAGCACTGTTTTTTTATACCTATTAAATTGTGTACATTTGACAATATTTTCTACGAACGTGATGCAAACAATTTATTTTAGAGTACTTTCTCTGATAAAAACAATATTTAAGGCGTAGGGTGGGTAGAATTTATAGACATAGATAAGCAACGATTGGGAAAGGTTCATGATTTCCTGGTAGCTATTGATATGGGGAGGAGGAACAATTGACTAATAATCTACTGCCTATTGTCTATTCCCTTGTAGTTTGTCATCCACTCTTGCCGTTAAGCGTTGGGATGATTGAAGCTCGAGCTTGTGTATCAAGGCCAGATATGCCGCCTCGCCTGTGTTATGACCATGTGTGGTCAAAATGCCTAGCCGTTTTCTAACCATATTTTGAATGGTTTAATACTCATTACACTAACAATCATGCTAGATATGTTTGTGTTGAAAATTCAATAGAATATACTTTCTCATATTTTTTGTGTTAAAATTTCAGTAGAATATATTTTCTCATATTTTTGTGTTAAAATTTCAGTAGAATATATTTTCTCATATTTTTGTGTTAAAATTTCAGTAGAATATATTTTCTCATATTTTTGTGTTAAAATTTCAGTAGAATATACTTTCTCATACTTTTGTGTTAACATTTCAGTAGAATATACTTTCTCATATTTTTGTGTTAAAATTTCAGTAGAATATACTTTCTCACATTTTTGTGTTAAAATTTCAGTAGAATATACTTTCTCATATTTTTGTGTTAAAATTTCAGTAGAATATACTTTCTCATATTTTAGTGTTAAAATTTCAGTAGAATATACTTTCTCATATTTTTGTGTTAAAATTTTCAATATAACATGCTTGCTTTATTATAAAAGCAAATTTAAAAACAGTAATAATTTTGGACTGGCATATACTATGATTGCATCTTCAAATAAACAATTCCGCCGAAGACGGATGTGCCGCGCCATTGGCGCAAATAAAACGGCGGCACAACGCATTTCCATTCTCTGGACTACATCCTGCTAGAAATCTAGTAGGATAATGGTCTTGCTACAAAGGAGGTCCAGCAAGAGTTTGAGAATGAATGATGATGAAGAAATCAACAATAACAAAATATTATAACAGGGGAAAAACTAACGGAGACATATAAATATAAATAGCTATATAATAATCAATCAATCAATAAAACCCAAAACCCTTCAGGGTCGTAGGGGTACGACATTGGAAGCTTTAGCACACAGAGTCCTCCAGCGAATTCTATCCTCAGAGATGCGGATGAGTGTGGAAATATCTATCCCTGTGCATTCCTTGATGTTGTCTGTCCATGTCTTTATTTGTCCTCCTCTGCTTCTTCCACCCTCGACAGTTCCCTGTAGTATTGTTTTTGACAAGGAATCGTGCCTGCATACATGTCCGAACCATGCTAGTTTTATAGTTTTAATTTATATAATAATATATATAAATAGAAAAGTAACATTAACAACACACATGGAACAATTACCATGGAAAATTGTTAAATTCACATCATTTTCACACAAATTTAACTAATGAAAAGGCAAGTGCTGCAGTATCACACATATATACACATATAGATAAATATCTATATATCTGTATATCTATCTGTCAGTCTGTCTCTCTTTCCATTCATTAAATTCATTGCTGCCTTTCAACGTCAGGGGTAGAAGAGTCTTCTAGAGATGGCCATTGAATGTGCTGAGTAGATATTGGAATCTGTCGCCTATTTTATTTAGATTGTTCATCGTGTGTGAGGTTTACCTCTAGGTCTGTATTCTCTGTGTTTGTGTATAATAGCATGATGTGGTATGCTATCTGGTGGTAGTATGCTGATGTGTGCAAACTATTTGATCTGTTGTCTCTTAATATGTTCCAAGATTGGGATGGTGCCGGTTCTTTGTCTAATTCAATCTAATGTAGTGTCCGGTTCATTTCTCACTATGTCTGGTACCGATATTCCTAGGATTCTGCGCAAGCATGCCATTTCAGCTGTCGCAAGTTTACATTTATCGTGTGCTGTCGTTGCCAATGTTTGTCATTTGGTAACACAGCGTTGACCACATAATATTTGTTGAATAGGTTTATTTTGGTGTTCAAATATGCATTTTTGTTTCTTAAGATTGCTGTCGTCTCTCTATGGCTCGGTATGATTTACGAAATATGTTGTGTATTTCTTTGCTACTCTTGCCGTCCGCTGTTATATTGCATTTTAGGTATTAGGTATGTAAATTCTGTCAAGTCTTGAAATCTATTGTTTCCAACGTATATACGTTGGAAACAATAGATTTCAAGACTTGACAGAATTTACATATATATATATATATATATATATATATATATATTATATATTATATATATATATATATATATATATATATATATATATATATATATATATATATATATATATATATATATATATATATAAGTCTCTGCCTGTTTCTTCCTATATTTATTACTTCGGGTAGTTTATATATTTATTTTCATGTTACAGGTTTGGCATGCGTGATGTAATATATTTATTTGTCTTTGTGTAGTTGCTCTTCTGATGATGCTACTAGTTCTTGGTCGTCTGTAAATATAAATTCGTTTCAGTTATCCTTCGCATTGTTTTCTTCCGTTGCCTTTGCTACTTTACATATGTGATCTATATATGTAATGAATATAAGGGTACACACCCCTGTCTCACTCCCTAGTGAATTTTGAAATTAGCGGATGTACCTGTGCTAGTTTTTACTGTCATTGACCATTGGCGCGTAATTCTCTGAAATAGGCTTATCAGATGTTGGGTAACTCCATATGTCTCTAGTTTTATCTATAGTTCTGCTCTATCAACTATGTCAATAGTTTTCTTGGTCCACGACAGCCAAAACAAAAGTCTTGGTTATGTTATGTCGCACTTTCTGAGAGTTGTTTGAGGGTGGAGATTGCATCTGTACATCTTCTATTTTTCCCGAAAACCCTATTGTGTGTTGTTATGCTGTATTTCCCCGCCGAAGATAGATGTGTCGGGCCATTGATGTAAATAAAACGACAAATAAAACAACGTATTTTCATTCTCTGGACTACATTCTACTAGAAATTTAGTAGGACCATTGACATCCAACAAGAGAGATCTAGCAGTAGTTTGAGAATGAACGCTGAAGAAGAAAAGCTATGGTTCCATGTATGCGCGCATCCTATATGTAGCATCTTGCTAAAGATTTGTCTTATGTTACGTAACATTGATATGCCTCTATACTTAGTGCAGTCCAACTTACGGCCTTTATGCTGCCAGATTGGAACAATCACCGCTCTATTCCACTCCTGTGGTGTCTTTTGTGTTTTTCATATCACGTTGAACAGTCAGTGTAGCCACTTTATGCCTGCCCCTTTTATCATTTTTATTAGTTCTATAGGTATGCCGTCTATTCCTAGTGATTTTTTAATTTGTGAATGTTTAACTGCGCCTTCAATTTTGGATTTCAGAATGTATGATTCTAGGACTTCTTGTATTATACTTATTGTTACAATCACTTCTCCTTCCCTTAAGTTTTACAGTTAATGGAAGTAATCTTTCCATCCTTCCATGATTTCTTCGGACCTATTTAGAATGTTGCCATGTAGTGTCGTATTTGCGTCTCATGTTTGATACTTCCTTGTCGAACATCTTTCTGTGCGTTTTTTTATCATTGTTATGCATTTCTCTATATTCTTGCCATGACATAATTTGGCGGATTTGATGATTTTCGTGATGTTATTCTCTCCTCTCTTGTATGTTAGGTAATCTTCATGTGTTGTGTTTGTTGCTCATTTCTTGTATTATTATTTTGTAAAATTTTCAGTGCGTTCTTTACCTATGGCTTTTATGTTCACATATGTTTCCTGCTGTTTGCATGATATAATTTAAAAAATATTTCCATTCTTCTTCTATGTAGTGGGTATTTTCTGGTAGCTTTGCGAATTCTTTGTTAACTTCCTGTATATATTCTTCGCACATATTTAGTTCTTCCAATTTCTGTATATCTGGTTGGATACTATGTTGTATATAGTTATATACTATGGGAGCCGCGTAGCGCAGTGGTTAGCGCACTGACTTCGCATATGAGTGGTCCTTAGTTCATTCCCCAGTTGAGGCGGAAATGTTTTTCAGATCGCAACGGTTCCCAGGTCGACCCAGCCTTAAATGGATACCGGATTAAACCGGGAAGTAAAGACTGCGAGGGAGAGGAGATGGCTACCACCCTCATTTGCAGAGCCTCTGAAATGTGAGATCGCTAACATTTCACACCCCTACGGCATAATAAATGCTATGGGTTTATTTTACTTTAATTGTATATCTATTTGTCCTTTTTGTTTTATGCTATTCATGTGCACGATGTTTTTCGCTCTGTTTGTTTTGACTGCTACTATTACTACCTTATGGTCATTGTCTACACACATGTTAGGTATTACTCGTGCAAAAAAAAAACTCGTGCGTCTATTATATTTCGTCTATTGTTTCCTCTTGTGAGAATCTCTATCTGGCATTCCAAGCAGTTCCATTTGTACTATGTTTACACTTGTGACTGTTTATTTTTTAAAGATAGTATTCGTTATAAAGAGGATGCGCTGGATATATATTAGTTTGTAACCATTGTCACACATTTTTGTTCTTGTGTCGCTGAAATCTCTTTTATATTCCTCTATTCCTTATCTATTTGCGGCAAGATGTGTGTTTAAATATGCCATAAAATATGCCATCTTTATTGTTGCTGTTATTTACAGTGTCGAAAAAAAAATGCATCTCTTTCATGTTCGTTATGTGATGTATTGCATGGTGCGTGAGCTTGTATACATGTTGCGTGTACATAGTCTATTGTAATCGTGACTGACATTGGTCCTTAATTCTGATGTGTAATTTCATTTATGTTCATGTTACTACGAGCCATTGTGTACTCACTAACGGTTTGCTAATCCTGCCTCAGTGTTGTATCAGGAAATTCACATGCTACACCGCGATATCTAACTAACAAATGCAGAAAGAAAACCATATAGTTCATGCAAATAGTCCGGAAACATTGAACTGGACTTACATTTGTGGTCAAAATAAATAACACAGCTGTCACTTCACGCCATTTTACCGGATGTCTATACAAGAAACAATGCGAATTGCGCTCAATGAGTGCAAGTGGGAAACATAAATACAAATTCTGAGGAGAATGTACAATGATTGTTAACGAAACAATGTTTGCAATGTCTTGAAATAGGCAGATTACATATGTATGGATCATAATATTTCATGCAATTCCCTGAGCATAATAGGTTGCATAGAAATGATAACATCATACATATAAGAAAAAAATTTTTTAAAAAATAAAAAATGGGACACATCAAGAGACAGCAGATCAAGTGGTTTTCACACAATTCCAGGCTACCAACAGACGGCATGACACATAGACATCACGGATATAAAAAATCAGAGGCAGACCATGATTGATCACATAAATCAAATAAGTCATTGTAATAAGTTTACAAAAAGCACACATGAAGGCCATCTCCACATAATTCTTCTACCCCTGACGCCGCAATGCAAACAACGCCCACAGAGTACAGATAAACAGACGAAAGAAGTGTCTTTTTGCTGATTATGACAGAGTCCAGTTGGTGAGAGAGCTGATATACGTGCTTCACGAAACATTTCACGATTTGCTGTTTATAGACAGATGATACTTTACTTTACTTTAGGTGGAGCACATTGCCTTGTGGTTAGTGCGCCGTTCTCAGATCCTTCAGATCCCGGATTCAATCCACGTTTGGGACATGCATTTTTCTTTCGGAGGTAAAACTACGTCATGTACATGTCACAGCGTCTTTTATGACAAAGCGGCCCTAATTCCCACAGACTATAGAACGACTCTTGCACTCCATCACATGGAAACAAAATGCATTAACGAAACTTTAAAAAAAACACTTTACTTTCTGTATGCTTACAATTTAGATGATGCTGCCTCAATAACACTAAACCAATCAAAGATATCGTTACATTGGTTGCGGAAATCGTAGTTATTTCTATGGATGCAGCTTAGCAAATATAGACCAGTGGGGGCATGCAGCTTATCAAATATAGAACAATGGGGGCATGCAGCTTATCAAATATAGACAAGTGGGGGCATGCAGCTTCCCAATATCTACACCAGTATCGGCAAAATATGGACCTCACCCCGGTCTTCCAACGCATTTGTGTGTGGCTCACCAAGCTGTACTTGATGTACGATACTGTATATACGCTGATCCCAGATGACACTGTTTTTAACGTCCAAGGACTAATTAAAAATAAAATTTTTGACTCCAATCTGCTCTATAACCACTAATCCTCTATCTCTCCAATCTGCTCTATAACCACTAATCCTCTATCTCTCTCATCTGCTCTATAACCACTAATCCTCTATCTCTCCAATCTGCTCTATAACCACTAATCATCTATCTCTCCAATCTGCTCTATAACCATTAATCCTCTATCTCTCCAATCTGCTCTATAACCACTAATCCTATATCTCTCCAATCTGCTCTATAACCACTAATCATCTATCTCTCTCATCTGTTCTATAACCACTAATCCTATATCTCTCCAATCTTCTCTATAACAACTAATCCTCTATCTCTCCAATCTGCTCTATAACCACTAATCCGCTATCTCTCTATCTGCTCTATAACCACTAATCCTCTATCTCTCTCATCTGCTCTATAACCACTAATCCTCTATCTCTCTCATCTGCTCTATAACCACTAATCCTCTCTCTCTCTCCAATCTGCTCTATAACCACTAATCCTCTATCTCTCTCATCTGCTCTATAACCACTAATCCTCTATCTCTCTCATCTGCTCTATAACCACTAATCCTCTATCTCTCTCATCTGCTCTATACCACTAATCCTCTATCTCTCTCATCTGCTCTATAAGCACTAATCCTCTTTCTCTCCAATCTGCTCTATAACCACTAATCCTCTATCTCTCCAATCTGCTCTATAACCACTAATCCTCTATCTCTCCAATCTGCTCTATAACCACTAATCCTCTATCTCTCTCATCTGCTCTATAACCACTAATCCCCTATCTCTCTCATCTGCTCTATAACCACTAATCCTCTATCTCTCTCATCTGCTCTATAACCACTAATCCTCTATTTCTCCAATCTGCTCTATAACCACTAATCCTCTATCTCTCTAATCTGCTCTATAGCTACTAATCATCTATCTCTCTCATCTACTCTATAACCACTAATCCTCTATCTCTCTCATCTGCTCTATAACTACTAGTCCTCTATCTCTCTCATCTGCTCTATATCCACTAATCCCCTCTCTCTCATCTGCTCTATATCCACTAATCCTCTATCTCTCCCATCTGCTCTAGGACTAACAAATATTTATCTTTCCCATGTGGGTTTCAGTAGCTGTATTATTCGATGCTGCACAATTTCGGAGAATGGTGTACACAATCCACATTGAAGTCAGAACGTGTGACTGAATTTAGAAAGACACAAACAACTCCTGCCTACCCATGCATGTGGAGACTGACAATGGCGTACTAAGCAAATGGCACAACAGGTGGAAAGGATTCTCAACATTAAAAAAAAACAGAATCGTGTGGACTGCGTGAAAAACTATATGCACCATAATTTCCTTGTCATATACTGCATCCTGTACGACCCACATACGAGCATGTGTTATCATTAGAAAAGAAGAGAAATGCAGCAGCTCAACAGCGGAGAGCAGCTAGAAAGTAACGGATAGACCAAGATCCGTCTACAGTCGTTATTCCATGTCCAAACTGCCCAAGGACATTTACAGCTCGAATAGGGCTCATTAGCCATCTACGAACTCATAATCAAGGACATAACTAAAATTGAATTTTCAAAAGTGGATGTAACAAATGGTCATCATCACTTGTGATGGACAAACAACATCATTAGAACATTTAAGAATAGCTTCAAACATGTAAATAAAATATTAATAGTATAAATAACATACATAAAATAATGTATAAATATGATACGCGTGTGTGTAACATACGTAGATGTAACTCAAATGTAAATATGTTTTTAGAAATTCCCGATACTGAGGCCGCGATAAATGAACCGCGAAGAAGCGAGTGATAACTATATATATAAATTCAAAATTGTTGATTAAAGTGGATAACTCTAGCATAATGGTCACGTGTTCGACTTCAGCTAGGAAAGTCTTATTTCAGAGATCGCTGTGGATTATTGCTTGAGGCGACAAGTCTCTGTGCTAAGAGTGCTGCACTCGTTATTCGGCATGCTGTTTCGTTAGGAGTGGCGGGTAAATGTGTAGTGCCCTAGTACAATAAAACACATTCTTTTCTCAACTATCCAATTATAATAATAATGTGTATAATATGCGATAAACAAATGTGTAGATGCCGACATGATGGTACATATTAACATGAACAAACAACCGCGAAGAATCTCGATAGGTAAGTGTTGGAATATATAGAGCCGTGAGCATTGACATGAACATACATTTGTATAGAAACGCCCATAGGTAATTGTTAGATAGATAAAGCCGAGGCCGTTGGAAATATATCGGTTCAGTAGTGCAGACAGAACTTCGAAAAACCAAATTTCCGTTATACGGACTATATTCTACTACAAATATAGTTGGACTGTCCTACTGCAAGAGATATCTAGTGGGGATTTATTAACGAAAGAAAGAAGAAGAGGAATACATAGTACTCTCTGGCATATCTACACAGATGTATAGAGATGTATGTGAACTAACGTACTGTAAGCCTCAACTACACAGATGTATAGAGATGTATGTGAACTAACGTACTGTAAGCCTCAACTACACAAATGTACAGACACATATGTGAACTAACGTACTGTAAGCCTCAACTACACAAATGTACAGACAAGTATGTGAACTAACGTACTGTAAGCCTCAACTACACAAATGTACAGACAAGTATGCGAACTAACTAACTGTAAGATTCAACTACATAAATGTACAGAAAAGTATGTGAACTAACGTACTGTAAGACTAAACAACACAAAAGTACAGACAAGTATGTGAATTAACGTACTGTAACACAACTACACAAATTCACAGACCAGTATGTGAATGTCTATTGGTCGAAGTGGTACAGAGCGAGTATGTGACGGCCAAAGTACCAAATTGAATCCACGCCTTATGCATTTGAGCATCAAGACCGATCAAAAAGCAATAGCAAACTATTAGACGTATTTATATTGCCTAGAAAATCACTACAGACACAAATTCTGGTTTGATAGCTACGTTTTGAACAGGATACACTACCAATTATTTAGTATGTGAACTAACGTACTGTCAGATAGACTACATATATGTACATACCAGTGTATGAACTAACGTACTGTAAGACAGAACTACACATATGTACATACCAGTGTATGAACTAACGTACTGTAAGACAGAACTACACATATGTACATACAAGTGTGTGAACTAACGTACTGTCAGACAGAACTACACATTATGTACATACAAGTATGTGAACTAACGTACTGTCAGACAGAACTGCACATTATGTACATACAAGTGTGTGAACTAACGTACTGTCAGACAGAACTACACATATGTACATAAAAGTGTGTGAACTAACCTACTGTCAAACAGAACTGCACATTATGTACATATCAGTGTGTGAACTAACGTACTGTCAGACAGAACTACACATATGTACATACCAGTGTGTGAACTAACGTACTGTCAAACAGAACTGCACATTATGTACATACCAGTGTGTGAACTAACTTACTGTCAGACAGAACTACACATATGTACATACCAGTGTGTGAACTAACGTACTGTCAAACAGAACTACACATTATGTACTTATAAGTGTGTGAACTAACGTACTGTCAGACAGAACTACACATTATGTACATATCAGTGTGTGAACTAACGTACTGTCAAACAGAACTACACATTATGTACATATCAGTGTGTGAACTAACGTACTGTCAGACAGAACTACACATATGTACATACCAGTGTGTGAACTAACGTACTGTCAAACAGAACTACACATTATGTACATACAAGTGTGTGAACTAACGTACTGTCAGACAGAACTACACATTATGTACATACCAGTGTGTGAACTAACGTACTGTCAGACAGAACTACACATTATGTACATACCAGTGTGTGAACTAACGTACTGTCAGACAGAACTACACATTATGTACATACCAGTGTGTGAACTAACGTACTGTCAAACAGAACTACACATTATGTACATATAAGTGTGTGAACTAACGTACTGTCAGACAGAACTACACATATGTACATACCAGTGTGTGAACTAACGTACTGTCAAACAGAACTACACATTATGTACATACAAGTGTGTGAACTAACGTACTGTCAGACAGAACTACACATATGTACATATCAGTGTGTGAACTAACGTACTGTCAAACAGAACTACACATTATGTACATACAAGTGTGTGAACTAACGTACTGTCAGACAGAACTACACATATGTATATACCAGTGTGTGAACTAACGTACTGTCAAACAGAACTACACATTATGTACATATCAGTGTGTGAACTAACGTACTGTCAGACATAACTACACATATGTACATACAAGTATGTGAACTAACGTACTGTCAAACAGAACTGCACATTATGTACATACCAGTGAGTGAACTAACGTACTGTCAGACAGAACTACACATACGTACATACCAGTGTGTGAACTAACGTACTGTCAAACAGAACTGCACATTATGTACATATCAGTGTGTGAACTAACGTACTGTCAGACAGAACTACACATATGTACATACCAGTTTGTGAACTAACGTACTGTCAGACAGAACTACACATTATGTACTTATAAGTGTGTGAACTAATGTACTGTCAGACAGAACTACACATTATGTACATATCAGTGTGTGAACTAACGTACTGTCAAACAGAACTACACATTATGTACATATCAGTGTGTGAACTAACGTACTGTCAGACAGAACTACACATATCTACATACCAGTGTGTGAACTAACGTACTGTCAGACAGAACTACACATATGTACATACCAGTGTGTGAACTAACGTACTGTCAAACAGAACTACACATTATGTACATATCAGTGTGTGAACTAACGTACTGTCAAACAGAACTACACATATGTACATACCAGTGTGTGAACTAACGTACTGTCAGACAGAACTACACATATGTACATACCAGTGTGTGAACTAACGTACTGTCAGACAGAACTACACATATCTACATACCAGTGTGTGAACTAACGTACTGTCAGACAGATCTACACATTATGTACATATCAGTGTGTGAACTAACGTACTGTCAGACAGAACTACACATATGTACATACCAGTGTGTGAACTAACGTACTGTCAGACAGAACTACACATTATGTACATACCAGTGTGTGAACTAACGTACTGTCAGACAGAACTGCACATTATGTACATACCAGTGTGTGAACTAACGTACTGTCAGACAGAACTACACATTATGTACACACCAGTGTGTGAACTAACGTACTGTCAGACATGACTACACATTATGTACATACCAGTGTGTGAACTAACGTACTGTCAGACAGAACTACACATTATGTACATACCAGTGTGTGAACTAACGTACCGTCAGACAGAACTACACATTATGTACATACCAGTGTGTGAACTAACGTACTGTCAGACAGAACTACACATTATGTACATACCAGTGTGTGAACTAACGTACTGTCAGACAGAACTACACATTATGTACATACCAGTGTGTGAACTAACGTACTGTCAGACAGAACTACACATTATGTACATACCAGTGTGTGAACTAACGTACTGTCAGACAGAACTACACATTATGTACATACCAGTGTGTGAACTAACGTACTGTCAAACAGAACTACACATTATGTACATATAAGTGTGTGAACTAACGTACTGTCAGACAGAACTACACATATGTACATACCAGTGTGTGAACTAACGTACTGTCAAACAGAACTACACATTATGTACATACAAGTGTGTGAACTAACGTACTGTCAGACAGAACTACACATATGTACATATCAGTGTGTGAACTAACGTACTGTCAAACAGAACTACACATTATGTACATACAAGTGTGTGAACTAACGTACTGTCAGACAGAACTACACATATGTATATACCAGTGTGTGAACTAACGTACTGTCAAACAGAACTACACATTATGTACATATCAGTGTGTGAACTAACGTACTGTCAGACAGAACTACACATATGTACATACAAGTATGTGAACTAACGTACTGTCAAACAGAACTGCACATTATGTACATACCAGTGTGTGAACTAACGTACTGTCAGACAGAACTACACATACGTACATACCAGTGTGTGAACTAACGTACTGTCAAACAGAACTGCACATTATGTACATATCAGTGTGTGAACTAACGTACTGTCAGACAGAACTACACATATGTACATACCAGTGTGTGAACTAACGTACTGTCAAACAGAACTGCACATTATGTACATATCAGTGTGTGAACTAACGTACTGTCAGACAGAACTACACATTATGTACATACCAGTGTGTGAACTAACGTACTGTCAAACAGAACTGCACATTATGTACATATCAGTGTGTGAACTAACGTACTGTCAAACAGAACTGCACATTATGTACATATCAGTGTGTGAACTAACGTACTGTCAGACAGAACTACACATATGTACATACCAGTGTGTGAACTAACGTACTGTCAAACAGAACTGCACATTATGTACATATCAGTGTGTGAACTAACGTACTGTCAGACAGAACTACATATATGCACATACCATTGTGTGAACTAACGTACTGTCAAACAGAACTGCACATTATGTACATATAAGTGTGTGAACTAACGTACTGTCAAACAGAACTGCACATTATGTACATACCAGTGTGTGAACTAACGTACTGTCAAACAGAACTGCACATTATGTACATACCAGTGTGTGAACTAACGTACTGTCAGACAGAACTACACATATGTACATACCAGTGTGTGAACTAACGTACTGTCAGACAGAACTGCACATATGTACATATCAGTGTGTGAACTAACGTACTGTCAAACAGAACTACACATTATGTACATACCAGTGTGTGAACTAACGTACTGTCAAACAGAACTGCACATTATGTACATATCGGTGTGTGAACTAACGTACTGTCAAACATAACTGCACATTATGTACATATCAGTGTGTGAACTAACGTACTGTCAAACAGAACTGCACATTATGTACATATCAGTGTGTGAACTAACGTACTGTCAAACAGAACTGCACATTATGTACATATCAGTGTGTGAACTAACGTACTGTCAAACAGAACTGCACTTTATGTACATATCAGTGTGTGAACTAACGTACTGTCAGACAGAACTACACATATGTACATACCAGTGTGTGAACTAACGTACTGTCAAACAGAACTGCACATTATGTACATATCAGTGTGTGAACTAACGTACTGTCAAACAGAACTGCACATTATGTACATAAAAGTATGTGAACTAACGTACTGTCAGACAGAACTACACATATGTACATACAAGTCTGTGAACTAACATACACATTATGTACATATCAGTGTATGAACTAACGTACTGTCAGACAGAATTACACATATGTACATACAAGTATGTGAACTAACATACACATTATGTACATATCAGTGTGTGAACTAACGTACTGTCAAACAGAACTGCACATTATGTACATACAAGTATGTGAACTAACGTACTGTCAGACAGAACTACACATATGTACATACAAGTATGTGAACTAACATACACATTATTTACATATCAGTGTGTGAACTAACGTACTATCATACAGAACTACACATATGTACATACAAGTATGTGAACTAACATACACATTATGTACATATCAGTGTATGAACTAACGTACTGTCAGACAGAATTACACATTATGTACATACAAGTGTGTGAACTAACGTACTGTCAGACAGAACTACACATATGTACATACAAGTGTGTGAACTAACGTACTGACAGACAGAACTACACATATGTACATACAAGTGTGTGAACTAACATACACATTTTCTTCAATGAATGTTTACATTATCTAAAAGTAGGCTTTCTATTTGAGCATGAACAACTATCTTACTGTACCAAGAAGGCTGACGTTGACAGGATCCCTAAAGCCTTGCTTCACAAAGCATATGATGTTGATGATGTTAGTACCAATACCAAACATGTCGATGCTTTGGCACAGAACTGCGTAGACTATCCAGATGAAGATTGTGGTCACGTGATCTGACGGTACACTATCGTGTGTGCCTATTTGTGTAAAAGGACCTTCAATATATGTTCCGTTGAGCCCGCCATGCATCGTGGAATCAGACAGTTGAATTCATCTCTGCAGAAATGAAATGTATATACATACGCAGTGTAGTAAGGCTGTCAACATTCTTACATGTTGGTTGGGAGGAATTCAAGTCAACCAAGAAAATAATATAAGACACCAAACATCAATATCTTTCTATAATAACAGGAAGATTAAAAATAGATGAACTTATACATATGTATTTAGAAGTAATGAAATTGTAATATTTCAATCACTAACGTAGGAACCATATCGCAAAAGAAAAAATACTATGAGAGACTCTTCGTAGAACAACAATAAAACAACAAGATAACTATTGGTCTCGATAACATGCACAAAATAGACACATAAGCATTATTAATACTGGTGAGCAATGGTTTCTGCTCTAAGTGCACTGTTCGATTATAGGGAAACATAAGTAGATAGAAAGAGTTTCCAACACTGACTTCTTGCGTTTGTAAGAAAATTTATATTTTGTTTTCTAATGTATTATACATTGTGTTGGAAATAATATTAATTCACTCTTCTCTATCGTAACGTGAAACTGTCTGATACAATGATATCATAATATGAATATCTTAATCTGAAAACATAATTTCTATAATAAGATTTTGTATTGACAAAAATATGATGTGCAGCTTTCCGAATACGTTACTTGCAACTTTCAAAAAGTAGACAAACATACTTATTCTTGCACCTTAAGCATAGGTGAGCCGACATAGGTGAGCCGACATAGGTGAGCCGACATAGGTGAGCCGACATACGTGAGCCGACATAGGTGAGCCGACATACGTGAGCCGACATAGGTGTGCCTACATAATTGTTCATATACGTTTATGGGAATATGAACCAGTGTGTGCATTCTATATGCACATGTACGTGTGACATTGTGATCGTGCGGACGTTTGATATCAGATTGTGTGTGGGTGTCCGTGGGCATTACAAAAGAGATACAAGGCTGCAACGATATGCTATACTATTGATACATTAACCATTTCTTTTGTACAGCGGGCCGCCAAATATACAAGCTATACATTGACTAGTTCTCTTATACGGTTGCCATCTATACTAGCCATACATTAACCAGTTCTATTTTACGGCTGGTTGCCAACTATACTAGCGATACATTAACCAGTTCTCTTGTACAGCTTGCCGCCAACTATACTAGCAATACATTAACCAGTTCTCTTGCACAACTGGTTGGCAACTATACTAGCAATACATTAACCAGTTCTCTTGCACAACTGGTTGCCAACTATACTAGCAATACATTAACCAGTTCTCTTGCACAACTGGTTGCCAACTATACTAGCAATACAATAACCAGTTCTCTTGTACAGGTGCAACTTTTCTATCGATATCGTTACAGACGTCCACAGTTCAATCGAAATGGTAAGAACGTTGAATGTATTAATAACCAAAGCCGAATTCTGATGTGGCTGACTGTTGATATGTATAATACATGGACATAACGAATTTCCGTTTTTAGACTACAACATGTTGAATCATGCAGACCAGTACATTAGTACAACATGTGGGAAAAAGCCTCACAAATGCTGTTCTGGGCGTATCGTTCACGGACTCTGTGGTAAATTATTCTCCGTCTATCGTGTCGCTGTATCACACACATTTCTTCCTCCTCTTCTTCTTCTTCTTCTTCTTTAGTTCACTTGAAACATGACTATATCCGTAAGTCTGTCTCCTGAACAAAACTCACTGTCTTTTGTAGTTCATACAGTTGCCCATATAGCTTTAATTCCATTGTTGTTTCTTTTAGCCAATATGTCTGCCTCAGCGTTTCATACTCAGAACACTCTTGAAGTATATGTTTGGCATTCTGTGCTGCATGTCCACATGTACACATTGTTGTGTTGCCAAAATTGAATTTTATTGCCAAAAATGTTGTTTTGACCGTGACTTATTTCATGACCTCAAGAATAATGTGGTGAGTACAATTCAAGTAACCTGGAGAAGTTAATGAGAAGGATGACAGAGTTGATAGATTGAATAGTGTCCAATCAGCAAATATATTTTATAAAAGTAACTCCACAAAAGTAACGTGTTTGTTTTGTAAACATTATAATTATGAAAAAAAATAATGGAGAGGGATCGATCAATCACATGGAAGGAATAACACATGGATCTCTTAATAGTACTAATGCATCTTTCAATAGTGGTGATGGATCGCGAAATAGTGGTGACGGATCGCGCAATAGTGGTGATGGATCGCGCAATAGTTTTAATGGATCGCGCAAATGTGGTGATGTATCTCTCAAAAGTGTTGATGGATCGCGAAATAGTGGTATTGGATCGCGTAATATTGGTATTGGATCGCGCAATACTGGTGAAGTATCTCCTCAACAGTCGTGAAAGATCTCTCAAAAGTGGTAATGGGTCGCACAATAGTGGTGATTGATCGCGCAGTAATGGTAATGGATTGCGCAATAGTGGTGATGGATCGCGCAATAGTTTTAATGGATCGCGAACATGTGGTGATGTACCCCTCAAAACTGGAGATTGATCGCGTAATAGTGGTGATGGATCTATTAAAAGTTGTGATTGATCTAGCAAAAGTGGTGATGGAGTGCGTAATAGTGGTGATGGATCTATTAAAAGTGGTGATAGATCTATCAAAAGTGGTGTTGGATCGCGCAATAGTGGTGATGTATCTCTCAACAAGAGAGATGGATTGGTCATAAATTAATCATGCTCAAAACATTATATTTACTCCTTCTTGACCGGATATCTAATCTCACCTCGTCCCCCATTCTCATCTTATGACATACATAGTAGTTTACAATATTCATCCAATCAAATCTGTAGTAAAGCAACATACACTTGTACAGGAAGCTGGGGGACGTATTTATATTATAATAATGTATATGTCGACTGGTTCTTGTTATTTGTTTTGCATCTATACTGTTGTGGCACGCGTCATTGCATCTCAACATTGCCGTAGTAATATTCATTTCCTCCACTCCAATCTGAAGTAAGACACTGCAGTAAGGCACTCCCAGTTACAGTAATACACTGATTCACAGACGACAGTATACACCGTTTATCCAAGGTATTTTTTCACGTGGTGTTGGTTATAGTGATACATATTTATTTCAGCTCGACAAATAAAATATTGTAAATTACCTTTTACAAGACTTTTCTAGTCACTAGATGAAATGTCACAAGCTAAAATACGCGATGGCATAAACTAACATCATATGTCAACTGCTTTCAAACGCACTCCATAACACATATTAAAAAACATTGCGGGAACAAATAACAGACCTTGTCATTGCATACGGTTTTATATCAACTCAAAGTTGATATTATAAGTACGAACCCAGGTGATTAAATTTGTACACATTTCATTACATGAAAGTGAAATAGATGTCGTAATTATGTAACTATACATATATTAAAATAGCCTGTAATTAGTGTCCAGAATAATTACTATGGTATAATACCATGATGTCAACACTAGCAATGACATCAGTGTTTATGTGAGTACTGTATTTGATGATACAACAGAACTGTGTGTACGATGATTGAATCATCTCGCACGACTTAGTAATAGAAGACTATACTTATGCAGCTTACCTTAATTATACTAGAAGCTAGATCGACATATCAATTCGTCAAAAGTAAAGCATTGCTAAATATTTTAATAATGAGCTAAAAACATGACTAATAGTAATAAAACTATACTTTTACCTGTAACTAAGAATCATAATTCAGCATTAGTCGTATGTGTTGACACAGTTTCAGTATAATTGTCATAGGATTGCGAGCATGTTAAGGACGAGTCAATCCGACCTACGGCTTGTGGTAGTGATTGAAAAATGTTTCCGAGATTGTTCCATGTTCCTTGAACAGTGTGCATTAGCTAGATACACAAATGCCCACCCTACACAATTACACAACCTAACATTGGGTGAATGTGGTGTAGACCTAATATTAATCGCTTTTGTTACACTATGTTGGAGCACCGAGTTATATTTCAGTAATAGTAAATTGTACTAACATTGCAATTCATAGACTAACACATATTAATTCATTGCATTGTAATTTAAAAAAAACATATGAAACCTGAACATCAAACTTGAACTGTATAAAATGATCATGAATATGAGAATACTGCACGAACAGACTCACATAAATATTGTAATTTCCACTGAAAACGGTCTGTGTTTCGAAACATGTGCACTTCATTATATTTTTATATTAGAATTCAGAAGATGTATTGCTAAACACGATACAAGTAATAATGTAATATGTTATATTATAGTTCAGGAGCTCTCAGGCTAGACACGGCACAAATGATAATGTAATATGTTATATTATAGTTCAGGAGCTCTCAGGCTAGACACGGCACAAATGATAATGTAATATGTTATAGCTCACCAGCTACCTTACAGGAGTTGACGGAGACGTTCATTAAGCTAAGGAAGTCAATTGCTTCACACAAAAAAACCCACTACCTAGTGGTTATTATAGGAGTGTCTCAAGCCGAGGAAGTAATCCCGCACATAATTTCTTTCTGGATGGAAATCCTAAACGAGACCGTCGACAGAGTACTAAAAGCAGGACCGCGCTGTAAATAATCTCAGTATGACGCAAGTCTTAGAAATACTTTTCCTCTTACATTTTTTTTAGAAGATCGACATTATATCTTCTACAAGCACTTTTATTGTTCAAGTATTCAAGAAGATCGACCATATCTCTTCTACGAGCAGTTTCATGGTTCAAGTATTCAAGAAGATCGACCATATCTCTTCTACGAGCAGTTTCATGGTTCAAGTATTCAAGAAGATCGACCATATCTCTTCTACGAGCATTTTCATGGTTCAAGTATTCAAGAAGATCGACCATATCTCTTCTACGAGCAGTTTCATGGTTCAAGTATTCAAGAAGATCGACCATATCTCTTCTACGAGCAGTTTCATGGTTCAAGTATTCAAGAAGATCGACCACATCTCTTCTACGAGCAGTTTCATGGTTCAAGTATTCAAGAAGATCGACCATATCTCTTCTACGAGCATTTCATGGTTTAAGTATTCAAGAAGATCGACAATATATCTTTTGTAATCAGTTTCATGATTCAAATATTCCCGAAGATTGACAATATCTCTTCAAAAAAAGTTGCATAATTCAAGTATTCAAGAATTCATAGTGAATTATAATAAATCGCACATATGACATACGAGGGATATAATATTTCTAACGTTTTATTAGATCGGAAATTTCAATCTACTCATGGTCAAAGAAACATTTCTCCTCGACGTAAATATTTAATGTATGCGTGTGGTTGCGTCTGTAGGTCTCTCCAATAGCCCACTAGACAAACCACACATGCAAAAGAAAACCGTTGTAGATGGCATGTCGTTATATTGAGGCTCTCTTATGTAGTATATCATCTATACAATTAAGAATCCATCAGAGTAGAAGGTTTCCCTCAATAGGCATTGCACTAAGCCGAAAACTGAAGTCTCCTGGGTATGAAAGAAAACTTAGATAACCAACCCGCTGCACATATAAGGAAGAGATAATCGCTAAAATTTCCTGTGGTTCTCAAACAAACAAACAAACAATATTGAATTTGTCCAAGTGTCTTTACATGTATCAGCTTCATTATTCATACATTTGGGAATACACTGTGTCCATAATAATATAAAGAAAGCAATATCTATGAAATACAATCGCTGATGCATAACTTCAGTCGATAGTATCATGTCTACAACTTTACACATAAATCTGCTAATTAAAATAGTTTCCTAAACATAACTTCACAGATAGTATTATTTCATTGTAACTTCAATGTCATAACAATTATATAACACATACAGGGACATATTCATCGAGATAAATTTAAAGCAAAACTTAAGAAATATAATATGTGCAACTTTGTATGCTTTTTAAAATATTTTTTTCAGTAACATATCAATACTTTCTTTACCATAGCATACATTATATGCCCGTATATTTGGAACAACAAAAATGTATACAGTCTACATTCAACAATATAACTATAATTGGTCCAACATATCTTTAAGTATACGTACGTCGTAGTGCCTACTGTATTTTCTTTACAAACATAGTTTCTAAAACATAACAAATGACAGTGCGTGATATTTAACAGACTTATTATTATAGATGACTTTTGAATTATATCCTTACGTACATCAATTTCGCATAATCACCAATATTCAATGCTCAGTAAGAACGAGCACAGGTACAGCTGATATTTTCCAAATGCATTCGGTTGTGAGACAGGGATATGTACTACCCTCCCCTCTCCCCTTCCCTATTGTTCATACCATACATAGATCACATCTGCAAAGTAGCAAAGACTACGGAAGAAAACAATCTGAAGGATACCTTAAACGAACTACTATTTGCTGATGGCCAAGCACTATTGGTATCATCAGAAGAGGAACTACAAAGAGAAATAGATAGATTACACTGCACATGTCATACCTTTACATTGAAGATAAATATGGAAAAGACCGAAGTAACAGTAAAAACACCAATATATTATTTTGGAAACAACAGACTTAATCAGGTGACATAATTCATATACCTAGGAAGTAATATAACAACAGACGGCAAGATCAGCAAAGAAATACATAACAGATGTAGTAAAGTATACTGAACTCTAGGGGAAGTGCCACCAATCTTCAGAAACAAAAAACTATATTTAGACACCAAAATAACACTGTTCAAAACGATTATTATGGCAACGATGTGCTACCAAAGCCAAATATGGACAACGACAGCACCAGACAAACGTAAACTTGTGACAGCTGAAATGACATGCTTAGACAGAATCCTAGGAATATCACTGACAGAGTGAGGAATGAGAACATCAATCAAAGAAATGACACTGCGTCAACTAGGAATATATTAAGAGACAACATATACAATGTTTCGCAAACATCAGAAGACTACCATCTGACAGCTTACCACAGAAAGCTATGACACGCATATACAGTGGAGTCAGACCTAGAGACTGACTACGGAAACGATGTATCATCGAAATAAAAGAAATTTGCTACGAAATTCCACAATATCCTCTGCACACAAAAGGGACATCTCCATAAAACTATTCTACCGCTGACGCTGAAAGGCATCAAAGGGTTTAGTGAATAGATAGATGGTTGGTTAGTTGCTGATCCAGAGGTCATGAGCTCATGCCCTTTGATCCAATGCCATTGTGTGATATATGCATGTGTTTGTGAGCTGTTGTTTTGTTCCATATAATGTGTTCCATTTATCTGGCCCTGATTGGAGAAATATTTTCATGACATCATCCAGCGCTGGGAATTCAAAAAAGGTGGTAGTCAACAGTTTCATTGGGATGAGTGCACAGCCGGCACCCTGGAGTGTGTTGTGGTTGTAGTGTGTTCATGTGATTGTTAAGCTGTGCATATAAATAGATATATAAATGGATGAATTACAACTTTATAAACATAACATATGTAGTATACCTTCAGACCCATTACACGAAAGCATACCTGCTGCTGCATATATATATATATATATATATATATATATATATATAAATCTATGATAAGCTGGACAATAGTACACGAACTCAATGTGGCCAAAAGATAGAATAGCTACAAGGATGAAAAATATCACTGAAAACATTTGAATAGACCAAGACACATGGGAAGAACTTGAACAAGATATATCTACATGACTCTCTACAGTCAAAAAGGGCGCACCATCTTGTAAATAGAGGAGACATGCTGCAACTCACAACTGAGAGTATCTAGAAAGTCACTCATAGACCAAAAACTGTCTGCAGTGGTCATTCCATATTAAAACAGTCTACGGACATTTGCTTCTCAAATATGTTTTATTACCTCTCTACACATTCATAAGTGTACTTAAATAAAACACATCTTTTTAAAATTGTCCCAATAAGGCACGACGGACTATCACTAAAACTAGGGGGTTATATTGAGCAAACAAAAAAACATACAAATTGCTATACATACATTTCCAACGTTTCAACCAAAAGGTCTTTATCAAGATACGCACACAACATCAAAAGACGACGAATGGAAATTATCACAACACACATATAAATACGTGTTCAACGGAAATATGGAAGTAATATGCCGAAAGGATAATAAGTATATACAAACGTAAATATAGGTGGAAACGAAACAAACAAAAAGATGACGTAAATCACGGAACAAAATGAACAAGGACAAAGACCACAACAACCCAGTACTAGATAAAAGAGTGGTTGAAATTGAGATTACAAGGCTTGAGGGTATCCAATTAAAAGCCTACCTAGACATATCATCGGCATAATGATACGCATTCACAGGCATGGATATTTTTCTAACTGAATTTCAAAACGGATGTAACATATGGTTATCATCATCACTTGTGATGGACGAACGACGACAGTGATGGAATGATGATCGTTTTATATAGTGCAAGTTTGATGTTCATATTCATATGTCTGTTTGTTTTTTTTAAATTTTAAATAGTGCTTATCTGCTCCTACGTTCTGTTATTTTACGTTGTATCTGTGTTAGATTTATTTTGTATTTTCCCCATCTGATGTTATGACGTTATTCCAAGATAAGTGAATTCCTTTACCTGTTTACGTTGCTTGCCATCGACGAAATTAGTTGTGTTTCTTTCCGTTATTGACATTACTTCCCTATTTTTCTATGTTGATCTTCATGTTTCATTGCCTACAGGCTATGTGGAGTCGGTTTATATGTCGTTCTATTTGTTCTTCTGATGTTGATATTATTGCTTGTTCGTCAGCAAACCACAAGCTGGCTCAGGAGGGTTTTTTATGGTGTCTTCTTCATTGGTTTGGCAATGTTATATATACCATCGATATAAGTATTGAAAAGCAATGGAGATAGAACGTATTCTTGTTGCAATACAGAGTGTACGTGGAATGTGTAAATCACTGCACTCGTTCTAACTGCACATTGATTACCTGTGTAACCGCTGCTACACAGGTTGATTAGATGTTGTAGAACCCCGTATAGCAGGCCTGCCGTATAGGGATTGTATTTTATATAGTTGTCTGCCTACTCTGTAGAAGACATTTTCTTACTCGACAAAATCCCTATACAATTATTGTTCTAAGCTATGCTGTGGTCACTGTTTTCCTTTGAGAAATTGGAAACTGTATGCATATCTCTTTTCCATATCCAGGAGTACAAGTTCAGTTGGTGTTTCCAAACTTGAGTCATGACTCCTACGTTGAATGGGCCAAATATGTTGCGACATGTGGACTGGACTTATGTGTATTCTAGACCAGGGGTCGGCAATCTATGGCAAGCGTGCCACACTTAGCACGCCAAGAAATTTCAAATGGCACGCAGACTCTTCACAGGTGATGAATCTGGACTCTTCACATCCTTCTTGATATGTAATGTTGGCACTGTGAATAACTTGAAACCTTAAGTTGACACACAGTTAGCAAAAGCTTGCCGACCCCTTTTCTAGAACATGGCCGCTGAAGGTCTCTTATTTGGTGACGCTTTATCGTTTCACATACAAAACGCTGCAATCTATTGTCTGTTGCCTTTCTAGAATAATTGTGTACTCTAAGCATCGCCATACATCATCCAAATCTGCAATATTGGGTCATTGACGCTGGCCATCCAACAAATGTTTCTGCATTTCGGAAAACTAATACAAATTGCACAAATGCATTCCGCCACTATGTATCCTATTGTCTGTGCTGGCGTAGATGTGACAGAGAAATTACTTGTCTCCTTCCAGGCAGTTATCATTCCATTCACAGCCTCACTATCCTCGGACATAATCCCTAAAACTGTCATCCAGGAATACAGCAATACACATTGTTAGTGTATTGTAGTAAACACATTTATAATGTTGTGGTATACATAGGTATCGACAGAGTAGGTAGACAGACACCAACTATGGAAACGCTATAAATATACGGAGTACCAGAATATTTAATCAATATATGCAAGGTCATTTATGCTAATAGCCAATGTGAAGTAAGAACACATGCACAAGTGTCAAATAAGTTCCAAATTCACCATGGGTGTGTCTTATCCTCCATAATTTCTATAACATATATGGACCACATCTGTAAAATAATAAGTACCAACGAAGAAGATAATATAAAAGACAAATTGAACGAACTACTCCTTGCTGTCGTCCAACTACTAATAGCAACATTAGAAGAATAATAGCAAGACTATATCAAGAGACTCTACACAACATGCCAAAAATTTAGCATGAATATTAATATTGAGAAGACATAAATAATGGTAATAGCAAAGAATGAAAGAAATATCATTATCTCCATCAACGATAAACACCTTAAACAGGTAAATAAGCTCACCTACTTAGGAAGCATTTTACCGAGTAAAGAGATACAAAATACCGAGTAAAGAGTAAAGAGTAAACCAGTAAAGAGATATAAAATAGATGCAATAAAACGTACAAGAACCTAGGACAGATGATACGTATTTTCAGGAACACAAATGTAAAAATAGACACTCAGTTGCATTATACAAGAATAGTATTATCCCATCACCGTGCTACCAGTGCCAAACGTCGACAATGACATCTCAAGACAAAAGAAAAATTGTGACAGCAGAAATGACATGTTTACAAAGAATACTCGAAGTGCCATAAAGAGATAGAATTAGAAACGATATCATCAGACAGATATCTTAAACAATACCAGTATCGGAACGCATGAAAAGACAACAGATCAAGTGGTTTTATACGCTTCCAGATTACCAACAGATAGGATGCCACAAATGGCCGTGACAAAAAGACATAACGGCTATAAAGCTATAGGCTGACCATGTAAATAATGGAACAAAGAAATGAAAGAAGCCACAGGAACAAGCGTACAGACAACGCATCAGAAGGTCATCTCTGGAGAAATCTTCCACCCATGACGCTGCAAGGAAAACAGGGGACACGCCGTATATATATATATATATATAGGTAGATAAACTGATAGAGCTTCCGAACTTTCTGAATGACATTGGCCGCATGAAAGATAGCCTTCTATCAAAAGTGCTGCTTAGATAGTTCATAGTCTGCTTCCTGTGAATGTTGATGCCCATGCAGATGGTTGACGGTAATGTGTCTGTGACCAAGTTGTTGTTCAGCGAGAACCAAACGATCATTGCCTTGGTGGGATTGATGACTGCCATGTAGTCTGTATACCAGAGCGACACATGTTCTAAATTACTCTGGACATCATTTACCATGTCTTTTCTGTTTCTACCATGCCTGTACAACAAGAGGTCGTTCGCAAATAGAGCATCCTGTCGGGTCCAGCCATATGAAGCAGCGCTATTTCTTTTATGTAGACGTTAAAGAGTACAGGTGATAGTGGCGATCTCTGTGGCAATCCCGGCGCTATATTTCTGATCTCTGATGTCCAGGATCCCAATCTCAGAGTCGCTAGGTCTGGATATTGATACAATTGCTATGCATCGAATTATCCACACGACCATGCTGAGTTTGTTTAACAAATGTATCAGCTGGCCAAAGTTTACTCTGTTGTAAGTATCTTCTAGGTCGATCGTGGCGACGACTGTTTCCTCCTTTGCTTGAAAACCCTCGTATATGTCATAGGCAAGGATCACCGCATTGGTGGTCGTATCTCTCGCTGTCTGCATGCACCTAGAGTATTGTGATATTGTGTATGTATGATGTGCATGGCAATACTCTGTACGTGTGTTATACACGGTAATACTATGTATGTATGTATGTATGTATGTATGTATGTATGTATGTATGTATGTATGTGTGTGTGTATGTATGTATGTATGTATGTATGTATGTATGTATGTATGTATGTATGTATGTATGTATGTATGTATGTATGTATGTATGTATGTATGTATGTATGTATGTATGTATGTATGTATGTATGTATTATATATATATATATATATATATATATATATATATATATATATATATATATATATATATATATATATAATGGTGACATTGTGTATGTATGCTATACACTTTGATAATCTGTACATGGTTGATATATCTATACGATGTGGCCCTTGTATGCCTTGTGGCGTCAGAGGTAGAAGATTCCTCTGGATATGGCCTTCATGTTTTCTTTTTGTTAGCTTGTTCCTGTGGCTGATTTCTCTGGTTCATCTTTTACATGGTCTGCTTCTGGCTTTATAACCGTGATGTCTATATGGTATGCCCATCTATGGAATGATGTCTGTTGGTAATTAGGAACTGTGTGAAAACCAATTGATCTGTTATCATGTGATGTGTACGAATACTGGTTTACATGGTGATACGCTGAATGTATGTTATACACGGGGATATTATGTATGTATGTTATACACGGGAATATTATATATGTATGCTATTCATGGTGATACTCTGTAAACGCGATGCTATTCTTTATGTATGCAGTGCATCGTGATTCTGTGTATGCATAATGTACACAGTGATATTATGCACATAGGATACGTACATGATCTTTCATAACCTTAATCTTGGCATCCATTTTGTAGTCTCTGGCTCGGCCACGAGAATGTGAGAATGTTTTGAAATTCTGGATGTGTGTAATAGTGCACATTGTTAATGGTGATTAAGCATACATCACGCGCTTTTATATATGGTAATGCTATGTTCCTACTCAAATATAATAACACGATCGCATCTTGGTTAATGCTAGGTTTTTACAAAATGATCATAACAAAATTGTATATGTGTTAATACTGCGTATATTCATAATGATAAAAACAAGCTTGTATACATGTTAATTCTAGGAATCAATATAACTATCATCTTGATTAATGTGAAAAGGGTCCCCATACTCCAAAACACATCCTGCATACATTTAAACTTTTTACATTTTAGGACTAAAGTCTGACAACAGGAGAGACCTGAATGTCAAACTGTAGGGCAACCGTGAGGAACTCCTGCTGGCGAGCGAATTAATGGAGTCTGTCATACTGTCTGTATAGATTTATGTGCACATTAAACTGATCGCAGAAGAAGAATAATAAGACCCACTAAAGTTGAAAGCTAGGGGTTCGATTGTGTCCATTATCAGTACATTTAGAGTAGTGTAGCTCGTATTTCCTATGTGTGATGATTGTTGTTGGTACGTATACATAAATAATTGATACATTAAGAAATGTACGACTTCCACAAGAGGAAGTGCAGGGAATGACAGTCATCCTCAGCTTTCTGGACGATGAATATCCACGAGGCACTTGGGTCAGATGAGTTAGTACATAATGCAATGGTAAATGGAGGTGCTTGGTATAAATGAAATATCCATACAAACCTTCAGATACGATCAGAACACAAACAGGGCAAATTTACAATAACTATGATGCAGAAATTCAGACAATAACTGCGGCAACTGAAAAACTGCTGAACTTACCTTGACCCACAACCCGTATATTTCTGTCAGATGCAAGGTCAGTGCTTGAAGCTCTCTAGTATGGGAAATTAACAGACGTACAAAACTTACAAAAACTACTTAGTGAACTATCTGTGCAGTATAGGGTAACTATGCAGTGGATACCCTTCACTGTGAAATACCAGGAAATGAAAAAGTAGACGAATTGACTACGGAAGTTTCAACCGAAGACCAACCATATATGTCAGCTACTTACCATAAAAGGTGGTCAAGTACGGAAGCCACAAACACCAACACAAGATGACTTACATTAATGAAGAGATCAGAATTTGTAATTCTACGACTCAGAATGGAACACAACCGACTCCGCAGTCATATGTACATAAAATAATCAAAACTGACAACACGGCCATGTGTACATGTATGCAGGCAGCGCAGAGTGACAAAAATATACTTCAAGAGTGTTCTGAGCATGAAAGGCTGATGCAAACATATTGGCCAGACAAAACAACACTGGAATCAATGCTCTGTGTGCCACTATGTGAACTAAACAAGACAGTGCGTTTTATTCACGAGACATAATTACAGATATAGACATGTTTCAAGTGAACGAAAGAAGAAGATGACGAATCCTCATTAGTTTGTTGAAATATTTCTTGCTATGTTTCTCAATATATTTGACCACTAATTTTGTCTTAACAGTTGTTGCAATCTCCTAATTTCTCACGTGAAAATTCCTGTTATTTTTTTTCTGCTTTTCTTAGACACCCCATTTCGCATGTAATAAGCGTTCTCTTCTTTAGTTATTATGTATGTGTGACATTGATAACACAATATTGGGAGGCCTATTGAATTTATGATGTGCCTAACTTTCTGGAGTTATTACAAACTATCTAAAGCAGATTTATGTGAAAGCCATTTATTTATCTTGTGAAATGTTATCTTGTTGATAATCCTTCGTTTTTTCAAAAAAATCGTTGTTTTTTTTAATTCTCATATCGAGTGTGACTCCAGTGTGTCTAGTAAATAGACTAGGTATGAAACTCTTTCCAGACATGAACAAAACTCTTATTGGTATTGTACATGTAGGTGATGGACATGACGTGGAGAACGTTTCCTACCCAATCAACAATGTGTTCATTCTCTTTAGTGCGTTCCTCGTCATCATTACTTGTACAATTGTGCTTGTAACTAAACTTAATAGCAAGGTGAAATGGCTACATAAAGTGACATCGTCCACACAAGCCGACACCATCTCTACAAGAAACCAGAAAGTGTCAAAGATGGTGTTGATAATTTCTACTCTCTTCATTGTTTGCTTCTTACCGGTTAGCCTTATCTTTATTGCTATGGCGATAGAACCTGATCTTTCTATTGGTGGAGCTTACAACGACCATCTCATTATTGCAGCTGGGTTTTCTTTCATTTTAGAATCCGTCAATTCATCATTGAATATTTTCTTTTATTATCGTATGAGTACCAAGTATAGAGATGTGTTTAGAGAAATTCTGAATATATGCTGTTTCACAAAGGAAAGATGCGCGATTATTGACGACTTTCAGGGTCCGACTTAGACTAAGGTTAAGGATACATTATAACACCAGACAGAATACAATAGAAATACACATTTCCTTCTTGACACACATATTTATTTAATATATTCATTGCACATATGTAAATATGCGTCTGCAGAAACTACTAAAATAGAAATCCACGGAAATAGACATTAGGAAATAACGTCCTTTAATACAGATATGTACATTGAATGTGAAAAAAACCAGAAGAACTTCAGTTACTCAACAACGGATACTGGCTAGATAGTAACGGGACGATCGTAGGTAGTTATTCATAATAGGCACAACCTACCCTTGAACCATTAGAGTAAGTATATGACATATTGTTGATCTGCAATCTCATATCCAAGGACGTATGTCGTCACGTAACGGTTTTGTAGTGGATTGCCTTAAACTAATTAAATCAACGTCTAAAGAACTGATTTGGGGATCATCACGAGAGTTCGTTAGGCAATGGGAATAAACCCAAACAGATAATCCGGAGATGACCTCTAAAGCAGCCGATCCTGTTGTAAACCATCATATGGCAGTTTTGGTAGTTGTGTTAGATTTGAAACGTATTTGCATTGCCTTTCTCTTTGAAATAATTAACATAACCCAGCGGATATTAGTGCAAAATGGATAGGAGATTTTTCCAGAAAACCTGCCAGAGAATGTACTCATGTGTGACACGTATTAATTTAATTTAATAAATCTGAGAGCCTCTTGAGCAGTTAAAATGTACACTGGTCTGCAGCTTCCTGTGCGTCTGCGAAGAAGCTAAGATAGTTATATTCTTCATTTTCTGTAGTAAAGCGAATATACTAAGATATGTTTCTGCTTTGTCAGCTTAAGTTACAATACAATACGAAGTATATCAAGATAGAACATTTGAAAGTGTCTCACAATTAAGCAACCATTCGACTTTTAACGCACACGAGTAAAGTGATACTCATAATATTTCTAGATAGAATAAAGCACACGACAGAAGAAGCAATTGCAGAATAACAAGCTGGTTTCAGAGAAAACAATGCACCGTTCAATGAATATTTAATATGATACTATTAATTGAGAAATGTATTCACCACCAACGTGATCTGTTCCACAATGCCATTGATTTTATACAGTAACTTGTCCGTGTTTGGCATGATAGTCTTTGGCATATACGGACATAAGTTCATTGTGGAGGGGGATAACATTTAGAAGAATGACAGTTTAAAAGCACATAATAAGACAAAAAGTGATGTAAATCTCTGAAAAAGCACAAAATAGATGGTTCCGACTGCATTACCTATTCATAAATATAATACAGATGAAATGTGATCACTTGTTTATATTTCATCACTTGTATGGAACACATGTTCTAAATGTTCTATTTTATGAAATTACCACCAATGACAGTTTTTTTCCTATTTGTAGAACACTCGAGGTCCAGTAGAATGATCTATTTTACATTTTTGGTGTATGAGATTATGAAGTTGCTAACCGTCAAGTTTATACATTGCGTCAAGAAGTTTTGCTATTTTTTTGTTTACATTTTTTTCCTCCCCATGTCAAAAGCTCCATAATTCTGGAATTATTCTTGTTTAATTATGTCAACAAGTTTGGCATTCCCGTATCGCTCAAAAATATATTTTCCAAAAAGGAATTAGAAAATAGTTTCTTTTAAGATTGTTTGGAAAGTATTTGTTTTCAAATTAAAATTGTTTTATTGGTATGTAATATACCATTGATTATGTCAACTTTTGGCAACCACAAACACTTCTCAACAATTGTCACTCATTTTCTACCTGCAGTTTTAAGTTGACGTAAATTGCGGTCAGCCCTCAACGTAAGAGTTGTGTATGCTAATATTTGTCATGAATACAATGCAAAGGAATGATGGAACAGACATTTGGGGGAAACATTTATTTGGAATGAACCGGACATTGAAGGTAAGAGATTGCACGTTCATATAATAAACCAGGCATTGAAAGTGAGAGATTGCACACGTTCATATAATGAACCGGGCATTGAAAGTGAAAGATTGCACACGTTCAAATAATGAACCGGTCATTAAAAGTGAGAGATTGCACACGTTCATATAATGAACCGGGCATTGAAAGTGAGAGATTGCACACGTTCATATAATGAACCGGGCATTGAAAGTGAGAGATTGAGATTGTACACGTTCATATAATGAACCGGGCATTGAAAGTGAGAGATTGCACACGTTCATATAATGAACCGGGCATTGAAAGTTGGAGATTGCACACGTTCATATAATGAACCGGACATTGAAAGTAGGAGATTGCACACGTTCATATAATCAACCGGACATTGAAAGTGAGAGATTGCACACGTTCATATAATGAACCGGGCATTGAAAGTGAGAGATTGCACACGTTCATATAATGAACCGGGCATTGAAAATGAGAGATTGCACACGTTCATATAATGAACCGGGCATTGAAAGTAGGAGATTGCACACGTTCATATAATGAACCGGACATTGAAAGTGAGAGATTGCACACGTTCATATAATGAACCGGGCATTGAAAATGAGAGATTGCACACGTTCATATAATGAACCGGGCATTGAAAGTAGGAGATTGCACACGTTCATATAATGAACCGGACATTGAAAGTAGGAGATTGCACACGTTCATATAATGAACCGGACATTGAAAGTGAGAGATTGCACACGTTCATATAATGAACCGGGCATTGAAAATTAGAGATTGCACACGTTCATATAATGAACCGGACATTGAAAGTAGGAGATTGCACACGTTCATATAATGAACCGCGCGTATGAAGAGAGGATGTACAATTTCATAGAACTAACCTGATGTTAAAGGAAATACTGTACATGTTCACATATCTATATTATCGGAGTGCTTTTGTCTAATCAAGAATCAATGTTCCGATTCAGCGAAGAATCAGCGTGCCGATTATTCACGTCCGTATACATATTACTTAGGATAGAGAAATGTGGAGAGCCATGATCGCTACGCCAGCATACATGACACCAGATATTGGTGATAATGTGACCATGTACAAGTATATGTCATCTATACGATCGTGAACATAATAGTTATAACTACTACTCAATGCCAATAAAAGCACATGCCATTTCATTTTCGTCCCGTTGTTATGTATCATTGCTCTTCATCTGTGACATTTATTGTATGTTTGTTTATCTCTAGCATACGCACGTGGTTGCGTCTGTGGGTCTCACTAATGGCCCACTAGACATACCATACATGCAATAGAAAACCTTAGTGGATGATATGACGTTATATTGAGGTTATCTTCTTATAGAAGCTTCATGGCACGTCATCTATACAGTTATGATTGTGTTTTGTTGTTGAAATGTTTTTCATGTTTGCCTGAATATATATGTATGCACCCTCTGTGGTTGGGAGGGAGCCAGAGATGTACTGTGCAGCACTGAGGAGGAGGAAACTGACATCACTGTTTTTCCTATGGCTAAGGCCCATCACAGAGGCACAGTGACTCAGGACGTGACAAACCTTTTGACTTGAACATTTGATTGCATGCCTGGAGCTATAGAGAAGTTCGGCATAACCAGTAGTCAATTGGTGGAGGGGAATGAGCACAGTGAACCCTATCTTGGCTACAGTGGCTAGGCGCAGTGCATAGGTTGAAACCTACCTTCCTGGAGGTGTGATAGTTATTCTCTGACTCAGTCCCGGGGTGGGCCTAAAATCCGCAGGCTTCCCAGCAATATAATGTCATCTAATGGCATTGGGTCAAAGGGCATGAGCCCATGGACCGCTGGATCAGTAACAAACCAACCATCTCTAGCATAGATGCACAAACTCTTCACATGGCCTGCTCCATCCATATTTAATACTGATTATGCGAGCCCGCCCAGATTTACTACTAAGTGTACGAACACAACCCATATGAATGCTAAATGTGTGCGAGCACTTCCAAATTTAATACTGCGGGTGCAATCACAGTCAACATGTAATAATTAGTGTGCGAGATGCACAATTCGTATGTAATACAGAGCAGCTAGAAAGTCACGGATAGAGCAAGATCCGTCTACAGTTGTCATTCCATGTCCGAACTGTCCAAGGACATTTACACCTCGAATATGGCTCATTAGCCATCTACGAACTCATAAGCAATGCATAACTCAAATTGAATTTTCAAAAGTGGATGTAACAAGTGGTCATCATCACCTGTGTTGGAAGAACAACAAAACATGGAATACAGTGTGCGAACACCGCCCAAATGTAATATTGAATGTTCAAGCACCACCCGCTCACATGTAAAACTGAGTGTGCAAGCACGGTTCACATGTAATAGTGATTCTGCGAGCCTCGCCATTTAACAGTTACAACTGAGTGAGCAAGCATCATGACATGAAACATTATGAAATGGAGTTTGAAGTTAAATTTCAAGTTAAAGTGAACTTGAAAACTGATCATTTAACTTTCTACATTGTACAGTGCCCACAATATATCTCGTTCATTTCCCATATAATCCTAACGCTATATCTTTCAGTATATACAACAAAGTTTGAATTGTAAAGAGAACGTATGATCTATAGTCTATAGTGCTCTCGAGTACTTTGTAAACGCGCATGGCACGAGCACCACATGTCATTATCAGAGCCTCAATGCGCCAGTCTTCACCGGGTTGAGAACCCCTGATATAGAGAAACATTCCTGAGACGCGTCATTTATCAAATAATCATCTTTCCTCACATCAACATGTTAAATTATGTTCTCATAAGTTGTTGCATACCTGTGTTCTCTGTCTGCAACAAAAGAATACATTATATATTTGTAAGTTGTCTACAACAGAATATTTCCCTTGTTGTAAGAAAATGATACAAGCAATTATTGGAAATCCCGAAGTAAATGTCCCTCTAAATTAGATCACGGGTTTCAGGCTGAACATGAAATTATGAAGACAATGTTATTACTTGTCAGTCGATACGATATATTTGTGATCTGACAATCATTAGTCGAATTACAAAATTATAACTTATATTGTTACATATGTTTTTTTTCTGGTCAATGTGAACTTGTGGTGAGGTGGTCAATGACGTGTCTTTGGAGGAACTTTTCCTTTCCTCATTTTCCTTGTTTTGCCTTATTACTACTATGTTTCGCTTATATTCTTAAATTATTTGTTTCAGTAAGAACGATAATTTCAACATGTCAAGTTTGTCAGATCTGATTATGTATACCATCTTAGTGTATCTTAAAACTAACCGCTTGTATATGACATGTCACACAATTGATCTGCAATGTGTTGTGTTGTTTCTATTTAAGAAATAAATTGATATGGAAAATATTCAATAAATACGAGTGGAACAAATTCAATTTATTATTTTAATACAAAAAACTAATCGGTTGAAAATGAAAATATAATTCTAGTAAAGTAGCAGTCATTTTCTAAGATGATTACAATTTGCACATTGCATTATATCTTCTACTTATAAAACACTTGCACGTTTTACATCATGTTTGCTTTATACTGTTAGCACGTTTACTATTATTGTCTTTCATTGAACAATGACATCGGTAGCACAATTTTTGTTTTAAAAAAATTACATCAAATTTGAATATATGTAGGTAGATTGTGTCTATCTGTGACAAGGAGCTTCGCAGTCTGCGAACACATCTTGTGTAAGGAAGGCACAATTCCCGTCTGTGCCTTTTCAGTACTGAAACCAATAATCTCTGAATGAGCCGTGTTGCGCAACGGCGACATTCGATTTATACTAGTTTGTTATGTTCTCAAAGACAAGGACGTCTTCCACGTCTACTTTCCCACAACATATAGAACCCAAGTCTAAACACTACTTCAATCAGATACTTTAACAATGTGCTCCACAACATGTTTTCAGTGCTTGTGTGAAACGGGGAGCTGTATTCTAAGCTTTTTGTCCATACCGAGAAGTGCATGTTTAATGTGTCGTATATGATCGTGAATCATGGCTCCTACTCTGTGTGATCTCCAGAATGAACATTATTCAACCAACTAGTCTCGTTCTGTAAAATTGTGTCTTCACTGTAACTGTATTGTTTCACATACACAACGCTGTCCTCTAGCATCTGTTGCTTTTACAAGCATCGCCATATCCCAGCGAAATCGTCCATATCGGGACGGCATTAACTGACTCTGCATGTCGGCCAATCCATAATAAATTTCCCAGATGCCTTACGTCACTGTGTGTCGACAGTGATGCTGGATGTGCTGGAGTAGAGATGTCAGAGATATTGCTTATATCTTTCCAGGCAGTTCTCAGTTCATCTACAGTCTCCACACCCACGGACATGATCCATAAATGTGATAGCCAGCAATTACAACAAGAGCCACTGTGTTTCTGTTTCCATAGTGCACCGAGATGGGGTTCTTTTAGGATCGTGGTTACTGGTTACTCTGGGTCCTCAGGAGAACAATGTACGATCCTTTGCTTTCTTTAATTTTGAGTAAGCGCGTTATCATATTGTGATTCGCAAATTGTTAGCATATTGTGGTGTACACATTTATATCATATTGTGATTTACAAATTGTTATCACATTCTGGTACGCAAATTTTTGTCATAATGTGGTATACAAATTGTTATCATATTCTGGTATACAAATTGTTATCATATTATGGTATACTAATTAGTATCATATTGTGGTGTACAAAAATACATTATTTAGAAGGAAAAATGTTGTATCAATGATCAATTGCGGTAGAAAATACCGTCTTCTGAAAACATTAGTTTAGGAAGAGGAGCATGTTTAACCAGTATACCACATGAATCATTAGTATAAAAAAAAAGTAAAGTAACCCATAGCATTTATTAATGCCGTAGGGGTGTGAGATGTTAGCGATCTCACATTTCACAGGCTCTGCAAATGAGGGCGGTAGCCATCTCCTCTCCCTCGCAGTCTTTACTTCCCGGATTAATCCGGTACCCATTTAAGGCTGGGTCGACCTGGGAGCCGTTGCGATCTGAAAACATTTCCGCCTCAGCTGGGGAATGAACCCAGGACCAATCATACGCGAAGCCAGTGCGCTAACCACTGCGCTAACACGGCTCCCATTCATGATGTATATATACCATTCAATATCTAACAGACGAAACTAAAAATATATTGTGATTGTCCTCGAAGAGCAAAGTATACGCTGCGATTTCGGTAATTCACTATTACAACGCATAAACCAATACACAACACTGAGTCCAAAGTTATTTATAGTGATATATGGCAATATATATATTACATTAATTACTACTCGGAATAATAATAACAACAAAAACATTGAGAATATTAAATAAAATGAGTAACATTGACGAGAGATATATGGAAGAAAGGAAGTCTGAAGAAATTCGTCTTGACCGTTTTTTAATAATCTCGGAATGGATAAACTATACAGTCGTTTGTCAAGAAATCGATGTTTTTGGCATCTGTACCAACACTATCAATATCATCTGCTTTGTCAAGCAAGGATTCAGGGATCCAGTCAACGTCAGTTTATTGGGTAAAGTGGCAATATCATTTAACAATAATACAGAACATTGCCCGAAACAGCTTATATAGAGTGTTTATGAAGTCGACGCACATTGCCGTCACACATATTCGCACTAAAGAAGAACAACATACATGAGGTAGTGTAACCACTAATATACATGTGCGCACAATGACTTTGCAGGCACCCTGCATATATCGTTGTTTAGTGCGATTTTAGTAATAGGATGTTGTAGCGATTCTCCTATTTCTGAATCAATATAGAATCATGATACAGAGCCAAGGGCAGTACTAGGAAAAGAAGGATAGACAACATCAAAACAATCCTGAACAAACATGACTATACCTCAACCAGAAGAACACACCTAGATCTGGAACGCAGACAACATCTTCTTACCAAACTCCTACGCTCAACGACAATTGTTAAAACTACAATACCACCACCTGGGGATAGACAATATACAAAAGATTGTTTTTGTCTTATAATAATGATGTAATCCATCCAGGTTGCGTGTTGTAAGTTGTCCCAATTGGTCACAGTTTTAGTATATGGCTCTTTCTATGTTGGTGGAAAGTATTTGTTATGATGAGTATATGTTCCATGCATAAGTTTATCAGGAATTATCCGTTGTTGTTTCGAACTGTACTTGTGATGCTGAAGTTTCCCATGCAAGTTTCATGAGTCCTTTTCCTTTTTTTTTTTTTTTGCTCCATTAAAAACACCCATGATGTATAGTATGTCTGCGTATTTGATTTTATTAATGACAATTGAAATGTCTTTAAAAAATCTACGTCGAGTAAATTTAAGAACAAATCATGAGGATAAATGAAAATAGTTCTAAAGTCTAACGGGAAATGAACTAGGTCCGTTCTAGCGGCAATGAATCGCCTTGCAACTCGAGCAAACAAATTGTCGGTACATAACCAACTATTTCCCCAATCGAGTTGCAATACTTTTTAGTGCCACCTGTACAGACAAAGTTCAATTCCCGTCAGCCTTAATAATTATAATTATTTTGTCGTTGCATGGTGCATATATATGTGTATTATTGACCTTGTCCCATTATTTAAATTTGTGTTATTTTCTCTGAAATATATTCTATATTTGTTATGAGTCAAGCTTTGTTATGATGTAAAAGGAACCATACTCGGTGATTTTCTTTCTCTTGTGGTTTCAACCGGCTCCATATTAATACATAGTTATGTAATACTTGTTTAATGTTTAATTTTTTTTTCTGGTGTCTGCTATGTCTATGATTTTCGTGCTTTTTCTTCCATGAATGCTACTAATTCTTGTATTTTGTTACCGAACCAGCACACGTTTCTGATTGCTCTTTTAGAGATGTCTTTATTTACCTGTTCTCTTATAAACATTTACTAGCAGTGTGTACACAAAGATGACTTGCTGTGTCTGTCGAAACAGCTGGTTTTTACTGATAGTTGTCACGTTATGATATTGTGTTATTGATACGAACATATTCTGAACACACAATTAATCAATGAAGCGTGTATCTATCGTAATAACTTCAGTGTCGGAATACCTTCTTTCTGTGAACTGCTGTCCTCTGTTGTTACACGGATCAACATGTATGCATGTATCTGGTCATCTCTTTGCTTATCTTTATGTCTATCTATCTATACGCTGTGTCCCTTGTTTGCCTTGCAGCGTCAGGGGTGAAGGAGTTCTCTGGAGTGGCCTTCTTGTGCGCTGTTTGTAAGCTTGTTCCTGTGGCTTCTTTTATTTCTGTGATCCATCTTTTACATGGTCTGCCTCTGGCTTTATAACCGTTATGTCTATGTGTCATGGCCATTTGTGGCATGCTATATGTCGGTAGTCTGGAAGCGTGTGAAAACCACTTGATCTGCTGTCTTTTGATGTGTTCCAATACTGGTATTGTTTTGGTTATCTGTCTGATGTTATCGTTTCTAATTCTATCTTTTAATGACACTCCGAGTATTCTTCGTAGACATGTCATTTCTGTTGTCACTATTTTTCTTTTGTCTTGTGCTGTCATTGTCCAGGTTTGGCACTGGTAGCATAGTGATGGAATAATAATAGTCTTGTATAATGCAACTTTAGTGTCTATGTTTACATTTTTGTTCTTGAAAATGCGTGTCATCTGTCCTAGGATCTGGTATGTTTTGTTGCATCTATCTTTATGTTTTCTCCATAAATGTTAAACAATTATTGGAAAGGGGGGGGATGGGATAAGTGCATAAGTGTTTAACTCTTTACTGCACGCGGATTTTTACAGGTTGCGGAACAACACGGATGTTTTTCCATACACCTTTTACTGCTGCATCTTGTCTGTGATAAATAATTGCGATCCCATTTCTCATTTATACACTAACAATCAGCAAAATCGTAGAGAAACGAGTGCTATATATAAACATTTATGGCGAAATGTTAAAAGAATTTGGACATTACCAATGTCACGAGGACACCATTACAAATGATTGTAGATGTAAAATAGAAGTTACAAGGAAAATGAGAAAGCTAAAAGTACTTTAAGTGACATCCTGATATTAACATCTCAATAAATGACAAGCTAAAAACAATGACCTATGCACATGTTTATTATACATTCATACATGTTTCCATATAGTCTGTATTAGAACTATATGAAATACAATAAATAATAAAACATTGAAATGTTCAACTACCATGCATGCAGCAAAAGGCTACAGAGAATTCGTATTTATTTTGTGTTTATTTACCAAATCCGTGGTAGGTCTAAAATACTTGAAAAAAACACACGGAAGAGAGATATGTGTGCCGAAATGTGAAATTGTCGCTGGTAATTTGTAAACCAAAATGTTTATCTTCTCACTTGAAAAATAAAACGAATCTACAGAAATATGAGAACACATACAGTAGAAGAGGAAAGCATCCTGCGACCACGTGTCATGAAAATATCATGAAAATATCATGAAAATATCATGAAAATATCATGAAAATAATGTATGATTGTATTTATATATCAGCATTATTAAATTATTTACCAGTAATTGTGTTTTGAATGGAAACAATCATGACGACATTGCGCAACAATGAACAAATGACTATTTGGCGCTATATATTGTTCAAAAATAGAACAACAACTTTCTTGAGGATAATTTTATAAAATATATTCCATGATCGAAAATGATTATTCAATATATCGACTGTGTCCAACTGGTCATTAACATCTTGTAGTTACCTGGATTGAATTCACCTCACGATTTTTGAGGTCGTAAGAGAGACCAATGTAAAATTATCATTTTATGCAATTACTCGTGCTAGGTTCATGAGAGTCCAGTGAAACTTAATGAATACAAACTCTTTTACCATATTATCGAATGCCTTTATAAGATTAACGTACCAAACTAAATTCAACTGAAATTTCAATGCGAAAGTATGATTCATCTCACTAAAGAACAACTTAATGCTATGTATGTCCTACAAGCCATTGACAGCGATACACTGCCAGACCTGAAGAAAGCCATGCGAGAAGTGAGCATCGAAAGAAGGGTAGTAATACAGTGGATACCATCCCACTGTGGCATACCAGAAAATGAAGAGGCAGACAGACTGGTAAAGGATGGAGCAACACAGGAACAAAAAGACATAGAAATCACCTACCAAGAAAAGAAGACCCTCGTCAAAGCCATCAGGAAAGTTGACCACCTAAAAGTCAAACACTACTATCTCGACAGATTGGATAAAGTGAAGTGGCTAGAAAGTTTAATGTTGTTAGAAGCACCATTAGTCGCCGCAGGGGGCGAGTTAAAAAAAAACTAGTTCAGTAGTAGTCAGTCTGCGCAGTGGAAGACGCAGAGTCACAACTCCTGCTGAAGAGCACATCATACGTCTGCGTCACATCAGGAATCGATGTGTGTATGCGTCTTCGGCAACGCAGTCAATACCAGCAGCGCACAGGGGTTCAGATCAAACTGTCAGGAACCAGATGCACGATGCTGATATCTGTGCTGGAAGAGCCTTCAGAGTCCCGTTTCTTAGGGTCCGGCTTCGACAGAACCGACTGCAGAGAGCGAACCAGTATCGCCAATGGCACGTATTGATTTGGCACGTAGAAAAGGAAAAAAATATCTCAACGTCCCATAAACACCCTCTACAGCTGTCAATTTTGTAGAAGAATATTTTGTGCGCGCTTTGTACTTGTTAGTTATTTAAAAACGCACTACTAATTTTATTATTTTTATTACTTATTATTGTTATTATTATTATTATTATTATTATTATTATTATTATTATTATTATTATTATTATTATTATTATTATCATGGTTGAGTATTTGGTTTTCATCGATTACGACGGACGAACATCATCATCGTCAATGAATTGTTGGGAATGACTGGAGAATGATTTTGTTTTGGTTAAAGTCTGAACGTTTCTTCATTTCAAGGTTGAAACATTCATTCCGTAAAATAAAATATTGGTACACGTTTGAAATAATGTAGCGTTTATTTTTTTAACAGTATAAATTAACAAATCTCTAAACGTGATTATGTGTTTGCATTGAATTCTACCAAAATCGTTATAGATGATTACTTGCTTGCAATTAATGTTAACCCATTTTTGCAAATGTGTATTGGTATTTACGTATCCGTTAACAACATTTACATATACCTTATTTGCATACAATTACTGCTAACATAATATTTACAATAAAAGTTGACAAGAAATGGCTTTAAAAAATTTACCCATGATTATTGCTATTAAATGACTGTCGGTAAAGAAGCCCTTATACATTACTATAGACATAAAATATCGTGATAACAAATACTATGTATACACACTCTTGGCATGGGATGACTCTTTTAACACAAAGGGTATTCAGTAATAGTGTTATAAATGTAAACCTAGGACAGTGTTACTGTCATGAAATGATGCAAGCTAATAAAAAATTAGACAGTTCTATTGTCATCACCAGAAACTATATAAAAAATATGTACACATGTATGTTATCATTTGATGACAACACATTAGACAATCTTTGAAAAACGTTATATTGTGAAATGACTGTTGATATCTATATTCTTTGTCTCTTTTGCAGGTGAAGAACATTGTGACACCCAAGCGAGTGTCTATCATTATTGTATTCGTTTTCCTAATTCTCATATCGAGTGTGACTCCAGTGTATCTAGTAAATAGACTAGGTATGAAACTCTTTCCAGACATAAACAAAACTCTTATTGGTATTGTACATGATGGTGATGGACATGACGTGGAGAAAGTTTCCTACGCAATCAACAATGTGTTCATTCCCTTTAGTGCGTTCCTCGTCATCATTACTTGTACAATTGTACTTGTAACTAAACTTAATAGCAAGATAAAATGGCTACATAAATTGACATCCTCCACACAAGCCGACACCATCTCTACAAAAAACCAGAAAGTTGCAAAGATGGTGTTAATGATTTCATCTCTTTTCATTAAACTCGCTTCTTACCAGTTAGCCTTATCTTTATTGCTATGGCGATAGAACCTGATCTTTCTATTGGCGGAGCTTACAACGACCATCTCATTATAGCAGCTGGGTTTGCTTTCATTCTAGAATCCGTCAATTCATCAGTGAATATTTTCTTTTATTATCGTATGAGTACCAAGTATAGAGATGTGTTTAGAGAAATTCTAAATATATGCTGTTTCAGAAAGGAAAGATGCGAGACCATTGATGACTTCCTGGGTTCGACAGAACAAAGTTAAGGATACATTATAACACCAGGCAATATACACTAGAAATAAATAGTTACAGTGACAGGGCATCGACCACCGTGCCCAACGAAATTAGGAGTAAATAGGGAAGTTGCCTCCATATTATGAAATGTGGAAATCGAATAGGAAGATATGATTTTGTATGAAAGAAAAGGACAGAAAATTAACCTGACAACAAATAAGCAGAGCGAATTTACATTATACGGATCATATATCATAAGCGGAAGTGATTCTAAGCTAGAGTAAATTCCCTTGTTAGAGAGACAGAAAAAACAAGTAGGTTGGACACAGGAAAACAAGATTTTCGTGTTTGAATCTAGACATTTAAGTACAATTCATTGTCCAATGAACAAATTAATGCAAGTTGGACAATGATTGTTCAATAGGCGTTCGAGTAAACATCATGTTTATACCAAAATTGACACCAGACCTTGGAAATTTAGAGTATGTAGGCGCAAGGGTCACGAACAAAACAAGTTGCGCCTGGAAAAAGTAAACAATCATCAACCTTCCTTAAGGAAAGACAGTTTGATCGAGAACATTCGATCGTCTGATCGAAAACTAAATATGTTTACATGTGCTATATACTTTAGAATTCGCCTGAATCGATTTACTGAAGACATTATCAGAAATAATCCAGCAGGTGTGGCTGGGGTTTCGTGACCTACCAAAATGGCAAGAAATTAGGTGAGAAGTCAGCTGGGTACCCCACTACAGCATCGAGTATGAGAAAAGAAATAGAAGCTGTTGCAGCAGCTCTCACTTGACTGGAGACGCAACCACCAACAAACTCAGCGATTCTATCGCACTCTCAATGTGTGCTTGGCAAGATAGAAAAGTGTCACTGAATGGGTCACTGAATGGGTCACTGAATGGGTCACTGAATGGGTCACTGAATGGGTCACTGAATGGGTCACTGAATGGGTCACTGAATGGGTCACTATTCTCAAAAATGAGCAGATCATTACATGATTTACTGCCTAGGTCATGGTGGGGGTCAGGTGAAACGAAAGAGCCAATGTGTTGACTGGTAAAGCTTTGGTGAGCGGCACCGAGATAAGAAGAGACGTGATTCAATTGATTAGAGCGGTCATGGATACCCTTCGAGAAGAAGAGGAGGAAGTCGAACGAGACAGTTTACATATTTAGAGAATGATAGAAACGGGAGTGACTAGACGTTATGGGAGAAAGTGTTCCCTCTCCGGAAAGATCAGAAGAACGAGTTATCAGAAACTGAATGGAACACTGAGCTTAGATGGCTGATTGAACGGCAAGCAGAGCATTTATGGGAATAGCCTCAGTGATGTGACGCTTGTTCCTAATCAAGAATCATGAATTATGTAGGGTACAGAACCAGAGCAATAGTCTCTTTCATATGAGTGCTTGGTCAAGTGCTGGAACCAGATCCCTTGTCTCTTTGATATGAGTGCTTGGTCAAGTACAGGAACCAGAGCAATAGTCTCTTTCATATGAGTGCTTGGTCAAGTACAGGAACCAGATCCCTAGTCTCTTTAATATGAGTGCTTGGTCAAGTACAGGAACCAGAGCAATAGTCTCTTTAATATGAGAGCTTGGTCAAGTACAGGTACCAGAGCCATAGTCTCTTTACTATGAGTGTTTGGTCAAGTATAGGACCCAGAGCCATAGTCTGCTTAATATGAGTGATTGGACAAGTACAGGAACCAGATCCATAGTCTCTTTCATATGGGTATTTGGTCAAGTACAGGAACCAGAGCCATATTCTCTTTAATAAGAGTGTTTTGTCAAGTACAGGAACCAGAGCCATAGTCTCTTTAATATGAGTGTTTGGTCAAGTACAGGAGCCAGAGCCATAGCATCTTTAATATGAGTGCTTGGTCAAGTGGAGGAACCAGAGCCATAGTCACTTTAATATGAGTGCTTGGTCAAGTACATGATCCAGAGCCATAGTCTCTTTAATACGAGTGCTTGGTCAAGTACAGGATCTAGATCCATAGTCTCTTTAATATTAGTTCTAGGTCTAGTACAGGAACCAGAGCCATAGTCTCTTTAATATGAGTGTTGGTCAAGTACAGGAACCAGAACCATAGTCGATTTAATATGAGTGCTTGGTCAAGTACAGGAACCAGAGCCATAGTCTCTTTAATATGAGTGCTTGGTCAAGTACAGGAGCCAGAGCCATAGTCTTTTTAATGAGTGTTTGCTCAAATACAGGAACCAGAGCCATAATCTCTTTAATATGAGTGCTTGATCAAGTACAGGAACCAGAGTCTCTGTAATATGATAATATGAGTACTTGGTCAAGTACAGGAGCCAGAGCCATAGTCTTTTTAATGAGTGTTTGCTCAAATACAGGAACCAGAGCCATATTCTCTTCAATATGAGTGCTTGGTCAAGTACAGGAACCAGAGCCATAGTCTCCTTAAAATGAGTGTTTGGTCAAGTACGGGAATAAGAGCCATAGTCTTTTTAATATGAGTGCTTGGTTATGTACGGAACCAGAGCCATAGGCTCTTTAATATGAGTGATTGGTCAAGTACAGGAACCAGAGCCTCCTTAATATGATAATATGAGTGCTTGGTCAAGTAGATGAATCAGAGCGATATTCTCTTCAATATGAGTGCTTGGTCAAGTACAGGAACTAGAGCCATAGTCTCTTTAATATGAGTGCTTGGTCACGTACAGTAGCCAGAGCCATAGTCTTTTTAATATGAGTGTTTGGTCAAATACAGGAACCAGAGCCATAGTCTCTTTAATGTGAGTTGTGGTCAAGTACAGAAACCAGAGCCATAATCTCTTTAATATTATTTGTTGGTCAACTACAGAAACGAGAGCCATACTCTCTTTAATATACGTGCTTGGTGAAGTGCAGGAACCAGAGCCATAGACTGTTTAATATGAGTACTTGGTCAAGTACAGGATGCGGAGCCATAGACTCTTTAATATGAGTGATTGGTGAAGTACAGGAAGCGGAGCCATAGTCTCTTTAATATGAGTGTTTGGTCAAGTACATGAATCGGAGGCATAGTCTATTTAATATGAGTTTTCATCAAGTACAGGAACCAGAGCCATAGTCTCTTTAATATTGGTGTTTTGTCAACTACAGGAACTAGAGCCATAATCTCTATAATATAAGTGCTTGGTCACGTGGAGGAACCAGAGCCATAGTCTCTTTAATATTAGTGTTTGGTCAACTACAGGAACTAGAGCCATAATCTCTTTAATATAAGTGTTTGGTCAACTACAGGAAGTGGAGCCATAGTCTCTTTATTATCAGTGCTTGGTCAAGTACAGGAACCAGAGTCTCTGTAATATGATAATATGAGTACTTGGTCAAGTACAGAAATCAGATCCATATTCTCTTCAATATGAGTGCTTGGTCAAGTACAGGAACCAGAGCCATAGTCTCCTTAAAATGAGTGTTTGGTCAAGTACGGGAACAAGTGTCATAGTCTTTATGATATGAGTGCTTGGTTATGTACGGAACCAGAGCCATAGTCTCTTTGATATGAGTGGTTGGTCAAGTACAGGAATCAGAGCCATATTCTCTTCAATATGAGTGCTTGGTCAAGTACAGGAACCAGAGCCATAGTCTCTTTAATATGCGTGCTTGGTCAAGTACAGGAGCAAGAGCCATAGTCTCTTTAATATGAGTGTTTGTCAAGTACAGGAAACAGAGCCATAGTCTCTTTAAAATGAGTCTTTGGTCAAGTACAGGAACCAGAGCCATAGTCTTTTTAATATGAGTTTTTGTTCAAGTACAGGAACCAGAGCCATAGTCTCTTTAATATAAGTGCTTGGTCAAGTACAGGAGATATGAATCTACACAAAATTGTTAACACAATAAAAGCATGAAACTGTTCCAGAATGTATTATGGAGACTACGTTATTTCTGATATGGTGAGTAGAATTATAGTAAGATTGAACCTTGATCTCGTTTTCAATTTTGTGTAGGAAAATGAATTATGTGATTACGAATAGGAACTAGTATCATTTGTTTGAAGATACTTAGATAGTCCACAATAACACGTTATATCAACTTTATGTAACGATATTAATAATTAAAATTGTGACTGTAATTTGTCAGGTGAACATGTCAATTGTTTAATAAGAGTAGATTGAAGGATTGGACTGTGAGGAGTATGTCTAACAAGTAAACGATATAACTTGTGCATAGTAGTGTGCTGTGGAATTATCGATAGCTGAAATAAAAGATATGATTCATTTTTAATTTAGTAGAGGAATCATAGTGTAGACTAACATAGTAAGTAAAGTAAGTAAAGTAACCCATAGCAACCCATTTATTAATGCCGTAGGGGTGTGAGATGTTAGCGATCTCACATTTCATATGCTCTGCAAATGAGGGCGGTAGCCATCTCCTCTCCCTCGCAGTCTTTACTTACCGGATTAATCCGGTACCCATTTAAGGCTGGGTCGACCTGGGAGCCGTTGCTATCTGAAAACATTTCCGCCTCTGCTGGGGAATGAACCCAGGACCACTCATATGCGAAGCCAGTGCGCTAACCACTGCGCTAACGCGGCTTAGACTAACATACTGAAGAGTGAATACATAATTATGTTGAGTTGAGAATTCATAATCATAACAGTAATCAAAGAGATACATTATACAGACCGAATTTGTAATGTGATTTATAATTTAGCATAAGAACTAAAGATAAGAAATATAGTTGTAAAATTCATTAAGTAATTGATGTAGAGTCTACAATTCAGGTTGGATTGTCATGAACTTTAAAGAAATAGATTCATGTCCTACCTTCGTCGCCTCAGTGCATCAGATGTAATTGAACACATCTGTGGCATATTGTCTAGGAAGAATTAGATGTTGTTTGAAATTTATATGATCTGTGTTTCCCTAATGGAAGAAAGTGTTTTATATCCTGAAGAAATTAGAAAATGTAAAACCGTGTTCTTTCTCAACACACCAAGCGTCTCTTAGAAGTCAGTTTGTCTGAGATTCAAGCCAATCTCCGATTACTTTTTTGTAAATTCTGAGCAAATTATTGCATCAAGAAGAAGCAAGATTGAAGCGCATCAATATAAACTAAAAAGAAAGTCATGTTCTTGTTATTCTTGAAGGTGCCACAATTTAGCACACCAATGCTGCTAAAGAAGCTGATGAAAAAAAATGTTGACAATAATTAGTAACTCCAACGTGTTACTCCAATTCGTTGCCAGTAAGCAGTAACTCCAACGTGTTAGTAGTAACTCCAACGTATTACTCCAATTGTTGAGAATGAGTAGTGACTCCAACTGACTGTATCACTAAAACTCCATAACTCGAAACTGTTCCAAACTAAAACTGACTATCCCTGAAAACTGCATATCTCCAAACTGCCCGTTACTAAATCTCAACTGTCCGTTCCAAAAACTGTACTCCTACTGTCTATTACTAAACTGACCAAAAAATATAACCGTGTGCAACAAAAAAAACTGAACTGTCCGCTTTTCAAACAACCAACTTCTAACTCACCCAATCGCTCACAACATACACTCTGTCGCAAGACTATAAATATAACTTAAATAGTAATTGAATAGGTAGGGAGAAGAGGCGTCTTCGTCCATTCATTACAGATCAAACTACAGGAGGAGGAACGAACAGTAGCCTGGTGTATGATATGTTACACAGATAGTAGACAACACTTGATAAGAACATTGAACCGTACGGGAGCGATTATAGAACTAAGCTTTAATAAACTATTAGGATAGTGAATGATGTAATTTGATTACGACATTCATTACGTAAGGATGAAGGAAAACCTAGAATTATTGAATAATTTTCTACCGAAAATGAATGTGTCGGGCCAGTGGCGCAATTTAAAACGGCGGCATAACTCATTTTCATTTTCTGAATTACATCCTGCTGGAAATCTATTTGGACCATTGTCCTGCTATAATAGCGATCCAGTGGGAGTTTGAGAATGAACGCTGAAGAAAAAAAAACAATTATAGCAAATGAATGGACAGACAACGTTTATTGTAGAAGTCAAACAGATTACATATAATTTAGACATTTGTGAGAACCATTAGAAGATTCAACTGCACAGTCTTGTAGGAGGAATAATTGGACTACATTCTATTAATGAACTGTTTGGTTAAATTGTATACGTAGATGCTACATGTTTGGTTAGTGATATGAATTTGGGATAAAGTAAGAAAGGGAAGACTCCTTTAATTGATCCAGTATATTTAATCGATATTTATATAATACGTACTGCAATGAATAGTGTGGATTAATGGTTTTTTTCTATTAAGAAATCTAACAGATTGTTCTGTGAAGATGATGTTCTAACCAATTAAACATCCTACTCTCTGTATGTTCTAACCAATTAAACATCCTACTCTCTGTACGTGACATGATTGTCTTCCTTTAATTTAGATTACTTGTTGACTTAAATTAACAATAGATTATTTCCCTTGTTCTCACCATAAAACAATAACCATCAAGACGATGACACTAACACTATATCACATCACGAGTCATGAAGAAATACCATTAAGGAGTGATACGAAGGGATCGAAGGGATCGTATGATTATAGACACGAGTCACATATATTAGATGTATAGATTCACTGTACAGGAGAATAAATACAAGGAAAGATTAAATCATTGGACATAGACGTACATGGGATACTAGAAGAGGAACGTAAGCTACAACTGAAGTCATATATAATTGTAAAATGACAAGGGATATTGTTAAAGGATATAAATGATTTAAAAAGCATATACAATTGTGAAGGGGCATTTATGAGGTGAAAGGAGTGAAGAATAGGATATAAAACTTTCACTGATACATGACTTACATTCAGTAGTTTCCTTATATTTATATAAGGAAATAAGACACACATATTTATATAATACATTCTTTGCATATATGTAAAAGTGACGTCTGCATAAACCACTGTACATGGTATTCCGCTGGACAAGACATTGCGAAATGAAGTTCTACAATGAAAATATGTACATTGGTTCTAAAAAAAAAAACAGAAGAACTGCAGTTGCTCATCAACGGATCCTGGGTAGATAGACACGGGAATATCGTAGACGATCAGTCATACCATGAACAACTTTTCCTTGAAACATTGGGGTAAGTATAATCGATTCACGATCCCATATCCATGGACGTATGTCGTGACGTGACGGGTTTGCAGTGGATTGCCGTAGGCTAATGAAGTCAACTCCTAAAGAAAATCTTCACCGCTTTGGGGTTAGCCCGAGAGTTTGTAAGACAACGGGAATAAACACTAACAGATAATCCGGAGACGAACCCTACAGCAGCCGAGGCTGTATTAAACCATATTATGGTATTTTCGGCAGTTCTGCCTGTTTCCAAACGTATTTGCATCGCCTTTCTCTTTGAGATAATTAACATAACCCAGCGGAGATTGGACAGTTTGACTAAATGGCTTCGAATCTCGACACCAACATAGATGATGACATATATAAGGGATCGATTTACATGGAGAAATATAATCGCCAACGTCATTCGGCACGATACTTGATGATGAATGGAGATTAGTGCAAATCGGATAGGCAGTTTTTCCATAAAGCCTGCCAGAGTGTAATAATGTGTGAAACGTAGGAGCCGAGTTTAATAAATTTGAGAGCCTCTTGTGGAGTTAAAAGTTACAATGGTCTGCAGCTTCCTGTGCATCTGAACAGAAGCAAAGATAGTTATATTCTTCATTGTCTGTAGTAAAGTGATAATATTGAGATATGTTTCTGCTGTGTCAGCTTAAGTTACGAAGTATGCCAGGATAGAAAATATGAGTGTGTCAGAATGTGTTAGAATGTGTCAGAATGTGTCAGAATGTGTCAGAATGTGTCAGAATGTGTCAGAATGTGTCAGAGTGTGTCAGAATGTGTCAGAATGTGTCAGAATGTGTCAGAACCATTAGCCTCATAATGCAACGCGAGTAAAAGTATACTCAAAAAACTCATGGGCAGAATAAAGCACAAGTCCGAAGATGTTATTGAAGAATAACAAGCTGGCTTCATATAAATAGTGCACCATTCCTCGAATCCTAAACATTATACTATTAATTCATAAATATATTCAGCATCAACGTGATCTATGTCACAATGTCATTGATTTTATAAAGTCATTTGTATGAGTCATGATAGTTCATTTTGATTGGGGGGGGGGGAGGTGAATAACACTTGAAAGCATGATAGTTGAAATGCGCATGCTAAATCACCATGTGAAGTAAATCTCTAAAGTGGACATCAGAAATTAGATGGCCCCTACTACATTACCCGTTCATGAATAGTATGCAGATGAGGTGGGCACACGTTCTAAATGTTATATTTTATGAAATTACCAACAATGACATTTTTTTTGTATATCTAGAACCATCGTCGATGTATATCCAGTAGAATGAGCTATTTCACTTTTTGGTGTATGAAATTATGAAGTTGCTAACCGTCAAGTTTATACATTGCGTCAAGAAGTTTTGGTATTTTTTGTTTACCATCTTTTCCTTACCTTGTCAAAAACTCCATAATTCTGGAATTATTCTTGTTTAATTATGTCAAAAAATGTGACATTTCTTGATCGCTCAAATACGTTAAGACTTTCTTTTAAGACTTATTTAACGAATTTTTTTCTCAAATTAAAGCTGTTTAAATGGTGTATAAATCACTATTGTTTATGGCAACTTATGGCATCTGCCACCACTTTTAAACAACTATCACACTTTTTGTGCATCTATTTCTTTGTTGAAGTAATTTACGGTCAGCTCTCTACGTAAGAATTTTGTATTCCAATATTTACCATGAATGAACTATAAAAGAATGATGGACTGGTCCTTGAAAAAAATAATTTATTTCGAATGAACTGGACGATAAAAGTGAGTGATTGCACACGTTCATAGTATGGATTGATCGGACGTTTGAATAGAGGATATACATCTTCACTGAATGAACCTGATGTTGATAGATATACTGTACATGTTCACATATCTATATTATCGGGATACCGATGTCTTATCAAGAATCAAAGTTTAATGTGTCGAATATCCACGTCCGTATTTGTAATATTGAAGATAGAGATATGTGGAGAGCTATGATTGCTACGCCAGCATACGTGGCACCAGATAGTGATGATGATGAACCATACACAAGTATATGTCATGGATACGATCGTGGACATAATAGTTATAACGACTACTCAATGCCAATAAAATCACGTGACAGTTAATTTTTGTCTCGTTGTGATGTATCATTGCTCTTCATCTTTCATCTGTGACATTTATTGTATGTTTGTTTATCTCTAGCATGGGTTTACAAACTCTTCACATGGACTGTTCCATCCACATTCAGTACTGAGTGTGCGAGCACCGCCCACATTTAATACTAAGTGTGTGACTAAAACGCATATGAATGATTAGTGTGCGAGCACTTCCACACTTAATACCGAGTGTGCGAGCACCGTCAACATGTAATTATGAGTTTGCGAGTGTCGATCACACTTAATACTGAATGTGTGAGCACTGACACTCACATGTAATACTGAATGTGCGAGCACCGCCCGCTGACATGTAATACTGAATATGTGAGCACCACCCGCTGACATGTAATACTGAATATGTGAGCACCGTCCACCAACATTTATAACTGAGTGTGCGAGCATCATAACATATATTATTATGAGTTGGAGTTTGAAAGAAAATGTTAAATTCAACTTGAAAAATGGTCATATAACTGTCTACATTGTACAGTACGAACACTGTATCACGTTCAGTTCTTCTATAATAGTAACACTATCTGTTTTGGTGTATACAAATGTGTATGATCTAAAGTGCTCCCGGGCACGTTTTACATTCGCATGACATGAGCATCACATGACATTCCGAGAGCATCAATGTGCCTCTTCATCTGGTTAAGAACCTCTGATATAGAGAAACATTCATGAGACGCGTCATTTATCAAACCATCGTCTCTCTTCACATCAACATCTTAAAGTATGTTCTTATAGGTGGTTGCATATCTGTGTTCTCTGTCTGCAACAAAATAATACATTATATATTTGTAAGTTGTCTACAACAGAATATTTCACTGGATGTAAGAAAATGATACAAGCAATTATTGGAAATTCCGAAGTAAATGTCCCTCTAAATTAGATCACGGGTTTCAGGCTGAACATGAAACTATGAAGACAATGTTATTACCTGTCAGTCGATACAATTTATTTGTGATCTAATGTGCATGTTCGATCGGTACTCAAGTGACAAATTTGTGATACATTTTATTACATATGATATTTTCTGCCCACTTGTAGTGACGTAGTCTTTCAGGAAAAATAGTTTTTTTTCATTTTTGCATTAATAACACTGTTTTTCGCTTATTTTCTTAAATTATTAGTTTATATTAAAAAGAAGCAATTCCATTATGTCACGTTTTTCAGATCAGATTATGTATACCATCTTTGTGTATCTTAAAACTAACAGCTTCTACATGACATGTCACGCAATTCATCTGCAATTTGTGTTTTTTTTTAAAGAAATAAATCGATATGGGAAATATCCAATACATATACGTGGAACACTTTCAATTTATTATTTAAATACAGAAATCTATTCGGTTGAAAACGAAAATATAATTTTAGTAAAGCAGCAGTTATTTCCTAAGATGATTACAATTTCCACATTACATTGTATCTTCTACTTCCTATAAAACAGTTGCACGTTTTAAATCATGTTTGCTTTATAATGTTAGCACGTTTACTGTAAGTGTCTGTCATTGAACAATGACATCGGTAGCACAATTTTTGTACAAGAGAATAGAGCACATTTGAATATAAATCTTTCTAAGATTAGATATTTATATCCATTTTTTCCCAATATGATATTTCTGAAAATATATTGTATTTTCTTGTTATTAATAGCAATAACCATTTATTACTCTTAAGGTGTTTGTCTTATTTGTCTTTCTTTAACATTTTCCAGCCGATTGTCTAACCTGGTAAGACAATGATTTTTTTACCGTTCCAGTCGAATGTCGTACGCAGTTAGAAAAATGAGAGATATTCTGATTCTGTGATAGTTTCCACACACAATTAACCAAAGATGTTTATTATAATTCTTTTATCACACTGCGGGTAGAGAAGCAAGAATCGTCATACGTAAGTGCATTTCCTGTATCCATTGTTGGATGCAACGGATTTCCATTATTGTCTATCTCCTGTCTTAGTACAGCACTCTGATAGAGTGTATCTTGCTCATATATTCTCTGAAAACCTTAGTTAGGATGAGGAGCATGTTTAACCAATATATCACATGAATCATTAATATATATATATATATATATATATATATATATATATATATATATATATATATATATATATATATATATATATATATATATATATAAATATATATATATATATATATACATATATATATATACCATTCAATATCTGCCAGACGAAACTAACAATCAATTGTGATTGTCTTCAAAGTGCACAGTATACGCTGCGATTTCGGTAATTCAGTATTACAACGCATCAACCAATACGCAACCTTAGTGATATTGTCCAACGTTTTTAGAGTGATATATGTCACTATATACATTACATTAATTCCTAGTCCGAATAATAGTAACAACAACAAAATTGAGAATATTAAATAAAATGAGTAACATTGACGAGAGATATAGGGAAGAATGGAAGTCTGAAGAAAATCGTCTTGACCGTTTTTTAATAATCTCGGAATGGATAAACTATACAGTCGTTTGTCAAGCAATCGATGTTTTTGGCATCTGTACCAACACTATCAACATCATCTGCTTTGTCAAGCAAGGATTCAGGGATCCAATCAACGTCAGTTTATTGGGTAAAGTGGCCATATCACTTAATAAATAATACAGAACATCTCCTGAAACAGCTTATATAGGGTGTCTATGAAGTCGAAGTGTACTGCCGTCGCACATATCAGCACTAAACAATTACAACATATATAAGATGGTGTCACCACTAATATCAATGAATTAGTGTACAACGACTTTACAGACACCCTGCATATATCCCTGTTCTAGTGTGATTTTAGTAAATGCATGTTGTAGTGATTCTCTCATTTCTGAATCAATAGAAACTTGTCAAAAAGCGCATACAGCAAAAGGCACTCTGTGATATGTGAATACCTGTCATTTATCATCATCATCATAAGGTGACATGCCGGGTGGCGTAGGCGGTCATGGCTCTTCACAGCTCTCTGTCCACAGTATTATGTATCAAAGTCGTTGTTGTTTCCTTGCCGTGCCAGGTTGTCAAACTGTATAATATTTTCTCACGTTGTCGCCCTCTCTCTCTAGTGCCTTCACTCTTGCCTGTTGTGATTTTGTTCTCTAAACCTGCCTGTCTCATGAAGTGGCCATAAAAAAGAAGATTGCCTTTTTCTTATATTGTTGAATAAGGTCCGTTTCGCATTTAACTCTTTCAACACCTCTACATTAGTTTTTCTGGCAGTCCATGGTATTCTCAGCATTCTTCTATAGAACCACATCTCTGTTGCCTCCAATCTCCTACTTTCCAGTTTGTTTATTGTCCAAGACTCGCACCCATATGTTAGTATAGGGGTTATATAGCACTGCAGAACTCTCTTTCTCACCTCTAATGACAAGGTCTTATTACATAGTATATTTTTCATTTTTCTGAATGTTGTTTTTGCCTGTCCTATGCTGCATCTTATTTCTTTTGAACTTCTTCCATCTGCTGTAATAATTGTACCTAGATATTTGAATAGGTGTACCTGTTTAATACTATATCATTCACTATGATCTTGAAAGGTGTGTTATTTGTTTCTTTGAAATAACCATTACTTCTGTTTTCTTGATATTTAGGAAGAGGCATTCCTCTTTGCTTTCTGTAACTACTACTTTAATTAAATTTTGAAGGTCTTCCTCACTTTTTGCAATCAGAACAGTGTCATCCGCATATCTCAAATTATTTATGTTATGTCCTCCCACTGATATTCCTGTGATATCTTCTATTGCACGCAATATGTTTTTACTGTATAAAGAGAACAGGTCTGGTGAAAGCACGAATACCTGTCTGACTCCTTGTTTTATTTGTTGAAAAGGGCGAAATTGATTTTCTACTTTTATTGCTGCTGTTTGTTGCCAGTACATGTTCTTGATTATTCTTAAATCCGTGCTGTCAATGTACAGATTATCTAACATGTTTATAATTTCGCTATGTTTAACTTTGTCAAAAGCTTTAGTGTAGTCGATAAAACAGAGGTACAGATATGTTTTTACCTCTATAGACTTTTCTATTAGTGTTCTCAATATATAAATAGCATTGTTGGTACCTTTGCCTTCTACAAAGCCACATTGTTCTGGACTTATTTCTGATTTTATTTTGTTTCTCACTCTCTTCATGATGATTCTGAGAAGTATTTTGGTTATTTGGCTCATGATGTTGATTGTACGGTGTTCTTCGCATTCGGTGGTCCCTGGTTTCTTAGTTAAGGCTATAAATATAGACCTTATTAAGTCACCGGGTATGTCTCCGCTGTTATATATGTCATTCAGCAATTTTGTGATTATTTCAACTCCAAAGTCATCTAAAGCTGCTAATTCTTCTAGTGTGATATTGTCTGGGCCTGGGGCTTAGCCATATTTCATGTGTCTTAGTGCCTCCCTTACTTCTGTTGTGACTATTGATGGACCCTCGCCGTTATCTTGTATGTTTAGTTCTGGTCTATTGTCATCATAAAGTTCTTTGTCATTTATAGTAAACCGTTTTACTGATAACTGATAGTCTGTGAGTAACAATAGCCACCTTCATATTGTCGTCTTTAGTAAACATCACGCATTTTGTTGGTGGAATATTATATTCAGGAGGCAGCAATAAATGTTGCATTTTTTACTGTTGTATGTTCCTGGCAATATTTTACGTCTATCAGGCTGCCATTACTTTCGGAAAGGTGTGAGTGCACAATTGAATTTGGAGGGGATAGAACCTGGTACTGTGTCTGTCCGAACCAGGCGTGCACACCTCTGCTCAAGAGTGAACACTCACACATTTTGATACTCTGTATGTTGATATATATGATGATACTCTGTGTGTATGATATATATGGTGATACTCTGTGTGTATGATATATATGGTGATACTCTGTGTGTATGATATATATGGTGATACTCTGTGTGTATGATATATATGGTGATCCTCTGTGTGTGATATATATGGTGATACTATGTGTGTATGATATATATGATGATACTATGTGTGTATGATATATATGGTGATACTCTGTGTGTATGATATATATGGTGATACTCTGTGTGTATGATATATATGGTGATACTCTGTGTGTATGATATATATGGTGATACTATGTGTGTGATATATATGGTGATACTATGTGTGTATGATATATATGATGATACTATGTGTGTATGATATATATGGTGATACTCTGTGTGTATGATATATATGGTGATACTCTGTGTGTATGATATATATGGTGATACTCTGTGTGTATGATATATATGGTGATACGATGTGTGTAAGATACATACTAGACTTTCCAAAACGTCACCCCCGTTATCCATAATTTGGTTTCTTTCTCGGACAAGTGAAGTGTGTGAAAAGTCGGCTGTGTTTGTCTATCAATTTTTACTCTGTGTCCCTTGTTTGCCTTGCGGTGTCAGGGGTGGAAGAGTTTTCTGGAGATGGACCTTCCTATGCGCTGTTTGTAAGCTTGTTCCTGTGGCTTCTTTGATTTATGTGATCCATCTTTTACATTGTCTGCCTCTGGCTTTATAACCGTTATGTCTATGTGTCATGGCCATTTGTGGCATGCTATATCTCTGTAGTCTAGAAGCGTGTGAAAACCACTTAATCTGTTGTCTTTTGATGTGTTTCAATACTGGTATTGTTTTGGTTATTTGTGTGATGTTATCGTTTCTAATTCTATCTATTAATAACACTCCGAGTATTCTTCGCAGACATGTCATTTCTGTTGTCACTATTTTTCTTTTGTCTTGTGATGTCTTGGGCTATGTTTGTAATAGTGTATATTGTATTGGCTGGAAAGACGGTAATGTGCCTACGAACAGTTTGGCTCTTGTATTTTCGTATGTACGAATGGCCTCCTGTAACAATTGTAATCCTTCTGACGTGGGTATTACACTATTTCTCATTTTATGACCTCAAAAGCGAGGATGGGATGAGAGGGTAATATACTATGAGGGTCACACATTACTGGTTTATTGTTATTATGTGTTACTTTGTTTTCAATTATACACAGTTTCTTCTACATTTATGAAAATTATTAACATACTCAATATAGTTATGTGCCCTAATTGCTTTCAGATGTATGCGAACATTTTTGATTGTGTTTTGTAAACTGCTTGATAAATAGCAGAATATCATGTCATGTGATATTTTCTTTCGAATAAGTTGCCTTCCCAAAGACCTCTCTGAACCCTTCTCTGTCTTGGACGATTCGGCTTGCATTTTCCAACGATATATTCATGTTATCTTTAATGTCGTCAATCCATGGTCTTCTTGTCTGCCAATTCTCCTCTTCCGAGTTACTCTGCCCTCCAGTATTGGTCTTTCTAAACAGCTGTGTCTCTTTATATGACCTAATAGATGTAGGTTTCTTGTTGCTATTGTGTTTAGTAACCGACACTCTGACACCTTCAATGCCTTTACAATATCTAAATTTTTCTTCTTTTCGTTTCTTGATATTCTAAGTGTCTGTCTGTAGCATTGCATCTCAAAGGTGTTGATCTTCTTTGCCGCTGTTTTACTTAGGGTCCATGTTTCACAGCCGTATGTTGCAATCGGAAAAATAAAAGTTCGTAACATTAGCAATTTCCTTTCTATTTTGTTGTTTTTCCATATGTTTTTCAATCGTGTTCTTTTAAAAGATGTCATTGTCAATCTCTTCCTTATTTATGCCATGCAGTCTCCTCCTGCACCCTTGATGTTTGCTCCTAATTATTCAAATTTATCCATACATTCTATCTCGGGATTTTCTATTCTGATTTTTGGTTGTTGTTTTTTTTTTTATATCTGTTGACATGGTGTTTTTTTCGTGTTTAAATACACGTTTTGTGATTCGCTATATTTCTTTTTTTGTTCTTGATTAGTTGTTCCAATACATTGTAACATACAACAGTTTTCGAGTAAAAATGCTACAGACGAATTCTAAGAATGTCCTATAGAGAACATAATATCAATGTGTACGTAAGAAATAAAGTAGAGATGTGTGAAGGTGTTCAAGAGCCATTGCTTTCAATAGTGAAACGACGAAAACTAACATGGTTCGAACATGTACGCAGGCATGAAACCTTGTCAAAAACAATACTACAGGGAACTGTCGAGGGTGGAAGAAGCAGAGTAGGGTAAATAAAGGCATGACAGAAAACATCAAGGAATGGACAGGGTAAGATATTTCCACACTCATCCGCATCGTTGAGGATATTATTCGCTGGAGGACACTGTGTACTGAAGCATCCAATGTTGTACCCATAAGATCCTGAAGGGTTACGGGTTTACTGATTGATTGAAAATCATTAGAAAGGAGCACCTTGTCGTCTGCGAAGCGTAGTTCAGGATTTCGAATCCACCGATGTTTAAAGCGTGGTAGTCATCATTGTGTATGTCTTCTCTCACATTTACCATTATACTTTCTGCGTTGATGTTTTACAGGTATGGGGAGAGTCTGCATCCCTGCCTTACTCACTATGTACCGCAAACCACTCTGAGAGATGACCCTCTAACTTCACTAAATCCTTTTGATCTTGGTAAAGTTCCTCTAATAGATTAATTCAGATGTCTAGGGAAACCCATGTTGTTCCCTATCTCCCATAGTTTCTGGTAATGGACGCAGTCGAACGCTTTTAAGTAATCTATGAAGAACATGTGCAGGTCAGTTGAGAATTCCCTACACTTTTCTATGATACATCTCATGTTAATAATGTGATATTCTGTGTATCAGCTTGATCTGAACCAGCCTGTGTTTCGTTTATCTCCATCTCTGATTTTTGTTTGATTCTTTACATACGTTGCTTAAATACAAAACAATGACATCATGCACATGTACTGCATAATTAATTTGCGATCTTTTTTTTTCAAAGGTCTAGCCATCGCCGACCTTGGTTGTCTGACAACACTAATTTGGACTGACATATGCATGACTCCAGCCTTTCATTTGGCGGATCTTCCTTTCCATGCTATAGAATTTCAACATCTCACAAGCTGTCTTACACATACAACGTTTGCTCGCTTGAGTGGCTGGATAACCGCCTTGATCACTCTGGAGAGATGCTTGTGCATAGCAACGCCATTACAGGTCTGAGAGGTGATTCACACAATTTAGCAATTATCATCGTTTGTTCCTAAACTGTATAATGAGAAACATTAGGTATACCCTGATACTATATATTTACGTATATTTATATATAATGTTACTGAAAAATGGTATATTGTGAAATTACTTGATAATTCTATCCTTTTCTGTTTTGCAGGTGAAGAACATTGTGACATCCAAGCGAGTGTCTATCATTATTGTATGCATTTTTCTAATTCTCCTATCGAGTGTGACTCCAGTGTATCTAGTAAATAGACTAGGTATGAAACTCTTTCCAGACATAAACAAAACTCTTATTGGTATTGTACATGTAGGTGATGGACATGACGTGGAGAAAATTTCCTACGCAATCAACAATGTGTTCATTCCCTTTAGTGCGTTTCTCGTCATCATTACTTGTACAATTGTGCTTGTAACTAAACTTCATAACAAAGCAAAATGGCGACATAAAGTGACATCGTCCACGCAAACCGACACCATCTCTACAAAAAACCAGAAAGTGGCAAAGATGGTGTTGATGATTTCTACTCTCTTCATTGTTTGCTTCTTACCAGTTAGCCTTATCTTTATTGCTATGACAACAGAACCTGATCTTTCTATTGGTGGAGCTTACAACGACCATCTCATTATTGCAGCTGGGTTTGCTTTCATTTTAGAATCCGTCAATTCATCAGTGAATATTTTCTTTTATTATCGTATGAGTACCAAGTATAGAGATGTGTTTAGAGAAATTCTGAATATATGCTGTTTCAGAAAGGAAAGAAACGTGATTATTGACGACTCGCAGTGCCTGACTTAGACTAAGGTCGAGAATGCTTTATAACACCAGTCAGTATACAATATAAATAAATATTTACTTAGGTTCAGTAGCATCTTCCTGGACACACATATTTATATAATATATGCATTGCATAGATGTAAATATGCTTTCTGCACACACCACGGTACATCCGCAGTACGAGACATTAGGAAATGGCGTTCTGTAATGAGAATATGTGCATTAGTAGCCTGAAAAAAAAACGTAGAAGAAATGCAGCTGCTCAACAACGGATACTGGCTAGATAGACACCGGAATATCAGACATCATCTTATGTGGTCAGTCCCACCATGCACAGACTTAACCTTGAACCATGTTGTATATGGTATATTATCGATCCCGATACCATATCCAATGACTCAACTCTAAAAAAGTACTTCCTAAAGTGGATGTAGCAAATAATCACCACCAGTTGTAATGGAAGATCGATTCGTTGCACAATGCTTGTTGTCGGTACGTAACGGATTTTGGCGTAGATTGTCTTATACTAATGAAGTCAACCCTTTAAGAACAGCTTTACTGTTTTGCGAGTTCGAGCGAGATTACGTCAGGCTGAGGAAGTAAACCCTAACAGATTATCCGGATAGGGAACCCTATAGCAGCCGATGACATATTAAACAATCTTCTAGCATTTTCGGCAAATTCGCTTGTTTCAAAGTTCATTTTAATTGTATTTCCTTTTGAAATAAGCAACATAACCGAGCGGATAATAATACAAATTGGATATGCAATTTCTCCATAAAACCTGAAATAGCAAGTAGTAATTTGTGAAATGTAGACGCTAAGTGACTCGGGAGTGTAATCACTATAATATCCTCTTGCCCGGTTGAAATGTACACTGGTCTGTGCGTCTGCAAAGATGCAGAAAAGGTTATCTTCTTCATCTTCTGCAGTCAAAAGAAACTATCTGAATATGTTTCTGCTTTGTCATCTTAAGTTACACTATAATAGGAAGTATGTCAAGATATAAAATTTGAAAAGTGTGTCAGAATTACAGAACCACTACCCGTATAGCATACATGAGTAACGTGATGCTCAAAATACTTCTGAGGAAAATAAAGTATACTTCCGAAGGAGTAATTGCAGAAGAGCAAGCAGATGTTAGTGCACACAGAAACACTTTTAAACAGATATTTAACATCAGAATATGAATTGAAAAACATATCCAGCCCCAACAATGATTTTATTGATTTCATTTGGCCATGTCTGGCAAGGTGATCTGTGGTAGGCATATGCTGAGACAATGTGGATACCACAATCATAGACATGGATAACTTCACACAATCATAGACATGGATAACTTCACACAATCATAGACATAGATAACTTCACAAAATTGCAAGTAGTGTTGTGTCTTATCAAATAATACAATTGGCGAGTTCTTTAAAATAAATCTTGGAGTTCGGCAAGAATGCATAATGTCCCCAGTACTATTCACCACATACCCAGAGAACATCATACAGGAGACACTTTAGGACCACAACGCGTCGAATGGAGGTCGCTATAGTTGTAATGTCTGTTTTGATGATGATATGTATCGTATGTATGAGATGTTAGAACAAGAGTTAAAAGAATAAGAGCAAATTAGCAAAATGTTACCATCAATTATGCAATGAAAATAAATACATAAAAATCAAGATCTTGGTTAACGGTAGAGACACAGACGCACTGACTAACAGCATGATGAATGGAAATACATTTTCGGGAGTGAATGATTTCAAATACCTGGGATCTAGCATACACAGCGATGGAAAAAAAGATACAGCAGATTAGAAACTACAGTAGTGCTCTGGGGAACTCCACACGTGATCCGCTATCCGATCCAGCAGCGATTCGAGTGTATGTGGACGCAAGGTCCCAGTCAAGCGTTGATTACGTGATCTTCAGTTCTTTCCAAAAGGAGTACATTTTCTTACCACACATGTAATCACTTCCAATTATGTCATTCTTTGTATGTCAGCATTTTCAGTCCCATTGTCAACGTCTTCATTTTACGACTGCTGCAATTAAGTCAGCTTTATCTTTTCTCAGTACTCTACCATGATTTGCAGCATTGTCTTTCAATGAGTTAACACTTCTGTTTCAATGCAAAGCAGAATTAAAGTAAAACTGAAAATTAATTTAACTTATATGTCAGGGCAAACCCAATTTGGAAAAGCAGCTTCAGAGTTAGAGTGAAAATCAAACGTTAAGGTACTAGTATTGTATAATAATAAAAGGTAATACTGAAGTAAAGCTGAATAACAATAGTACTTACATTTACCACATGTTTTAGGCGTATCACTTGATGACAGTGACTGATTATCACTAAAGGGATATAGGATATAAACACGGAAAAATACAAATAACAATAGATAAGACATTTTCAGCATTTCGAACCTTTAGGTCGTATCAATAATATTTTTTTTAAAAACAATACGAACTATACAAACAGTAAGAATAATGTTACCACCAGAGGCACTAGAACGTAGACATGTAAACAATACGAATGTTCAATGTGACAATGGTGTACGTGTAAACACATAGTCATTCAAACTGGTTTTGTTGATAAATGAAACTTCATATAAGAACATAATGAAACAAGTATTACCCAAAATTACATAAGCAGCAATAGAAGGACCACACCAACACACATTTAAACAAATTAATGCTTGAGGTTAGGTCCAAAAGGCTTATGGGTACAAAATTCAAAAATAAATTGATTTTCGAGAGCGTAACCCGATCTATCATTTCTAATGCAAATTCTGAAGTCAGTATTTTGTATATAAAGGGAGCCTTTAAATAGAGCCGCGTTAGCTCAGTGGTTAGCGCACTGGCTTCGTTATGAGTGGTCCTGGGTTCATTCCCCAGTTGAGGCGGTTCATTCCCAGGTCGACCCAGCCTTAAATGGGTACCTGATTAATCCGGGAAGTAAAGACTGCGAGGGAGAGGAGATGGCTACCGCCCTCATTTGCAGAGCCTGTGAAATGTGAGATCGCTAACATCTCACACCCCTACGGCATTAATAAATGATATGGGTTACTTTACTTTACTATATAAAGGGAGCAACTATTACTGTGATCATTGAAATAAATGGCTACACGTGTAGTCTTATATATTTTCTTCTATTCAGTTGTCTTCTGACCGCACATCTCAACTGTCCTCACTAGATGTCTGTTCTTTATATACTTCTGTACCCCATTCTGAAGGCCTTAGGGCTTGGTAGTTTTTTTCTTAATAAGAGTCCACATTTGTCCTTACCTTTCATCCCCTAACTCTGCTGTTCTTCGAATTTTATTCAAACATTTTCCCCTTCTCCAGTCTGGTCCTCAAACTTGTAACGCGTTCCAGGACTTTCTCTTCTGGTTGTCTATAGGCGTGACAAAAATCTAAATGGCATCTTCTTCTACAGTCGTCTCAGGTCTTATGTTCCTGATCATTGTGGCACTGTCCGCTGCAAATTCGGTCGTAGCTACTCATGTCTTTCATGTATAAACTATGAAATTCAGAACCGCTCTGTTTAATTTTCTGCGGTTACTTTCACTATCGATGTGGTCTTTACATGTAACTTCATTTATGTTATGTACGTTATCATATATGTAAACGATGTGACAAGAAACATATAGGTGAATCGGGCGTATGACTGAGTGACCGCTTATGTAGGCATCTTCATGCCATAAAATACAGAGAATCTACCCGTGTCACCATTCATTTCAATATTGATGTTCATCGTCGTGCTCTGATATCCAGGTCAATCCCATCATATCCTGCAACACGGATGATAGATCGAAGTACGCTCTTGAAAAGCGATATATTTTTGATTTTGGTACTCTCACGGCTTTTGAACTTAATTTCGTTCATCTGTTTAAATTTGTGTTGGTGTTGTTCTTGTTGTGTTGCTTTCCATGTTGTTTTGGTAATACTTGTTTTTTCTGTTCTCATGTCTCGTTCTCTTTTCAGAAAAAGATTAGGTCCATGCTTATATGTTTACACGTACGCCATTTTCATCTTGAACTTCCTATTGTATACATGACTGCGTTCTAGTGTCTATGTGTCTTTATATTCTTGATAAAGGCGTAACGGTTCGAAACGTTGAAAATGTCTTCTAATGTCTTCTTATTTGTATTTGTTCGTGTTTACACCCCATAGCCCCTTAGTTATAGTCTGTTAGTTTTCATCAAGTGAAACTTCAAAAACCAGTGTTCTACGTAAGTACTAGTATTTTCTATTGTTATGTATGGTTGTGAGAATTGAACACTCACTGCGATCATGAGATGACTAGATGCTTTCAAATACAAATGTTACAGACGAATTCTATGAATTCCATTTGGAGGTCTACTTAACGAGTTTTCTCGATCCACATGGAACCTGCTAATGGTGCGAGAAAAAACAGGCAAGATACGTAAAATATACCAGAAGGCAACGCGCGACCTTACTAGAACTGAAATTTAATCAACAAATAATATCTGCGACGCCGTGGAGAGCATAAGACAAATGTATATGTACGATATAAAATATAGATATATTCAGGTCCACAATAATCATTGCATTCAATAGTGAACCACGAAAAACTAAAATGGTTTGGACATGTATGCAGATATGATTCCTTGTCAAAAACAATACTGCATGTAACGATTCAAAGATCAGTTAGATACCGTATGACTGTTTATCAGGTATAATGTAACAATATTATGTACTCTGAACACGGATCTTAGTAAAACAGCAAATAAATATCACAAACACACATACACATTGATGTAAGCATACACACATCTATAATTATTTTCAAAAAGTAATCAATGAAATTAAGAATACTAAACAATGCAATGTTTACTATGATTTAACCAACTATTTGATTGTGTTTCCTGTTCTGAATCAACTAAGACTTGGAATACAGTGTATGAATGATGTCATAATGTACAAATATAACATGAACAGACCAACATGTGTAAAGAATATACTTTGACGTACCTTTATAGTCATCGGAAATGTCTGCATCTTGTATAATTAGTAATTATGTGGAAAGTTCAGTAACGCGAGATAAGTGTCCGTGATTCTTAGAGTACGAACAAAAGCATGTATTGGAAGTATATATATATATTTTAATGGAAGTGCCGCTATACTGGGATAAAATTATATGCAGTGTATTTCAATTATTTATACGTGTATTAAATGTATTAGCAACATTTACTTATTTGTAATAAATATGTGAATTTTTGTACAATAGTCAATTTGAATTTAGAAAAGTAATCTTACAGTCGTGAAGTCTTTGGTTCTACTCCAGGCACATAATGACATGTTGCCTGTCAGTCGCAATGTAAGTTATACAAAATTATCATGATGTACATGGCATGGTAGCAACAATGTATGTGGCTCTTCTGGCAAATATAGATGTCCCACACCTCTTCTGGCACATCTAGTCGCCCCGCGTCTCGTCTGGCACATCTAGACGTCCCATCTCTGTTCTAGCACAACTAGACGCCCCACATCTCTTCTGGCACATCTGGACGACCAACATATCTTCTGGCACATTTTGTCGCCCCGCGTCTCTTATGGCACATTTTGACGCACCACGTCTCTTATGGCACATCTGGACTACCCACGTCTCTTCTGGCACATCTAGACGCCCCACGTCTCTTTTGGCACCTCTGGACGCCCCACCTCTCTTCTAGCACATCTAGACGCCCCACGTCTCTTCTGGCACATCTGGATGACCCACTGTTTTTCTATCACATCTAGACGCCCCATCATCTGGCGACTCTTTAATGGGAAAGATGCAGTATTGACAGTTGTTTGAGTTATTGATACACCAGATTGATAATACGTATATGTTAGGATACAACATATTGATAATACATATAGTTTATATACAACAGACTAATAACGCATATATTTTATGGTATAGCATACTGCTAATACATATAGCTTATGGAATACCAGATTTATGAAACATTTGGTTTATGACACATTAGATTGATAACACATATAACGTATGCATCGAAGTGCCTATATCTTTGTAAATATTCAGCAAATAGAAACTAATCATTTTATTCCGTCCGTGTGTTACCATGACAGAAAGAGGAACAGAAAGAACTGTAACACTGTAACCTGATACATTTTTTGCAAGAAGCAACCGAGGTGTTTTGGAAATGTTGTTTGTCATTCCATATAATAAAAGTGCTCTTGGAATGGTGTTGGTAATACCATACAATGAAAGTGACTTGGGAGTGGTGGTGGTCATTCTGCACAATGGAAGCGCCTTTGGGTGGTGTTGGTCATTCCACACAATGGAAGTTAAAAGCCACTAACAAGACTTGATGTAGGCATATATTTTGATTGGAGTCTTTCCTAGTGAAGGATACACTTTAAATTTTATATCTATCAATGTGGCTTGACCTTTACAGAAAGTTGTCCTCACTGTCCTATGTAAGCCCATCGGCTCTTTGCAAACTGTGCAACCTACTCAAGTGCTATGTTCCGAAGGTCTTCGATATCGTGTAGTATTGGTTTGTCTTTTGTTCTTTATCATGGGCCTTTTCCCTTCATAATTAATATTTCTAAACGATGGTGTCTATATGTACAAAATATGTCAATATGTCCGCTTGCATTTTTGTATAGTTCTAGGAGTTTTACAACATAGTAGGAATTGGAAACAAAACTATTATGGCAACATAAAATAATGATCATGTTAACAAAACAATTATTATTATGTTATGTTATGTTCCTCCAGGGCATACGCGGCGTATAGGGCAGAAACCATAGCTTTCCATTTCTGTCTTTGTGTTGCCAGGTCTTTCAATTCTTGCGTGTTGTTTAGGTTCATTGACATGCCTTCTCTATTAATGGTTTTTCGTAGAGTTTCTCTAGGTCTCCCTCTTCTTCTTACTCCGGGTGGCATCCAATATAGTGACTGCTGGGGAATTCTTAGGCTGTTCATTCTGAGTACATGGCCGATTAAGTCCAACGCCTTTGTCTAATATAGGAAGATATATATAGGTTTGTTCGCTTTCCTCTATTATAGTAGTGTTAGATTTAAAGTCACTCAACTTAATATTCAGAATGGTACGTAGACATATGTGTTCAAAGGAATCTAGTCTCTTATCTGTTGCTTTTGTGGCTTTCCAACTTTTGCATCAATATAATAGAATAGGGATGATGTTGGAGTTGAACAACCTGAGTTTTGTGGTGTTCCTTAGTGTGTTTGACGTCCAGATGTTACGTAGTTTATTGAAAGCACCCGATTATTATGGCGACATAAAATAATTAGCATGTTAACAAAATGAACCATTATTATGGAATGAACATGTGCAATGTGCGATGTAAATGGATAAATATGATCGCCAACGCCATTCGGTACGGCACTTGCTGATGATGAATATGTGCAAGTGCAGGCATCGGTCTGAATGATGTCGCTGCAGTTTGTCACATACTGTCATGTATGTGATCGTTGTCAGTCCTGCTGGTCAGCTGAAATTAGTCATGGTGGCTGTGTGTGATATGGGATAGTCTACAGAGCGAACATTCATCTTCGGCATGTTTTTCGTCCACTGTAAATCTCCATGGGTAGGTGTGGCCAGCAATATCCTCGGTTCTTCGTATTCATCGTTTACGACATACATGTCAAATCACTGTTGCTATTACTGTTTCCATCTCACACGGACGGAGACATATGAGCGTGTCAAGGAGTTTAGATTATCAAATGAAATGCGTGTACTGATGAAGGTCCCTTACATCACTGCATATATACAGCCTGTTTGAAAATGTGTTGACTGCAAAAACAATATTGCTAAATTAGCATAGTATCTGACTATAATTGCTTTTCATGAAATCAATTAAATCTGATTGAATAACAGACCCATCCTCAACCAAAAGCGTGCATTCAAGTATGAATAATGTATTAACATTTCTGCATAGTAAACAGTAAACATCAATAAATCGTAACCCTTCAGGATCGTCGAGAAACCGCATTTGATGATTTAGTACACAGAGTCCTCCAATAATTTCTATCCTCAGCGAAGCAGATGAGTGAGAATAAAACGTGTCATATCCATTCCGTGATGTATGTCCATGACTTTATTTGTCCTCCTCTGCGTCTTCCACCCTCGACAGATTCCCTATTTTTGACAAGTAATCATGTCTGCATACATGTCCAAACCATGCTAGTTTTCGTCGTTTCACTATTGAAAGCAATGGTTCTGCACAAATGCATACACATCTACTTTATTTCTTACGTACAAGTTGGTCTTATGTTCCCCATAGGAAATTCGTAGAATTCTTCTGTAGTATTTGTAATCCACGGCCTCTAATCTTCTCTAGTTTTTAATACGGAGCCGTGTATCCGAGGACTGTGAGAATGTGTTCACATTTTCCGTATATAAACCGAAAACATGAAGTAATAAGTAAAATGCATGTTACCATCTCCGGCGCCATATATTGCTATTAACTGAAGACATTATGTATGTATTTTATTTTAGGAACTCCTTTCCCCCATCTGCCACTATGATCAATCCGTATCTAAGGCACTACAGAAACATATGTGTAAGTTAATAAGCATGTCATTTTGTACGTAACACACCTAGACGAAAACGGTGAGTATCAAAATCTATATCAGAAGGTATAAATCGTTGTCTACATATAGATGTTAGAACATTATGTGTCTACATATGGATAGAAGCTGTACAAATCCCTGTCTACATTTGGATGTTAGAAGCTGTACAATCCCTACCTACACAAGTACCGTGAGGTCAACAAAAAGCGCGTACACTAGTTCTAACGTGTCCTTTTTTCACTGCTTTATGACATCATAAATGGACACATCGCATGTAAAATTATTCTTAAAGCTCTAACATAGAGAATGAATCATTGTTCTAAGAAAGGGAATGAATCATAGTTCTAACAAAGTTAATCAATCATAGCTCTAACAAAGGGAATCAATCATAGTTCTAATAAAGGGAATTAATCATAGTTCTAAAAATTATAACAATTCACAGTTCTAAGAAAGGTAATCAATCATAGTTCTAGCAATATGAATTAATCACAGTTCTAACATACGGAATCAATCATAGTTCTAACATAGGGAATCAATCATAGTTCTAACAAAGTGAAATAATCAGAGTTCTAACAAAGGAAAATATTCATAGTTCTAACAATGGGAATCAATCATATTTCTAAAAGTAGGGAACTTATTTTCATATATGAACTAGTATCTTATTCTGCATTAGTCTTCATTCTCCTTTTAGTAGATAGTAGTTTTTCTGGACGACTGAATGTGATTTGCTGTGGATTATAGTTTGCGAAATCGTAATCTTTTGGCCAAGCTAATATCCCTCAAGTATGTTACTACGTGTTGTCTGTTTCTTATAGTCGGATAAGATAACCTCGGCTCAACTGAAAAGGAAAATTAAGATGGTAATGATGGAAGCGATGTTTCCGACCATGGCTAGTGACTCATAATCATTTTCTGATATTTCAGTCCACACTCTAAAAAGTGTGTGAAAAACTGAACAACTCTAGCATTTCCTCTAGTACGTTTTGATGAACAGTACCGTGTCTGCAAATTATGTGCCGCCACTGCATCAATTCAGAGTCTGCAAATTATGTGCCGCCACTGCATCAATTCAGAGTCTGCAAATTATGTGCCGCCACTGCATCAATTCAGAGTCTGCCAATTATGTGCCGCCACTGCATCAATTCAGAGTCTGGAAATTATGTGCCGCCACTGCATCAATTCAGTCTACAAATTATGTGCCGCCACTGCATCAATCCAACTGTCTGAAAATTATGTGCCGCCACTGCATCAATTCATAGTCTGTAAATCCAAGCAGGTGTGTCTTGTTCCAAGTGTTTCCACGCACTTATATAAAATGATGATATCATTGATGTTTTACGACTATCTTAAAAACTATATTAACATGGAGTCAGTGCAGCTCATACTATATGGTAACGATGTGTTAAACTCCGTGTTTTTCATCTTAAAAACTATATTAACATTGAGTCAGTGCAGCTCATACTATATGGTTACGATGTGTTAAATTCCGCGTGTTTCATCTTAAAAACTATGTTAACATAGAGTCAGTGCAGCTCATGCTGTATGGTAACGCTGAGTTAAACTCCGTGTTTTTCATCTTAAATAGTTGACGAAATGCAGTTCTGTATTTACTACTCATACGATAATAGAAGAAAATATTCACAGATGAATTAATAGATTCGAGAAGGAAACCAACCCCTACAATAACTATAAGATGATTACTGAGTTTGCCACTCATAGAAAGCTCAGGCAACAACGACATAGCTATGAATGTTACACTGAGCGGGAGGAAACAGATCACAAAAAGTGTGGAAATCATGACAACCATTTTGGCTACTTTCTGGTTCCGGTTAGAGACATTGTCAGCTTGTGCAGAAACTGTTGACATTTTTCTCCATTTTGCTTTCTCGTGCAGTTTAGTTACAAGTATTATTGTACAGATAATGATGACAAAAAAAGATCCGAATGGAATAAACACGTTGTTGATTCCGTAGGAAACTTTTTCAACGATTTCTCTATTCTCTGTGTATACTATACCAATCAAAGACTTGTTTCTTGCTGCATAAAATTTCATACCCAGTCTGCTGACCACGTAAACAGGGGACACACTTGACAAGAGAATAATGAAAGTGCAGACGAGAATAATGAACACTCGCTTCGACGTAACTATGTTTTTTACCTGAAAGAGACATGTGTACAAAGTTACAATATATATATACAGAAATGCATTGATATGTTAATGCGTATTTTAATAGTGTATGCTAGCGTAATGAGGTTGTGTACACTTACATTATGTACACCATGCACACATGATTAATAAGGTTGTGTGAACTTCAATTATGCATACCACTTAAACATGATTACATGAAGTGGTGTTAGTATAGGAAGATTTGTAATTTTAGTACAGTAGATGGCAGTGCAGCATTCCGGAGCCTTCGTGTGGATCAGGCGTGGTCTCAGTTTGATAACTAAGTTGGACGTGTACCGCGCAGTGGTTCTACCAACACTGTTTTAGGCTGCGTATTGCTGGACTGTCTATGCGAGACACGCTCGACAGCTTAACTATTTTCATCTTCGATGCCTACGAAACCTCATGGGAGTACGTTGGCAGGATCGAGTACCCGACACGGAAATTCTTCATAAGTCCCTTATGCAAAGCATCCATGCCATGCTGACGTGGTCGCAACTCAACTGGACTAGCCACATCGTCCGTATGCCAGACAAGCGACTTCCAAAGAGATTATTCTATGGGGAGCTGTGCGAAGGTAAGCGTTCAAGCGGAGGGCAGACACAGCACTTCAAGGAACACGTAAAAAATCTCTCTCAAGCACTGCAGCATCGATCCCAGCACATGGGAACTACAGCACTTGACCGTTCAGCCAGTCACAATCATATCACTGCTGGCATCATGAAATATCAAAAGGAAAGAACACTGCGGGCAATTCACAAGTGCAAGAAACGGAAGGACAGATCCGACGGTTCTCCTACCCCTAACCATCAGCACTCCTGCAATCACTGCAATAGAACTTTCCGTGCACGAATCGGACTCATCGGACATCTGCGGGCTCACAAGCAAAATTAGACAATTGCCAGTTTATTGTTATTGGTATTTTGTTCATCGCATTCATTTGCTTTTTATGGCATGCTCATCTTCGATTGCGAAAAAGGAACACCTTCATCATCATCAGAAGCTGAGAAAAGAATAGTGGGAATTATTGAATAACTCAATTTTCCAGAGCATTACATTACTATACTGCCCTATTCATGCTGGGGGAAGAGAAACGAGAGAGCTGACTTATTTGCAGGCAATGCAGCTGTAGAAGGCACAATGCTGAGAAAAGATAAAGCAATCTTAATCAAAGCAGTAATACATTTATTTCAAGATGAAGATGATGTCAATATGACTGAGAACGTACACATACAGAGAATGTCAGAGATGATAGTATCTAAAAAAAGGGGGTAGGAGTAATTTGTTTTGGAAAGGCCCAAAGATCACGTACTCAACACCTGACCGGGACTATTATAAGTCTACATACACTGTTATGCCTGCTGGAACGGAACACTTATGGGAGTTCCCCACTCGGCGTGATGTTAGTTTCTATTCAGGAATAAAAGGTAAAAAAGAATCATCGTGTTTGTTCTAATTACGTCGGATATGGTATGTACATGAATTTATGAGCGCATATTAACATCATCGCACACAGGAAACTCCCATATGTGCTTAGATTCCCGTCTCAATAAATTTATCAGAGGGCAGCGATCGGCAGCGTTCCAGTCCAGTGCTGATTTATCAGTAACTTCGTATATGCCTATTGTGTTTCTCTTCCCAGGCTGTTTACATTTTTATACCAATATCTCACAGTTTAATGAGCTACCATGATTCACACTGTGAGAATCTGCATACACAGTCTTGTGAGTTACCATGATTCACGCTGTGAGAATCGTTAAAACAAACGCTCAGATTCGTGTGAGGTACAATGATTCACTCTGTGAAAATGTTTTTAGTGGACGAGGTCATTTAAATCATTAATAATGTCAGAATGATCCATATTTATTGACAGTATGGCTGTACTCTCTAATGTATTGGTCTACTGTTGCCCTCGACGCCGCATGGCCTGGCACGAAAATAAAGATCATCTTTCTGATCAAATTGTGTTACCATGACTCCACACACTAATGACGGACTACTCAGGATTCAACTTTGCAGATCAGGTTAATTAAATCACTATAAATGCATGGGTATAGTCGTGTGACGTCCCAAGTCACATCGTTTAGCGTCACAGTAAGACTGCTGGTGGTTGTGAAGAATGCACTGCTGAATCCAGTTAAAAACGCCACAAGAGAAAAGGACTAGCCCCATAGTAGTAGAAGATTATCCAATGTGCTGCATTACATTCAGTCAACAACGCCGAATCAAACAGTAAAATATGGCAGGATGAGGTATCTATACATTACGTGATGAAATGAACACCGTTACCTCCAACCACCCTTTTAAAGGTACCAATTTTCAACAACTTTCAGGAATTCAGGGCCCTGCCTCCTTACGTATGTGAACATTCTACCCCCTCCCACCTCCAACCCGTCAACGTTCTTCAGCAGAAATTCACGCGAAAATTGTGTGCAATCACATTTTATTTATCAAGACAATGTTTCACATCCTAATAATTATATTATTCTAGTTCAGTTGTGTGCTTGATGGCAACTTGGGACAAGAACCTCTCGACCTTGTCAACAACTGTCATATCTTTCCAACTCCATATTCCTATTTTATCGTTCTTGTAATTTATGGACTGCCGCTTACTTAATATGTTCTCCGTAAAATATAATAACAGATGAAAAACCACAACGTTTTGAGCTAACAATAGCAGAACGAAACACTACTTTATTGATCTAACAATACAAGAAAAAAACACCGTCTTGAACTGACAATAACAGACAAAATACCTTCTTGAACTAACAATAACAGAAAAAAACACATTCTTATACTAACAATAATATAAGAAAACATAAACAAGACGTCTGGAACTTACAATAGCAGAAGAAAATACACGTCTTCAGCTAACAATAACAACAACAAAAACACCCGTTTGTTTAAACTGACACAAACGAAAGAAAATACACGTCTTCAACTGACATTAGTAGAGGAAACATCCCCCCATGCACTGACAATAACAGAGAAACATCCGTCTTGCACTGACACACACAGAGAAAACATCCCCCTTGCACTGTCAATAACAGAGGAGACATTCGCTTGGCAATGACAGTAACAGAAGCAAACAACCGTTATGGACTATCAACAACTGAAGAAAAAATCCTACTTGAACTGACAACAGCAAACATGACTTATATCGGACATGTACTTAGAATGAATGAATACAGATTGCCACCACAAGCATTAAATTGGTTACCGCATTGCAAAAGAATAAATGAAAACACCAACAGATACTCTAGACAGAACAACCATCAAAGAGCGTAAGACAATGTGATTCAACAACATGCAATAGTTACACACAATGGCATTGCATCGCCCGAACTGGAGAGCGCTGGTATCTGCCCTATACACGCTGGTCGACGCTGAAGGAACATATATATATAGATATAATAATAACATCAGTTCTTTAAAAGTGCATACCTTCAAAGGCGCAGTTATACACAGGCATCTCTCCATCGTAATCAAGGCTGTGATCCAACCAGATAAACGTGTAAATGTTGTGTGTAGTACACATGCCGTTAAGTGCTGGAACTCGATTGATTCGAAAGGTATGTCAGCAGCATTGAATGCTGGTGCGAAGCAAATGTTCGTCCAGAGTAATGTTGCAAGACAGAATAAATCTGCAACAGCCAGACCTGCAACGCCATTGTTAACACGTTATGTTATATCGTTATAGTGTATCGTTACATATCGTTACACTATACATATGTATATATAAGTTATATTGCAGTGCATGCAGGAGTGCTGAAGGTTCGAATAGAACTGAAATAGAACGTTCCGTGTACTAATCGGACTCATCGGGCATCTACGAACTCACAAACAAAATCAGTTAATTGCCAATTTTAATTATTATTTTTTTTCCATCGCATTTATTGTTTTTTTATGTCACGCTCATCTTCGCTTGCGAAGGAGGAACGCCATCATGTATAAGTAAAGCAATATTTAGGCCGATCCATTCCAATATTTCATTGGACGGAAGGTTAAAATGTTGTCGCTCAACTCCTTTACGTTTTAGTAAAATGACGAACGTGTATGGTTAGAACATGTACGCCGACACGATTCCTTGCCAACAACAATGCTGTAGATAGTTCTGGAAGAAGCAGACAACAAAGAAAACCATGGACAGATAATATTAGAATTTTGTCACGTCGTTATGTTTCCTTACTCATCCTCATCAATGAAGATAAAAATCAATGAAGTGCTTCATGTTGATGGATTCAATGTGGTATTTCTATAACCCAAGGGGGTTACATGCCTCTGGATACAGATAGATAAGGGAATCGTTAGATATAGTCTATCAACATATAAGCTCAAATTTGAGCTACAAAAGCGATAATTATGATACATACATTGTATATTATCTTACTTGTTGTATATTTCTGGTCCAATCTCTGAAATCTTAATAAGATTATTGAAAAACTATACACGTTTTATAGATGTGATACTTTTTTTCCGAAATCAGAGAATAGGCTAGACAGTGATACTGTAAATGAATAGCTGCTCATATTCGTAGATGGACACAGAACATTGCTGAATTAATTACAAGAAGAGGGTGATGCATAATAATGGCAATATTTATTAAGATACTACAGATTGACGTTTCGGTGTAGCGCCTTTATCAGAACAATAACGATGCAATAATAGATGCAATAACATTTGCAAATCTGATAATGTAATACATGTGTATAACAGAACTGGCCATCTTCAACACTACATATGAATAACCACGCATGCCACCACATAAATGCAGTGTAGTGCAGAAAGGAACAAACATGTGCGCACCCTGAAGAAATTAATGCGACCCTGAAGAAATGTTTAACTATCTTATAGTTAATACATATTCGACAAACAATAGAATGGGAGAACATCTATACTACAACAAGACTTAAACAACAACTGCTACACTATAGATATATTTAGAAAAGTCTAAAACACAACAGCTATACTACATATACCAAACTAAGATAATACATTGAAGCAGCGTGACTGTTCATAACTGCGATATTGTATGTTACATTATACTAATACTATAGCCTTAACGTGTCTCGGAATCGTGAGATGGCAGTTATATGTTATAAGTTATTAGCAATGGACAAGAAGTATAGTATGACGCAGGCTGCCCTAAAGCTGCCGCAATTTGATATCGATATTCATGCATTAGAGGTTGTTGATCACTATAAATATCTAGTATCCTCAGTTAACAATAAATTATCATTGGATCATTAATTGGACAATAGTTTTGGCAATGTAATAAAAATATACACTATATACATACGGGTAATGAGGAAACGGAAAATTAACTAAAAGACATTACTGGTTTAAGATGTGTGTGTTCTCAGCATCCTCCTCTACGTTCTACGACAGTGAAGCTTGGGCAGGGTGTATGTACCAGGAAAGACGACAGAACTGCTTTCAGATGCGATGTCAACGTAAAATTCTTGGAGCTAGGCGACAGGAAAACGTTTCTCACACTTTCCTAATGGAAATGACAGACATTAAGACAATGGTTTTTTTTGAAGAATTAGACATATTAGAAGGAAAGGAGATCGCTGAAAAATGAAGGATCTGTTTTATAGAGAATCACAATATGGAGAAGATCTCAGAGTCCATATCTACTTCCGTACAGATATTTATGCAATCGATATGCTTGTTTTGTAATTGATAGGGAATCATGGCAACCGGATGATGCATGGGTGAGAAATATCAGGAATGGTGCAGATACAGAAGTGTGCAAGATAATAGTTCAAGGGTTGTACGTTCAAGAAGTACACAACATCACGCGTTGATATAAGCATGTTTGTAAAGCCTTTTACATACTGTGGAAGAATTTTAGTGGCTCAGATTGGTCTTGCAAGACACATCCATCGTCGCCAGGGATCACAGAGTATGTGTCTTATAACATAGCAATAAATGTATTTTTTGAACAGACATATATATATAGACCTACTATATTACTATCACTCAGAATATTGAAAGTCGCTATAAACGTAACTCCAAGTAAAATCAGTGTCAATATGATCGACAGCACGCTTATACTTGTAAATTATCAATCATTAATTTTAAAAGAAAATTAATGAAATTTAAAAATGAGCTTTCTCTATCGCCCTGCATAAAGGTAAATGGTGTAGCACTGAAAGTTATGAATAGATTCACATACCAAAGTAGTACGTTATCACAAAATGCAAAAGTTGATGATGAAGTGTATACAAGGATAGCAGCGGCAAGTAGCACTTTCGACAGATTGTACGCAAATGTTTGGCGTAGAAATGGCATTAACCTACAGACTAAGCTGGAAATTTACAGAGCTTTGATACCTTCAGTGCTGTTATACGCTAGTGAAACATGGACTGTGTTTCACGTCATGTGAAATAATGCAATCACTCTGACACAACTTGTCTCAGAAAGGTTATGAACATCAAATGGCAAGACAAGATTCCAGATACCACTGTCCGTGATAGAGCTGGTTTCCCCAGCATTGACACGATCCTGATGCAGATACATATTCGTGGGACAGGTCATTTGGTGCGTATGCCAGACCATTGTCTGCCAAAGATACTTCTCTATTGTGAGCTGGAGAATCTCAAGGTGGCCAAAAGAAGCGCTACACGGACTCGTTAAAGAACTCACTGAAAGCTTTTGAAATAGACCACGATACATGGGAACATCTTGTACAAAATAGATCTACATGGCGTTCTACAATTAAAAAAAAGAACGCATTATCTTGTGGAAAGAGGAGAAATGTAGCAGCTCAACAGCGGAGAGTTACTAGAAAGTCACGGATAGACCAAGATCCGTCTACAGTGGTGATTCCATGTCCGAACTGTCCAAGGCCATTTGCAGCTGGAATAGGACTTATTAGCCATCTACGAACTCATAATAAATGGCATAATTCAAATTGAATTTTGAAAAGTGGATGTAATAAATGGTCGTCATCACTTGTGCTGGACGAACAACAACACTTGTAAATTAGACTGCTAAGTTGCATCCAAGATACACTGCAGGAAGGAGCAGTTGGGATCTTACTTATTTATTTTCTAAATACTTTGATTTTACCTCCTCTCACCAGCATAAGTTAATCCAATTTGGTTTGTGTTATATGTTTACCATAATGAATAATTAGTTACTCTATCACAGGAGAAACCGCCTCTGAATAAAATCTCCTTCAATAGGCATTGCACTAAATCGAAAGATAAAGTTTCCTGGGTATGAAAGAAAGCTCAATACCACCCCACTGCACTTAGAAAGTAAGATATATTGGCTTGCAATTCTTGGTGTTTCAATCAATCAATCAATCAATCACATGAGAAATGTATTATTTGAATTGACGGTCGATAATGTACCCATAAGACTGACGTTGACTGGGTCTTTGAATCCTTGCTTCACAAAACAGATCATGTTGACGATATTTGTTCCGATACCTAACACATCAACTGTTTGACACACAACGGTAAAACAAATCACTTCGAAAATCATAAGCGGAGTATAACTAGAAACTGAAGGCTTGACATGTGCTTGAAAATCGCTGTCCAACACAGCAAAAACGTCAGAGTAATTCATTTCCTGTAGCATAGCCGAATAATCTGTTATTTAAAGTCAATAAAAATGATGACCTATGTGTGGCAACGCTGCACAGACTGTTTATCCATATGTTCTAACAAAAGTTAACATGTCGTATCTTACAAGTCGTTTAATACGCACGCATTGAGAGTATGTCTTGCCAGACCGACGGAAATTCTCATTGGTTCATCGTATTAAATTTATTTAAAGTTGTATAAAAAAACAATAATAAAGTATTCGATAAATCTGTTTCCATTAGTTACACTGTTAAAAATAATATCGAAAATGCAACAAATGTATGAGATAAGAACGAACTACCAGAGTCGAACATGTCATTCAAATCAAATCATGTAACGCTCTCTTCTAAAACACAGACACTGCATCATTTCTCTGACAAATCTTCATTACGTAATGCATGGCATGAGTTATGTAGTGAGTAACCTTACGAATCACATGGCAGAAAGTTGTACGTTTCTTATTGTAGATTTTGGTTAGAATAATCTGACTACTACAAAACATGTGGCAATAAATACTTTATATTATAGTTTATAATTTTGTATACAGCGCATTGTCTGGTCTTGTACTATAAGGAAGGAAGTTATACGTCCACAGGTTGCCGAGCTACGAAAGAGAAGTAAGGAATATATGCAGTATGACCTATCTTGCTACTCTCAAGACATTACATCCTAAGTCGTAGATGGTTTTAGAGCGCCGTGGTTATCCATCTACTTGGTTATTTAAGCACTTTCTAATACAGTACTGTCAATCTCTATCGAGATTCCGATATACATATACATTGAATAACACCAACATCGATGTTTGCAATTGATATAATCTACCATCTCATCACCGTATAATATACACACACATACACTGCTAGTAATTGATGTAATCTACCATCTCATCACCGCATAATATACACACACATACACTGCTAGTAATTGATGTAATCTACGAACTCATCACTACATAATACACACAAAGATACACGCTTGATTGAAATATTGATTCACAGCAATTAAACTATTTTTTACTGACACAGGGAAAATTAACAATTGAAATAAAAACAATCGACAACAGAAAATCGTGTGAACATATTTTTGACAGGTAAAATTTGCACAAAAACAATCTATTAAGATTTCGATTTGCATCAATATGTATAACAATTTCAAGACGCTGTTACTGGCAAATTTGCAACATGAACACCTTTAACCGTTGTGTACTAAAACTTAATGCCTGTTTAGCCAATCCACTTTTGACATGTCTAACAGAAATTGTGTTATTATGTATTTTTCTATAATTTGACATTGTTAGGATCGCGTATCGCAGTATCACTGACTCGTACTAAACGGACTACAAAGTGCCCATAAAACGTCATAACTATTAGGGCGAATCGATTGCGATGTTTTGTAACATTGCGTATTTAATATTTTTTTCACATAATTAATTTGTATAAAATATTAAATTGCTCAATACAATATTTCAAGCCAGCAAGAAATAAAACAAAGGTATTCTTATATTGCAAACAATTTACCATTTCACACATATGTTTATTATTAAATACAACAAAGTGTACAACATATTCTGATGTTATATATACCTGGTGTATGATTCTTTCATTTGAAGAAAACGTCTGTTATCAAAGATATCACATACGTTGGTTCACGTATTGTATATATATATATATATATATATATATTCTGCTGATATATATTTAGCTGGATCTTTATAATGCACTAGAAGTTAACGACATGAGTTCACGTCTTATAGATTCAAGGAATTTCAATAAACTATTAAGGTGGAAATCTGGCCATAGATATATATATATATATATATATATATATATATATATATATATATATACAGCGAATGCATTGTAGATATATCTATATATATTCTGTGGTCTTTCTTTGTCTTGCGGCATCTGGAGTAGAAGATTTCTCTGGAGATGACCTTCTTGTGGGTTGTGTGTAAGCTTGTTCCCGTGCCTCTTTGATTTATGTGGCGCGTCATTTATATGGTCTGCCTCTGGCTTTATAGCCGTGATATCTATGTGTGATAGCCATCTGTGGCTGCTGTCTGTTGGTAGTATGGTGGTGTATGAAAAGAACTTGATTTCCTGTCTCTTGATGTGTTCCATGTCCAATGCCGGCATTGTTTTGGTTATCTGGCTGATGTTATGGTTTCTAATTCCATCTTTTAATGACACTTGAATGACAATAAATCTTAATAATTGAAGATCTACTTTCTGGAACTATAAAAAAAAATCAGGATTATAGTAAACGGACAGACATCACAGGTTGATTGCTGTTTTATTTTCAGATAGAAAATGCTCAAAGACTAAGTACTCCACATAAAATCTTAAATCGCAAAGTAGAATAAATCAATAAAACCAATATTTAATATTGAAAGATTGACTTAATAGCGGAATGGTGTGGCATCACCACATGTTTGTGTAAGTTGGTAGGATAAATTCAGGAAGTAGCCATCAACCCTATACGTGTTGATACTGGTGACTTTGTAAGCATATACATAAGCTTTAGTGGGTTGTTACTGTTTTCTGAACAGTCAGGATTCGAACCTGATAACTTACCCATCCCAAACGCACTCTATTCCATTCCACCACATATCAGTATCCTCATGTGATATAAGCTGTCTTTCGGAATTACATCGTTGTATGAGTCAAATGAATGAGTAATATAGACACACACATTAGAATGACAATAAAAAATATAAACTCATCCTTGCTAATGTTTATATTAATCAACAATATAGTCATCAAGTGATCTATATAACACAGTTCACTGAGATGGGGCAATTAGATAGTGAACTGTATTCGATAAATTGTAAAAGTCTTTGAATACATTTTAAGATACAATACAGCTGGTATTTACAAGTTAGAAATAGGAATTATAAAATGCTTCATATAATCTAATCTATATATGGCTGAGAAACATGGATTCTAACAATTAACAATTACAAGACATAATGTATGCCTTTGAGATGTGGATATAAAGATGAATAGGGAGAAAATCATGGAAAGAGTAGAAAACAAAGAGGTTCTAATAACACTTAATATGAAGAAAGAATAATTAAGGGAAATAAAGACTGACAAATACAATATTGCGGACACATTAAAATACATGGCACCCTGTTGAAGACCTTACGTGAGGAAAAAGTCGACAGAACGAGAGAAAGTAATAGGCAGAGATACACGTGGGAGAGATAACGCCATCAGATGGGCAGGTTATAATATAGCAGAGTTCACCACCAAAGCAAGATAAGGGAATACTGGAGGTCTGTTGCAGCAAGCTTCGTTGCAGATAGGGCACTTGATGATGAGGATGATGATGAATAGGATGATGGTGATGCAGTTGGTGTCTACAAGAAATGAGTATGTTTGTTAGCTCATGTGGAGGTTGATAATTGTGATGCGTGTATGTTTCAGTGTACTCAAATATAAGCGAGAATATGTAATTCGTCCCTCTCAATAGAGTGACATGATACCCGCACAGATCGTTACTAGGAGCACGTACTTCTGTAGCCCAAGTGATGACCATATACCCATCCGAACCAATATATAGAAACATGTATGCGATCATATATATATAACCACCTATAACACACACTGGAGAGAGTGTTAATGGAGGGGGATGATAGATGGCAACAAGGGCAAAGGCCGACCAAGACGCCGTTGGACCAAAGAATTTCAAGAATGCCTGCGTATGTCACTGGAAGATGCAGGGCAACTTGCTCAAGACCGCGGAGACTTCAAGAGATCCATAGGAAATACTACTTTCTGGAAAGAATATGTCACTTGATGATGATAATGATAACACACACTACTAAATTATATTTTAAACTTAAGATTACATTTTGTATAGTAATCAATACATATTGTGTTATATTTTCCACGATGATGTTGCGGTCATCGACCAGGATATAACGTTTAGGAGAATGGAATATTGAATTATTTTTCAGTGACTCAACAACGATGACTGAAGTAAGTATATTAATTACCATGTTAAACGAGTATCGTCCAGTATTATTTTCGTACATAAATCACTTAATAATTTAGTCTCTATGGCTTTAAAGTATACACCTTAATCTCAACTTCCTTCACGGATTATTATTCATGTCATTATTTATCGTTCCCATACTTTCAGATTTATGTGCCCCAATAGACTGTTTCAAGACGTCTCAATTCTATTACGTATCATCACGAACTTCAGAAATCGGCACTGTATCCTCGGTATAACCACCGTGTTAGCTCATTGGTTACGGTATCCTCGGGATAACCACCGTGTTAGCTCATTGGTTACAATAAATAAACTAGAATCGAAATGTTAATGATTATACTAATCATTTTAGTGACTAGTTTAAGACTGCAACAATGACCTAAGCTCTTGCTAAACCACATCACGTAGACGCCCAGCCTAGCTCAGCCATATCAGTGTGGGTGTTATATCCTTCGGAAATAGTAGACAACTGCAGGCGATTCGAAAGACACAAATGAAAGAGATGGCAGCCTTAGTATTACATCTAATAGAGACTAGTATCACTTCCATCAAAGACAAGTATTACATCTAATAGAGACTAGTATCACTTCCATCAAAGACAAGTATTACATCTAATAGAGACTAGTATCACTTCCATCAAAGACAAGTATTACATCTAATAGAGACTAGTATCACTTCCATCAAAGACAAGTATTACATCTAATAGAGACTAGTATCACTTCCATCAAAGACAAGTATTACATCTAATAGAGACTAGTATCACTTCCATCAAAGACAAGTATTACATCTAATAGAGACTAGTATCACTTCCATCAAAGAAAAGTATTCAAGCAAAGACCTTCTTCATTGGAGTTCATACAACAATACGTATCGTGTAGCTTAATTTTGACTTCCCAGGCATATGAAGACTCAAAAACGCATCACTAATTTAGTTTGCCTATATCGTGTCCACATTTACTTCCTGAGGAGGAAAACCATCATCTTCATTATATACCAATTTACATATATATGAACGTTTACTATTAAATAAGAGACTGCAATTCAGAGACAAGCTTATTTGCCAATGGAATCAAATATATTTTTTTTAAACTAATTACTTTACGCACGAACTTGGAAAAAAGGTAATATAAAGTTTTGCATATCAATGGAAACACACCGGATAGCAACTGTCTGTCATTATCATAACATATCATAACATACAGTGAGTAAATTACGGCACTGCTGATGAATATGTCACATAATTGCTAGATATACTCCTTAGAAATTAAGAAGATCATATATGGTAACATGGACGATAAAATGTAGAAGTTTAGAATTGAAGAAAACTAAGACAATTTAAAGAACACAACATGATATCTACAAGACAAAAATATCAAATTGCAGCACGTACCGTGATATCTACTGATATGATATTAATACCAACATGCATTAGTTTGTTTGTTTTTTTAAATGCTGTATACAACAGTTATCAACAGTATATGGAATCGTCTCATCAGCACTTGGCAAAAGAAATCTCGAGCCATGCATACAGTAAATGGCGTAACATTGAAAGTTGTGAATATATTCCCATACCTACGTAGTACTCTATCTCAAAATGCCGACGTTGATTATGAAATGTATTCACAGATCGCCACGGCAATCAGTAATTTCGGCAGATTATACGCAAATGTGTGGCGTAGAAATGGCATTAACCTGAGATTAAGCTGAAAGTCTACAGAGCAGTGCATCTTAAATTGTTGCTATACGCTTGTAAAACATGGACTGTGAATAGACGACATGTGAGGAACACAATCATTTTCACACAACTTGTCTCAGAAATGCTATGAATATCAGATGGCAAGCCACGATTGCAAATACCACTGTCCTTGACATACCTGGTATCTCCAGCAATGAAACTATCCTGATGCAGACAGAGATTCGTTCGGCAGGTCATTTGGTACGTATGCCAGACTATCGCCTGTCAAAGATACTTTTCTATGGTGGGCTGGTGAAGGGTACACAATCTCGAGGTGTCCAAAAGTAGCGCTGCCAGGAATAATTAAATAAAGACATCAATGAAAGCTTTTGAAATAGACTGAGATATATATCAAAATGATTTCACAAATTAGATCTGCATGGAGCTCTACAGTCAAAAAGTGCGTATAAACTTGTGAAAAGAGGATAACTGACGCAGCTCAACACCGGAGCGTGAATAGAAGCCACGGATATACCAAAAACAGTCTACAGTGGTCATTCCATGCCCGAGCTGTCCAAGGACAATTGCATTTCGCGTAGGGCTTACATATTATAGGACTCCAGCATTAGCCATCTACAAACTCATAGGCACGAATATATATAACTGAATTTCAAATGATTATGTAACAATTAGTCAGCATCACTTGTAATAAACATACAATAATGGAGTCCGATCACCAAGGATCACGATTTCAATATCCATCACGTGCACCTCGATTATCTGTGATGTTGAAGGGGTTAGTATGAATAGTTCCAGAATGATGCTCGATACTGTGCTGATGTTAACAGACTCGGTGACTGTGTTGTTTAACTGTCCAACGTACGTCATTGTCCAACTACATCATTGTGCAACTACGTCATTGTGCAATTACGTCATTGTGCAACTACGTCATTGTGCAACTACGTCATTGTGCAACTACGTCATTGTGCAACTACGTCATTGTGCAACTAGTGCAAATTTACAATTTGCATAATTCTACATTACTACATTCTACGAACTATCAATCACAGTCAGTCAGAATATATTCTTTGTTTCGTTATGAGAATACAAACGGCGCACATTATAACGGTAAAATTCCTCAAAATGTGAGATAATCTAAAGTGAGGTTACATCACCACCACACTCTAAAGGTTACGCTACCTCATCACAAAACGTTAAAATTACGCTACTTCACTAACATACTCTAAAGTGAGACTACTGCATAATCACACATTAGAATGAGGTTACTTCATCACCAAACTCTAAGTGAAGCTACTTCATTAACACTCAGTAAAATGCGGCTCCTTCCACACCACCCCAAATGTGAGGCTTCTTCATCAACACACTTTTAAGTGGGGGCTACTTCATTAATCACACTCCTAATTCTGAATAATTCATCAATACACTTTTAAGTGGCTACTTCATTAATATATCCATTAATATATACTTCATATATCCGGGCGTAAAGCCAAAGGTAGACCAAGCAAACAGTGGATAGAAAACATCAAGTTAACCTTGAACAAACGGACTAAATGCAACGTCAGCGACCCTAAATGCTACCCCTAATTCATGAACACACTCTGGAATAAGGTTACTTCAATACTGCACTCTTAAGTGAAGTTATTTCATCATTACACTCTTGAGTGAGACTGCTTCACTAACACACTTTGGAGTGAGGCTACATCTTCAACACACTCTAAGGTATACACTACATTTATATATACTGTTATATATGGATATCAATTTTATGTGGCTGTTTTATTGTATTGGTCTCGACTACATGTGTTTAACACATTTTAAAAAAACAACAAATCTACCTCAAATGTGTACAGCTCAGAAATATCACATTCATGTAACAAAATGTGTCATTTCTGTAGACAGTAACGTTTACCACAATATTTCTTTTTTATCGAACATTGTTATCACTGAAGTTATTGTAATGATTTTCCAAGTTTGTTCATAATGGGTTAGGTCAGGGGTTCTCTACATTTTCATACCTCTAACATGTAATTAAAAAAAAGTAAAGTAACCCATAGCATTTATTAATGCCGTAGGGGTGCGAGATGATAGCGATCTCACATTTCAGAGGCTCTGAAAATGAGGGCGGTAGCATCTCATCTCCCTCGCAGTCTTTATTTTCCGGATTAATCCGGTACCCATTTAAGGCTGGGTCGACCCGGGAGCCGTTGCGATCTGAAAAACATTTCCGCCTTAACTGTGTAATGAACACAGGATCACTCATATGCGAAGCCAGTGTACTAACCACTGCGCTAACGCGGCTCCCAACTCACATGTAAAAATGAGTGTGCGAACACCATATCACTGTATATAAAAGAATATATATATATATATATATATATATTTAGAGAGAGAGAGAGAGGTATATAGAGGTAAAAACAGATCTGTACCGCAGTTTTATAGACTACACTAAAGCTTTTGACAAAGTTAAACATAGCGAAATTATACACATGCTAGAGAATCTGAACATTGACAGCAAGGATTTAAGAATAATCACGAACATGTACTGGCAACAAACAGCAGCAATAAGAGTAGGAAATCAATTTGACCCATTTCAACAAATAAAACAAGGAGTCAGACAGGGATGCGTGCTTTCACCACACATGTTCTCTTTATACAGTGAAAACATATTGCGTGCAATAGTAGATATCCCAGGAATATCAGAGGGAGGACATAACATAAATAATTTGAGATATGCGGATGACACTGTTGTGAGTGCAAAAAGTGAGGAAGACCTTCAAAAATTAATTAAAGTAGTAGTCACAGAAAGCAAAGAGAAAGGCCTCGTCCTAAATATCAAGAAAACAGAAGTAATGGTTATTTCAAAGAAAGAAAATAACACACCTTGCAAGATCATAGTGAATGATATGGTATTAAAACAGGTCCACCAATTCAAATATCTAGGTACAATTATTACAGCAGATGGAAGAAGTTCAACAGAAATAAGATGCAGAATAGGACAGGCAAAAACAGCATTCAGAAAAATGAAAAGTGTACTGTGTAATATGACCTTGTCATTAGAGGTGAGAAAGAGAGTTCTGCAGTGTTATATAACCCCTATACTAACATATGGGTGCGAGTCTTGGACAATAATCAAACTGGAAAGTGGGAGATTGGAGGCAACAGAGATGTGGTTCTACAGAAGAATGCTGAGAATACCATGGACTGTCAGAAAAACTAATTTAGAGGTGTTAAAAGTGTTAAATGCGAAACTGACCTTAATCAACAATATAAGAAAAAGACAATCTTCATTTTTTAACCACTTCATGAGACAGGCAGGTTTGGAGAACATAGTCACAACAGGCAGAATTGAGGGCACCAGAGACAGAGGGCGACAACGTGAGAAAATGTTAGACAGTTTGACGACCTGGCACGGCAAAGAAACAACAACGACTTTGATACATGATACTGTGGACAGAAAGCTGTGGAGAGCCATGACCGCCTACGCCACCCGGCATGACATCTGATGATGATGATGATATATATATATATATTTTTTTTTTCGGTCATACTATCTCTGATTACCTCATAAGTAAACAATACAGCAATAGTGTGTGGGAACAGTCTTATATTACCTCATAAGTAAACAATACAACATCAGTGTGTGGGAACAGTCTTATAATACAGGGAATATAATAAAATGTAAACACGTGTTTGCTGTAGTGCAGATGCATTTTGCCATTATAATGTTACACTGGTGTTGATTTCATTAATCTCTAAGTAGGTGCTACACCTGGAATGTCAATTCTAACAGATATTTAGATATGTTGATTATTTAAGGGTGTGGTTGTTGTTTTTTTTGGTTGTGTTTTCGAGTTTAGCTTAGGGTATTGAATTATGATTAGGCTACAATACTAATATAATACTGAGTTAGGACTTGAATTAGAGACACAACTGCAGGGGTTAGGATTTAACCGTAGATTGTGTTAGTTGTAGAATGACCTGTTGACGTTTGGGTTATGATGTAGTTTAGCCATTGGTTAGCTAAATATTTATTGTTTACATGACTTAGATATATAAAATAAGAAGTGAATGATCTATATATTCGGTGATCATGTGTTTCATTGCTCACGTGATTTGAATAGATTTAATTAAATGTGTGTGGATGATATTGATGTTATTAAGTAGATGGCATGATTGATATTGAACGTACGAGATGTCCATTGCATATGCGAGATGGATATACAATAAAATAACAAGTTATACGGGTGATATTGTAAATATGGAATATGTGTTCATACACATATGATATATGTATGCACATAATATATGTGGTGTGCATATATGATGTGGCTATTGTTGTACATATGCTAGTGAGACATCACACATACTATATGTGTTATTGTAAACAAGATACGCGTGGTATTTATTGAACATTTGATATGGTCACTGTTGTTCATAACACAGGTTAGGTCATTGCACATATAGTAGTAAACATAAGGTATGGCTAGAGTTAAACTTATTATATGATTAGTAGTAAACATATTATATGATTAGTAGTAAACATATTATATGATTAGTAGTAAAAATATTATATGATTAGTAGTAAACATATTATATGATTAGTAGTAAACATAAGATATGGCTAGTAGCAAACATATTATATGATTAGTAGTAAACATATTATATGATTAGTAGTAAACATATTATATGATTAGTAGTAAACATATTATATGATTAGTAGTAAACATATTATATGATTAGTAGTAAACGTACAATATGCTCGTTTTTTTTCTTTAATTCTCAAATTTCAGCAGAAAAACAGGTTGTTGTCACATGAACGGAATCCATTGTGTCATGTTTTACAGCCTGGCTGTGATATTTGATTCTTTCGTTCAAACATATTCGTGGTAAGCGTGGCTTCTGGGTCACGTTAACCCTATATGTCATACAAATGACACCTCCACCACAAAACCTTCTTAGTCGTTTATTACAACGTGAGTTGAAGGTAAACAGTGTTAACTATTTCTTGCTCAAAACACGACATAACCCGTATAACTGTTGCAGTCTTTATTTCATGTTTTATTTCATATTAACTGTTATTTTGAACAGTTGTGGCATTTTCACCCGTAGTTATTTTTTGAGGCAATTTTTCTTCCGCCTACTCCGCGTGGAGAATTAAAGTATTCTTTATGACTAATTTAAGGCTCTTTTGGTAGTTAATGAGTTTATCTCCCTTTTGGAGAGGCGCACAATTTCAACCAGAGGACACCAAAGTCAAATTAGGTTATATCAAGACACACTGCCATACAATATTAGAGGTGACAAAAACCCAAAGTTTTTAACTGTTTAGAATACCCATAAAAATTACGACCTTTTTTTTTGTTTTGACGGTTTAGTCGCATGACATGTTTTTTTCGGAGGCCACTAGAAATTGCTATTGCCTGTAAGAATTATGCCACTTTAAGAACATGATAGAGCCTCCACTGAATAGGATGGTATGTCATTGAAAGGTGTTCTATACATCATTTTGCTGAATATAGCGATGCCCTTATAAACATATATGTATCTTACATATAGACTTGAATGTTCAGATTAACTATAAGAAAATCGTCTACACACATATTGTTGAGTGTGTGTACATTATATAAAATGATATTCAAAAGATACAAGCAAATAAAGGTAAAGTCACCTATATACACCCGTGAGGTGTCTAGGATGTACGGAGTTATGCCTTGTTTTTAATTGATCAGAGGCATGCAATGGACAATGGTAGCAATTTATCTAGGTTGGGTCCACCGAGAGGGGGTTGGTAATTTTATAAAAATTCACAGTTGAACATTGCATCCCAGAACTAGGCAGGCAGTGAACTACCGCGGCTCACGTTATCTTCAATCATTGTCGCAAGGCGGACTGCCGCATGGCTGTAATTGTATATAAATACATACATTATATATATATATATATATATATATATATATAGAGAGAGAGAGAGAGAGAGAGATAGAGAGAGAGAGAGAGAATTATCATTATGTGGCACTCAGCCTTTCGACAGTGCTACTTATAACATGTACTCCTATGATCCCCCGAACTCCGTACATATTCTACAGAGATCAAATATGTGTAACTCGAATACGCATCAAATACACAGGTTATTCTGCATGTCAGGTAGAAACACTGACACTTTATTGTGCATGCCAGGTAGGAACACTGACACTTTATAGTGCATGTCAGGTAGGAACATTCACACGTTATTGGGATATTAGTTGTGGATTGACGGCAAGAATTGTGTAATTCACTGTAATTGTGTGAGCAAACTGTGCCACTTATTATCTTTACCATTTCAGCATTGACTCACATCATCATCGGGTGCTCGCCCTGTGTTACATGATCCTTCTCGTTGTTACAGTTTCTCTATTCTGATTGTCTGATACACACAGTTTGTAATGTTTATTTTGTTGTTGTTGTTGTTGTTTTGTAGTACATTTTGTAAATTTACATTTGGATTGGCATGTTGCATGGTCGCGATGTATGAAAGATAGTCTCACACCCGTGAGGTTCGAGGTCGACTCCTGATTATGGTTGGTTTATTTTTTTAGTTGAAGGGTAAATTTGTAAATAAGCACCAATTGCACATGACATGAAATAAATAGAGAATATGTACTTTATTGTTGTCTTTCGACAACTATGCAGTCGTTTACACCTTCTAATGTTACGCAATTTGAAGTTACCAGTGATTATATTTTGTCACCTTTTGTTGTGTCCATCACATCAAAAGTGATGACGACCATCTATGTCATCCACTTTTGAAATTCAGTTATAGCCTGCACTTGACTATGATAACGTAACATTAGTTAAGCCATATTCTGGAAGCAAATGTGCTTGAACAGTTGAGGCTTAAGAAGATCATCGTATATGTTTGTTTAACGTCTGACTTTACATAAACTCTCCAATGTTGAGCTGACGTATTCAAACGCAGCTGTACCTTTGTAACAACTGTATCGCCATGTAGAACTATTTAATAAAGCTATTTCTTTGGCTTTCAGTGAAACTTCCAAGGAGTCATCGTAGCGTTTGAGGCGCCTTGTAGCCACCTTTAGAACTCACCATAGAGATGTATCTTTGGTAGACGAAAATCTGGAATACTTACCCCATGAACTGCACAACTAATCTGCTCTGAAACAGACTGTCATTGCTAGGCACACGAACTCTATTTTGGACATTAGTATCAGGAATCCTCTATTTCCATCTGACATTTATGGCGTTTCTGAGACGATTTATGTGAAAGTGATCCTCAAATGTTTTAGACACGTTTCATCACATTTCGTCTATACGAAGTCTATGTTTGCCAGCGTATAATCCCACTGAGAATAATAGACGAAAGATATGACCAATGTCACCAATAATAAACAGAAAAGAGGGAATATCCAATATTTTAACATAGATGGACGGAATACTTCCAAGAACTACACAACACTAATAATACTGTAGAATACACCCCCACAATAAAAGACCATGAAACCTCTGAGCCATGATACTATACCAAGAAATATTTATAGTAATTAAAAATAGTCCCGAAAATAAATCCCCAAGAGAAATGAAATACCAAACTGAGACATTAAAGCATGCAGGAAGATAGGTGTGACATGACTGAACAGAATATTTTCGATAGAATGGGAAGAAAATTCAGCGGTGGTTAACTGGCAAAATTAATTATATTTCAAATATGGAAACACAAAGTTAACAAAAGATAATGTGACACTTTAATCTCACTACTCAGCAACACTGGGAAAATATACTAAAAAATACTATAACAAATAACAAGACTCAAAGAATGGTAACTAAGTCCAATCCAGTTTAGTTTCAGAAAAGGAACAGGGTGAACTATTTATCCTTAGAAAACTAAGCGAAAAAAGCATTCAACAGAATAAACAGAGACATGCAATAAGAAACCTTAGACATATACGGAATTCAGGGACAACTACTACAAAACAACACAGCAATATATACAAAAAGTCGAAGAGAGCTGAGAACAATAGATGGGGTATCAGAACCATTCAGAATAAACAGAGGAGTCAGAAAAAAGTTTGTACACAGTAGTAAATTTGATACATTGTCTACATAGACAGAATTACAAAAGAAACACGATATGAAATATATTACAAATGAATAGAGAATGAACAAGTCAACAACGAACTCAATGAGCTGTTTTTCCCATATAATGACGAAGAAACATGGCCAACTGACATCAACTCACTATCAAGAATATACAATAAATGCAACATATGGATTAACACACAAACGACATAAACAACTATGCAAATGAGATCCGCAGATTATTTAAACATTCACACTAAGAACACAAAAGTAAAATAAGTCAAAGATTTCAAGTACCTAATAAATATCTTCACAGAAAACAGACGACGCGATAGAAAGATAGAAACAAGACGTTAGAATGCACATTCTGTGTAAACAAAATGAGATTTATAACGAAAAAATAGAGAACGAACAATATAACAACAAACTCAATGAAGTACTTTTTACTGACGATCAAATATGATGATGAAAAATAACTGCAAGCGCACATCAACTCACTATAAAGAATATGCAACGAATACAACATGAGTAATAGCACACGAAAGTCAAAACTATGCAAATAAGGAAATCAACAGACCATTTAAACATCCAAATAGAGAATATAAAATAAAACAGGTCAAATAATTCAAGTACCTAGGAAATATCTTGACAGAAGACTCGATAGAGAGATAGAAACAGGACGACAAAAGTAAATGCTGTGACATACCAGCTATCACCTTTGCTATTGCACCCAAAAATCAATATGAAAGTAAAGAAACAAATTATTAAGAGCACCTTTATACCAACACTACGCTACCAATGCAGACTTGGCAACTGTCATCTACACATAAGAGAAAAATAAAATCTTTGAAAATTCCATTTATAAGGGAGACTATTGGAGTCACCAGACTCGACAACATGCGCAGTGAGAACACCGGAAAGATAATATGTATAACAGCATGTATTGAGCATATAGAGAAACAGCAGATACAACTATTTGGACATACTATTAGGATGAAGGATAAACTTCACATAAAAACTTATCACAACATGGAATCAGAATACAGAGCAAAGAGCAGTTATTTAGGAAAAGAAGAATAGACAACATAAAGACCATCCTGAATAAACTTGACTACACCTCGACCAGACCTAATACACCGGCCCCTAGAGCGGAGACTGCATCTCCTCCACAAACAAATTCCCTCAACGGCAAGAATGTAAGCGACATCAACAACGCATGGGGTTTGACAATAGACAATAACATCACCGAAAATACCAATGATCTGTTTGTTTCAGAACCCAAAGAATTGCGTGCAAATAGCACTTACTTCTTTGTGCAGTGGGGTGGTTGCTGTGAGATTTCTTTCATACCCAGGAGACTTCAGCTTTGGACTTAGTGCGATGCCTATTGCAGGAGCCTTCTACTCAGAAGGGGTCTATAATTGTGTATATGACACGCTACAAAGCTTCCATAAGGGAACCTCAATATAAATAGCATGTCATCTACTAAGATATTCTATTGAATGTGTAGTTTGTCTAGTGTACCATTGGTGAGACCCACAGACAGAACCACATGCGTGCGTTAAACTGTGTAAACTCAGGTGGTGCTGGGACGTGAGGAGTCATTACTCGATGACAAGAAATGATTTTTCAGGGTACGGCGGAGGATCGAAGAAGATGAGGTTTTTAGAAGAAGATATCAACGACTGAACAGTATGTGAAATTTCCAACTTAAGCAAAATATTAGGTGACAGAAATGCGTTGAGAAGTTCCTACACCATATGTCTCAATGTGACATGCCTACGACCCTGACTGGTTATGGGTTTTATTATTATTATGATTGTATGTTATGTCTGCATAGTACATTAAACGTTTGTTTTATGATTGTATGTTATTTGATTATGATTGTATGTTATGTCTGCATAGTACAATACACGTTTGTTTTTTGATTGTATGTTATTTGATTATGATTGTATGTTATGTCTGCATAGTACATTACAATTACAAGTTGAAAATCAAACGTCAAATTGTGACATTTAGAAGGATTATTCTTAGTGAGTACAAATATTTTTTGTTTTATTGACGAGATAGGCTTTTGACAGAAGCCACAATCAACTTCATTTCAACTCGCTAACGGGAACGAATTATTGTCTTTTTTTTTATGACGGTCGTTAAACCATATTGAGTACTGTGTCACTACGAGAGTATACTCTCACTTTTTCCATGTCTCTCAATGTTCCTACTATGTGTCGCTAACTGAAAATCAGGATTAGCCTAACACTATGACATGAAAGAAGGTACACCTAGGATCTGTAACAAAGATGGTAATCATTTGTTCTTTCCTACTTGCAGATCATATTATAGTATCCAATTGACCAATAATGTGAGTCATTTTGTGGGGAAAATCCAGAAATATTTATGTCAGGACCAGTAAAGTACTATGAATAGAGAGTATACATATCTTGACAATATTATTCTTAATTATTTCAGTGAATTGTTTTCGCAAATTTTTGCATGTGAATTCAAGTATATATACATAGTGACACACAAAAATACGACAAATAATCCAATGATTACCGACTGAAGGCGTATTTACTTTCTGTTCGGAGGTCTCTACCGTTGACAATCAAGTGTAAATCACATAAGATAATATAAATGCCCTTCTCTAAAGAATAAATACGTATCTATATTGATGTTTTATTGGTATGTTGATACGCATGTGGTTGCATCGGTGGGCCTCACCAATGGCTCACTAGACAAACCACCCATGAAACAGAAAACCTTAGTAGGTGACATGCCGTTATATTGAGGTTATCTTCTTATAGAAGCTTTATGGCATGTCATCTATACAAGTATTCTTATATGTTTATTATGTTGTTTTTGTGTTGTTGAAATGCACTTCATGTTTACTTTAATATATGTATGCACCCTCTGTGGTTGGGAGGAAGTTATAGGTGTACTGTGCAGCACTGGGGAGGAGGAAACTGACAGCACTGTTTTGTCCTATGGCTGAGACCCATCATAGAGGCACAGTGACGCAGGACGTGACAATCCTTGTGACATGGACATTTGGTTGCATGTCTGGAGCAATAGAGAAGTTCGATATAACCAGTAGTCAATTGGTGGCGGGGAATGAGCACAGTGAACTATATCTTGGTTGCAATGACCCGGAGCTTTGCATAGGCTGAAACTTACCTTCCTGGAGGTGTGATAGTTATTCTCTGGCTCCAGCCCGGGGTGGGCCGAAAATCCACAGACGTCCCAGCAATATAATGCCATTTAATGGCATTGGGTCAAAGGGCATGAGCCCATGGAACGCTGGATCAGCAACCAGTCAACCAACCATTGGTATGTTGATCATTTTATATTTTGTTTAATATAGTTATATATGTATCTTTGACGATAAAGTCTGTTTTAGAAAGAATTACAACAGGTTTTCAGTTTGGCGTATTTTCCTGATTTCTTTAAATGGTTGTAGGTATGGATGCAGACATCTGTTAACTAAATGTAGTTGAATGGTAGTAGTTTTTCATGACCGTCATGTGTATAGAAAATGTGTGCACAGACAACATAAACATTACCTGAAAGGTCCATTTTGGTTATTTCTGTGCGTTATGTTGGTCAATATTCGCTATTTTTGGCATACTACTCCAAATATATAAGTAGTGACCAACGAAACCCACGACAATAATAACAATCGAAACGAATGCAGTCCTAAATAATTATATACAGAGTTCTTATCGTAATGTCAAAGGTCACGAGTTGTTGCTACTTTTCGTTGTAATGCTTCCAAACGTGTTACAGTAGCAAGTATTATTGTAGTATGAAATGTTGTAGCAGTGTGTGTTGTTGTTGTTGTTGCTGTAGAAGTAGCAGCTGTGGTAGCAGAAGTGGCGGTAAAAATGATAGTAGTAGTAGTGATGATAGTATTAGCGGTATTGGTGTTAGTAGTGGTAGTAATAGTAGTAGTGATAGTAGTAGTGATAGTTGCGTTAGTAGTACTAGGACTAACGGTAGTAGTAGCGGTAGTTGGTAGTTGCACTAGCAGTAGTATTAGTAGTGGTAGTGGTAGTATTAGCGGTACGGGTGTTAGTAGTGGTATTGATAGTAGTAGTGATAGTAGTAGTGATACTGGCGTTAATAGTACTAGTACTAACGGTAGTTGTAGTAGCAGTAGTATTAATAGTGGTAGTGGTTGTGTTAGTGGTAGTATTGGTAGTGGTTATTTGTGTCAGTATCGTTAATGCATCTGTAGTATTTGTCTAACACTTTCAAAATATTCATATAAGGATACCGCTTGGCAATATGTTGTTATCTCTCACTCTGTGTCCAGTGCCACATTGCAAATGGTGATGTTATCAGCCGTTACAGGTGTTAAAAGTCTGGAGTTCGGCTGTATTATCTCAGGTAATTTTTCTCGTGCTTGCATATAGAAGCTAACTTTGTGTAGCTGACTATGAAAAGCACTGTTTATGTGAATGTTGTATAGTATTTGTTATATACATTCGTATTATGTTTGCACGTATACATCATATATATATATTAAGTGTATGCCAGCACTTTCCGTTCGTTTCATAAATAGCATTCAGTGTATATGGTTACACGCTACATCTTAGTGACTGCCCATAAATTACGTCAACAATTAGGCAGGGCTTGGGGGTCTGAAATTGGTAATTGGTTGACAGTATTTGACATGTAGTTGAGACATGTAGTTGAGACATGTAGTTGAGACATGTAGTTGAGACATGTAGATAACATGTAGTTGACATGTAGTTGCCAGTTGTTGAGATATAGTTAACATGTAGTTAACATGTAGCTACCATTTAGTTAACATGTAGTTGACATGTAGTTAACATGTGGTTGACATGTAGTTCACATGTAGTTGACATGTAGTTGACATGTAGTTGACATGTAGTTGACATGTAGGTAACATGTAGTTAACATGTGGTTGACATGTGGTTGACATGTAGTTGAAATGTAGTTGACATGTAGTTAACATGTAGTTGACATGTAGGTAACATGTAGTTGACATGTAGTTGACATGTAGTTAACATGTAGTTGACATGTAGTTGACATGTAGGTAACATGTGGTTGACATGTGGTTGACATGTAGTTGACATGTAGTTGAAATGTAGTTAACATGTAGTTAACATGTAGGTAACATGTAGTTGACATGTAGTTGACATGTAGTTGACATGTAGTTGACATGTAGCTACCATTTAGTTGACATGTAGTTGACATGTAGTTAACATGTAGTTGACATGTAGGTAACATGTAGTTGACATGTAGGTAACATGTAGTTAACATGTAGTTGACATGTAGTTGAAATGTAGTTAACATGTAGTTCACATGTAGTTAACATGTAGGTAACATGTAGTTGAAATGTAGTTAACATGTAGTTAACATGTAGGTAACATGTAGTTGACATGTAGTTGACATGTAGTTAACATGTGGTTGACATGTAGTTGACATGTAGTTGACATGTAGTTAACATGTAGTTAACATGTAGTTAACATGTAGTTAACATGTAGTTGAAATGTAGTTAACATGTAGTTAACATGTAGTTAACATGTAGGTAACATGTAGTTGAAATGTAGTTAACATGTAGTTAAAATGTAGTTAACATGTAGGTAACATGTAGTTGAAATGTAGTTAACATGTAGTTAACATGTAGTTGAAATGTAGTTAACATGTAGTTGAAATGTAGTTAACATGTAGTTAACATGTAGTTAACATGTAGGTAACATGTAGGTAACATGTAGTTGACATGTAGTTAACATGTAGATAACATGTAGTTGAAATGTAGTTAACATGTAGTTAACATGTAGTTGAAATGTAGTTAACATGTAGTTAACATGTAGTTAACATGTAGTTGAAATGTAGTTAACATGTAGTTAACATGTAGTTAACATGTAGGTAACATGTAGTTGAAATGTAGTTAACATGTAGTTAACATGTAGTTGAAATGTAGTTAACATATAGTTAACATGTAGTTAACATGTAGTTGAAATGTAGTTAACATGTAGTTAACATGTAGTTAACATGTAGTTAACATGTAGGTAACATGTAGGTAACATGTAGTTGACATGTAGTTAACATGTAGGTAACATGTAGTTGACATGTAGTTAACATGTAGTTGAAATGTAGTTAACATGTAGTTGACATGTAGTTAACATGTAGTTGAAATGTAGTTAACATGTAGTTAACATGTAGTTAACATGTAGTTAACATGTAGTTAACATGTAGTTAACATGTAGTTAACATGTAGGTAACATGTAGTTGACATGTAGTTAACATGTAGTTGACATGTAGTTAACATGTAGTTGACATGTAGTTGAAATGAAGTTGACATGTAGTTGAAATGTAGTTAACATGTAGTTGACATGTAGTTGAAATGTAGTTCACATGTAGTTGAAATGTAGTTAACATGTAGTTGACATGTAGTTAACATGTAGTTAACATGTAGTTGACATGTAGTTAACATGTAGTTGAAATGTAGTTAACATGTAGTTGACATGTAGTTAACATGTAGTTAACATGTAGTTAACATGTAGTTAACATGTAGTTGAAATGTAGTTAACATGTAGTTAACATGTAGTTGAAATGTAGTTAACATGTAGTTAACATGTAGTTGAAATGTAGTTAACATGTAGTTGAAATGTAGTTAACATGTAGTTAAGATGTAGTTGAAATGTAGTTAACATGTAGTTAACATGTAGTTGAAATGTAGTTAACATGTAGTTGACATGTAGTTAACATGTAGTTAACATGTAGTTGAAATGTAGTTAACATGTAGTTGACATGTAGTTAACATGTAGTTAACATGTAGTTGAAATGTAGTTAACATGTAGTTAACATGTAGTTAACATGTAGTTGAAATGTAGTTAACATGTAGTTAACATGTAGTTGAAATGTAGTTAACATGTAGTTAACATGTAGTTGAAATGTAGTTAACATGTAGTTAAAATGTAGTTAACATGTAGTTAAGATGTAGTTGAAATGTAGTTAACATGTAGTTGACATGTAGATAACATGTAGTTAACATGTAGTTGAAATGTAGTTAACATGTAGGTAACATGTAGTTTACATGTAGTTAACATGTAGGTAACATGTAGTTGACATGTAGTTAACATGTAGGTAGCATGTAGTTGACATGTAGTTAACATGTAATTGAAATGTAGTTAACATGTAGTTGAAATGTAGTTAACATGTAGTTAACATGTAGTTAACATGTAGTTAACATGTAGTTGACATGTAGTTAACATGTAGTTAACATATAGGTAACATGTAGTTGACATGTAGTTGACATGTAGGTAACATGTAGGTAACATGTAGTTGACATGTAGTTAACATGTAGTTAACATGTAGTTAACATGTAGTTGAAATGTAGTTAACATGTAGTTAACATGTAGTTAACATGTAGTTGACATGTAGTTAACATGTAGTTAACATGTAGGTAACATGTAGTTAACATGTAGTTAACATGTAGGTAACATGTAGTTGACATGTAGTTAACATGTAGTTGAAATGTAGTTAACATGTAGTTAACATGTAGGTAACATGTAGTTGACATGTAGTTAACATGTAGTTAACATGTAGTTGACATGTAGTTAACATGTAGTTGACATGTAGTTAACATGTAGTTAACATGTAGTTGAAATGTAGTTAACATGTAGTTGACATGTAGTTAACATGTAGTTTAAATGTAGTTAACATGTAGTTAACATGTAGTTAACATGTAGTTAACATGTAGTTGACATGTAGTTACCATGTAGTTAACATGTAGGTAACATGTAGTTGACATGTAGTTAACATGTAGTTAACATGTAGTTAACATGTAGTTGAAATGTAGTTAACATGTAGTTAACATGTAGGTAACATGTAGTTGACATGTAGTTAACATGTCGTTGAAATGTAGTTAACATGTAGTTAACATGTAGTTGAAATGTAGTTAACATGTAGTTAACATGTAGGTAACGTAGTTGACATGTAGTTAACATGTAGGTAACATGTAGTTGACATGTAGTTAACATGTAGTTAACATATAGTTAACATGTAGTTGAAATGTAGTTAACATGTAGTTAACATGTAGTTGAAATGTAGTTAACATGTAGTTAACATGTAGTTAACATGTAGTTAACATGTAGTTGACATGTAGTTAACATGTAGTTAACATGTAGGTAACATGTAGTTGACATGTAGTTAACATGTAGGTAACATGTAGTTGACATGTAGTTAACATGTAGTTAACATGTAGTTAACATGTAGTTGAAATGTAGTTAACATGTTGTTAACATGTAGTTAACATGTAGTTAACATGTAGTTAACATGTAGTTAACATGTAGTTGAAATGTAGTTAACATGTAGTTAACATGTAGTTGAAATGTAGTTAACATGTAGTTAACATGTAGTTGAAATGTAGTTTACATGTAGTTAACATGTAGTTGAAATGTAGTTAACATGTAGTTAACATGTAGTTAACATGTAGTTGACATGTAGTTAACATGTAGTTGAAATGTAGTTAACATGTAGTTAACATGTAGTTAACATGTAGGTAACATGTAGTTAACATGTAGTTAACATGTAGTTAACATGTAGTTGAAATGTAGTTAACATGTAGTTAACATGTAGTTAACATGTAGTTTACATGTAGTTAACATGTAGTTAACATGTAGGTAACATGTAGGTAACATGTAGTTAACATGTAGGTAACATGTAGGTAACATGTAGTTGACATGTAGTTAACATGTAGTTAACATGTAGTTAACATGTAGTTAACATGTAGGTAACATGTAGGTAACATGTAGTTAACATGTAGTTGACATGTAGTTAACATGTAGTTAACATGTAGGTAACATGTAGGTAACATGTAGTTAACATGTAGGTAACATGTAGTTGACATGTAGTTAACATGTAGTTGAAATGTAGTTAACATGTAGTTAACATGTAGTTAACATGTAGTTAACATGTAGTTGTCATGTAGTTGACATCTAGTTGACAGTAGCTGACATGTAGGTGACATATAGTTGACTCACTGTTTGGTAAACGTTATTTTATATATAATTTAACTAACATACGTCACGGATTTCCGTGTAACACCAATGAAATTAATGGATGCCATGACATCACCCCCCCCCCCAGATTCAAACGATATCAACCACATTTATAATTATAACCTTTACAACTGATTCATTTTTTAATGTATAACTGGTAATTACCTAACCATAATTACTTCCCTCCCCAATCTAAATTTTATAGTCAAATTAATATTCCTTTCAAATAACATACTTTAATTTTATTTACAACTTTTCCAATCACACTGCAAAGGTTAGGTAATACCCCGAAACTATAACAAAGGTCACAGTGAAGAATTGATTCGTAGTTGCACCCAACATTTAATTCAAATGTGATTTGTGTGTGTGTTCACAATATGTGAAATAAACATGGATATTTTTCGTACCTTGTGTGCTAAATTATGTTTGTGGTGTAGGAATTGTTGATATAATTATTCAGGGTGATGGTTTTTTGACATTTGTTGACACGCATGGGGAAGGAGTAAATGTTGGCAGACAAATTGTTCACCTATGTTTTGATATCTCCTTACCTGCAATAATGCATGATGATTTATCAATTTAATTAACTGAATCTTCCATCTTATCAAAATTTAATAAATGAACAAGGAAATGTATGTAAAAGTTACATATCACATAGATATTATTAATTCAGGAAGCAACCTACATGAGTATAGTACCAAGAAATTTTCTATTGACGACAGTATGAAGAGAATGTTCCTGGTTGGGCTGATAGAAGGCACCAGGGGCATAGACCGCCCAAGACGTCGTTGGACAAAAGTCATTCAAGAATGCCTGCGCATGTCACTGAAAGAGGCAGGACAGCTTGCTCAAGAATGCAGAGAATTCTCAACATTCATAGGAAAGACTAAGTTCTAGATAGAATATGTCACATGATGATGATCATTATTAATTCAGATTGGACATCACACTATACTCTGTTCATTATAAGATCACGCCCCTACATTGCTCCTGACAACAGGTGATTTTTAAACAACTGATGGCATGTAAAATAACAGCATTTAAAACAAAACAATATGTAAACAACATGTTTTTAAATAAGTGTAAAAACGAAGTTTAAAAACAATATTATTGGGCACTATACAATCAATTAATGCGTTCTGCGTCCAACAACCAATCAGAAGCTCTGACCCACTTCATTCTTAGAGTGAACAAAGTATATAAAATAGTTATCAGCTGTTGCTTAAATAAATATATGTATAATTCTCAATAATATAGTTCGTTACTCATTTATTAGAACATACCATAACGATGTATCGGTGACAAATTAAAATCATAATAAAAAGATGGCTACAAAAACGTTGTTGTTGGTAGCATTGAGAGTATGTCGTCCAATATATAATTTGTGATGTTGTTATATTATAGGCAATATGGTGTTCGACCGTCATTAGTGCTGATGACCATCTGTTACATCCAGGTTATACAATTCAGTTAGTGTTATGTCTATGTTTTCGTAAAAGTCTAATGCATATGCTGACCGCCGCATAGGTCATTAGACAAACTGGACATAATATGACAATTGTAGATGATGTTTGGTCTGCCTGTGCCGTTATAACTGCTCTCTGCTGTTTCACAATATTATATACCTTTTTTTTTACTATTGAACGTTTGTTTTGTTTTTCGTTCGCTCCATTGTAACCATCACGGATATCCGAGCGATTTCCGCCGGGAGCGTGATTACGTTGTGCCACCGTTATGCGCCTTGTAGGCCTAGCACATCCGATTTCGACATGCCTTGACAATTCGGGTGGGCTACCCTTAGCCTGTGACAGCTTCTATATCTGTCTCCAGGCACGCGTAGTGGAGACTCTTCGCCCAGACGATTTCCTTGCTCTCGTCTGACTCGAACGAGGTGTTCCACTGTCTATGAACTTGACTCGTGTAATTGGACGTGCTGTGCCTGTGCCCATTGGGTACTGAACCGTTTCTCATCCGTGAGCCTGGTTCCTTAAGGGGAAGAACTCAACAGAGGAGTTGGACCCAGGCTCTTTCGCCCTCTTAGCCGAGGTGTCATTCACCGAGATCGTGTACCCATTGTCCAAGTTCGAGTCTCACACCACGCGTTTGAGAGCAAGGCGTTCTCGAGCTGAGCGTCCTTGTCCCAATAGCGCCTGAGCCCATCAGGTACTGAACCCTTTCTATCTTCAAGTGTATTTCCGGTGTAGGAAAACCTGACAGTAGAGTTGGGCCAGGGCTAAATCGTTGTCCCTTTTGTGCCTGAGCGCATCGAGTACGGAACCCTTTCTCTTCGCGAGCATATTTCCGGTTTAGGAAGGCTCGACATTAGAGTTGGATTAGGTCTTCTTGCTTTACCAAACGCCAATGAATGGGTCTGGGTCTCTGCCTGTAAGGAACACAGGTAACTAGAAGCTCGTCTCGAGCTGACGGAGCTTGTAGTTCCCCTTTCCTAGGGACTTTTCACTTTACTATTGAACGTAATGTAGCTCTATTTCGTGGAGCGTCTTCCCATGTATCATTGTTTGCTTCATAGATTTCCGTAATGTAGTTCGACCCTTGTAGTTCTTCATTTGTGAAAGTGATTTAACTTCCTTAAATGTCGTCTATGTAAAATTCACAATTTATCCTTGTACAACAGCACTGGAAGTACAACAGCACTGGGAGTACGACTGCTTTGCACACTATCAGCTGAGTCTGTAGGCAAATACCAAATAGTGTAAGTAATATACATAGGCACCAGCATGCTTGAGAATGATTGATCTATACGAGACCCTTAGACTTTCCAGTGATACTCGCGAGGCGGTACACAAAAACAGTATATATTTCAGAAAGGTTCTCAACATGGAAGGTAATGACTACCGTTCTTTGTACAAAACAGTGCACAAGACGACCTGGCTAACAAGACACATCCAAAGATATTTTAGTAATATTTATCACACTTTTGTCTTCATTTGAATCATATTCGTAAGTATCTCATTTATAAAAGTATAACATTATAGTTTTGTGTCATGAAGGAAGTTAACAAAAGAAAATCAACAGGTAAGGATCGCATTCGTTTATTTTACATTATTAACTGTTCACATTATTAATATATCTGGTATACTGTGAACACAACGAAAAATAAGCAATGTTGAACTCTGGGCAATCTCTCTGAGAATCATATGCGTTGATCCATGGACATCTGATAGGCAACATGACTTGAAAAGAGTTTGCAAAATGTCACAAAAAGAGTCGTTTGTTAGCAAACAAGGCCCGTTTTTCACGTACAATATGTGTCATGTTCGCTTCCAGAATACTCATGCGTGTTGATCTCACTTGACGTCACACCTATTGACTGATTCGGCGACATATGATTGGTCGTTTTGCACATAATGTGTGTCGCCAGGCAAAGAAAATTAATGAAAATGCGATCACTTCAAGATAAGTGACTCTGCATGAGATCAGTGTGAAAAACTATCTTGCAGAAGTACTTGTTTTCTAGCTTAAACGTGTTTTCTAGCTTAAACGTGTTTTCTTGATTAAACTTGTTTTCTTGCTTAAACTTGTTTTCTATTTTTAACTTATTTTCTTCCTTAAACTTGTTTTCTTGCTTAAACTCGTTTTCTTCCTTAAACTTGTTTTCTTGCTTAAAGTGCCGAGAATAGGATTAACACGAGAAATCTTGAAGAACACACCTAGTAACTGAGATGTGTTTCTTGTTCTTATATCTAGATTTCTGTGACCGTGACCGGCTAGAGATACAGATGACATCACTGCTAAATCTACACAGGCCTTCATTCGGACCATTTTAGATTGTTGTCTGGTTATTCACTGGACACTGTTTATATAATTGGAATCGCCTGCCAAAAATAACCAAGGCTGACCAATTGAATGTATGGCAATAATCACATCCGTTCTTCGAGATTATCAGCCCTGAGGTCGTGATTTGAACCCGGCTGTTTCTGAGACCAATTGCAGATGAGCTTACATTAGTGAAGTATCTGAATATTTGTCGTACTTTCCATTGGCGTCAGATGAAAATGTATATGGAAAGTGACCACAGAAAAGTTGGTTTACTCAAGATGACTGAGCACATAAGACATAATTGGAAAAAGACAATTGAGTACACTCATTGTTGTCCAATATGTATAGAGCCAATATGTCCAAAATGATAAAATGACATGTCTACGAAGAATACTAAGAGTGTCATTAAGATAACTCTTCTACCCCTGACACCGCAAGGCAAACAAAGGTCAAATCTTATAGATAGATGTATAGTGCAACTCATGTAATTATGGGAAAAAGACAGAAATAAAAAGAATAATTGGATGTGAAGACAATTATAAAATCACACAAGAAAGTGACTGGGAGGATGTAGCAATGGATAGCTAAATAGATACACAAGAAAGTTACTGGTTACAGTAGTATTAGACAACTAAATAGTCACACACAAATAATTGACTGGGAGAATGTAGTATTAGACAACTAAATAGTCACACACAAATAATTGACTGGGAGAATGTAGTATTAGACAACCATATAATCACATACAAGTAAGTGACGTGGAGACTACAGTCAAACTGTATATGTCCGTTTTATACTGCAATACCTGCATGCATTCAACGCTAGATATTTTAATTTCATTATGTATTTCGTCATTTATTGAAATAGACATTTTATTTTTAAAGTCGACTCTGTGAATTATTCAACTTAACACTGCTATTGAACACCCCCCCCCCCCCACATGCACACAAAATTTAGCTACCTAAATAGAGAACTATCTGTAAGGTTGTTGTGACAGGATCCACTTCCATATTCCATTTCTTATAATAATGATTCTACTCCATGTATATAATTTAGTACTTAAGTAGAAAACAGGTGATGAACATTTACTGCACGACGACTAACACACTATCACTATCGAAAGTCGTCGTGCAGTAAAAATTCATCCCTTGTTTTCTACGTAAGTACTATTTTCATACAGTTTTACTAGCAGTATTACCTTTTATTGATTGTCATTATATAATTTTAGATGATCTCACGGTTGTGGTTGAACGGATTCTGTTTCTTGAAATAAAGAAGAATTAATGTATTGCCAACCAAAAGATTCACTGCAGGCAGTAATTGTTATATATTGTCAGATATATTTTCCTCAACATTATTCAAGTGAAAAAGATGACGGAAAGTCTCCCTATACTTGCTACTCATTCGGTAATAGAAGAAAATATTCACTGAAGAATTAATCGACTCTAGAACGAACCCTAGTCCAGCTGCAATAATAAGCTGATGTCTATATCTCCCACCGACAGAAAGTTCTGGTTCCATTGACATAGCTATGAATAAAATACTGACAGGAAAGAAACAAGCAACAAAAAGTGTAGAAATCATAATAACCATCTTGGCAACTTTTTGGTTTCGGTTTGAAACAGTATCAGCCTGGGCAGAAATTGTTGACGTTTTTCGCCATTTTGCTTTTTCATGTAGTTTAGTTACAAGTATAATCGTACATATTGTTATGACAATAAAAGATCCGAATGGAACCAAAACATTGTTGAAACCGTAAGAAATTGTTTCAACGATGTCTCGATTCTCTGTGAAGACAATACCGATTAAAGATTTATTTTTTGCTGGATAGAACTTCATGTCCAGTCTGCTGACCACATACACCGGGGACACACTTGACAGCAGAATGATGAAAATACAAATGACTGTGACTGTCACACGTTTTGATGTCACGATATTCTTCACCTGAAGGAAACAGTAAAAACAAAATCGTGTATGAAGTAATTTTCTGTAAGTGTGTTCATAAATAGTCGAGTACCGATATTGTCTATTTTCAGCGAATATGTTAATCTCTTCCTCGGTAGATCATGTTTTAGGGATCTTATCTTAACATGCAGCAACACTATTGTAGGAATCGTTGTTCATAACCAGACAAGAGGATCTATCCAATTATGGAAGTACAGTCCTTTCTAGCCACTCTCTTAATATATGGCCATTCATCTCAGGTTTTATATGTTGATTTGGAAATGAAAACGAGTTTACAATTCTTGAAACGCCCTTATTGTCTGCTACCTGCATGTGCCATTATTAATCTTTGACCTTTGTTGCTTGGTATGTATCTCTTAAATCATTTTTATTATTGCGACGAACACTTATCCATGTTAAATCTATAAATACAATATCATAATTTTCTTTACGCATCTCCGCAATTATTTTAAAATATTTACTTCTAATGGGCACTAAATATGGTGTCTCAGAAATGTGGATAGTAGAGCTGACATGCTGTAGATGTTAGAATCGTCAAGATAAAATACTGGAGATATTAGGGTTGCAGAAATGAAACAGATATTAAGGCAGTAGAGGTGAGACACCAGATATATCAGGACCTTAGAGGTGAGACATCAAATATATCAAAGTCGTTGAGTTGAGACACCAGATATATCAGGGTGATTAAAGTGATACATGGGAGATATTATTGTTTTAGAAGTGACGCCTCTGGGGATATCATGTTTCTAGAGAGACAGAGTGGAGATATCAGAGCCGTAGAGGTGGGGCATCCGAGATATCAAGGTCGCAGAGGTGACACACTGGAAGTATCAGGGTCGTAGAGATGCGATAAAAAAGATACCAATGTACTTTGAAGTAATACACGGGTGATATTAGGGTCGTAAAGGTGACGCAATGGAGATATCTGGGTCGTAGAGGTGACATTCTAGAGATATCAGGGTCATAGAGGTTGCACATTTGGGATTATTTATCTATGCTTCAGACATCTAAGACATGCAGTATGAATATATACCTTATGGATGATATTCTCCACTAGTTGATTGTAGTCGATTATATATTAATAATATATGCCCCTTCATCAGCTAGCATGATTGAAACACACAAACAAATACATTCTATTAGAGTACCTTCCATAAATCCTAGATTTATGTTCTGAATAATTAGTGCATGCTATTTTCAACACATGACCGTGTTCTGTGTGACGGTTTTCATACAAACCATTTCTTGTGATCTTCATCTCCTTTGTCAGCAGGTATACATGCCCCTTACCTACTTGATTGGTCAGTACAGTTGAACTAATATTAACGTATTAGCAGTGTCATTATTATTAACATATCAATCAATATCAATCACTAAAACCCATAACCCTTCAGGGTCGTAGGGGTACCACATTGGAAGCTTCAGCACACAGAGTCCTCCAGCGAATTCTATCCTCAGCGATGCGGATGAGTGTGGAAATATCTAGCCCTGTCCATTCCTTGATGTTGTCTGTCCATGTCTTTATTTGTCCTCCTCTGCTTCTTCCCCCTCGAGGTATATTAATAGATATATTAACATATATCTATTATGGTAAGACAAGTAACTATACACCTCAGATATATGTCCAAATTGGTTATATCACAGTGTGCCTCTATAATATAGAATGTGTGTTGCTAAATATATAATACCAGTGGTACATGTTGCTCTCTTCTTTTAATGGTATAGATACTTTTCTTCAGCGTTCATTCTCAAACTCCCACTGGATATCTCTTGTATCAGGACCATGGTCCTATTAGATTTCCAGAAGGATGTAGTCCAGAGAATGGAAATGCGTTGTGTCGCTGTTTTATTTGCGCCAATGGCCCGACACATCCGTCTTCGGCGTGGGTATAGATACAGAAATATGTATATTACAAGTGTGTTAGATAGCGTACAATACATGTGCGAACATCTTGATATTTGTGAATTAGATTATAATATGAGATAAGCTATGAAAAAATCAATAGGCGTACCTTTAAAGGGGATATTATACAGAGGCATCTCTCCGAGATGATCAAGGCTGTGATCCAACCAGACAATCGAGTGAACGTTGTATGCAAGACACAGGCCGTCAAGTGCTGAAATTCTAATGGTGCAAAGGGAAGATCTAAATCACTGAAAGCTGGCACGAGACAAATGTTTGTCCATATTAATGTTGTAAGAGAACCTATATCCGCAACTGCTAGACCTGTTAGGATTGATTTCAAAAACAAGAAAAATCAATGTCACTGTAACTATGCGTTAACAGTTGTCCATTTATTGCATTAATACTTAAAAGGGGTTGGGGGGGAGGGAATCGTGTGAAATAGTTTGTAAGTTGTGTTATTGACCAGGGAAAAAAAGGGGGGGATGCCTGAAATTGTTTGACAGTCGTGTTGTTGACATGGAAAAGAAGAGGGGGTGGAGGGTTGACAAACGTTTTCCCATTAAATTGTTTGAATTTGAATTTTATATAGAAATGGGAATAACAACATTGTTTATCGCTTAAATATTTCTTAGATTGAGGGGGGAGTATACATTTCATTTCCTACAAAAGCAATACGTGAGTCTCTGAAATATCGATAGCTGTTGACACGGCTGTGGGGGGGGGGGGTTCTTAATTGTCACCATAATGTTGCCGTAATTTGTGGGTAGGCCCTTTAAAAAAAGCAATGAACAACGAATGACACATTGAGTAGGTTTGTATGTACCATCTCCTACTCCCAATGGAACTCTCATATAACTGGATGATCTCACTAAACATCAAGCAGGAAGGTACCACTAGATGTCCAGCTGTATGGTACTACTAGATGTCCAGCTGTATGGTACCACTAGATGTCCAGCTGTATGGTACCACTAGATGTCTAACTGTAAGGTACCACTAGATGTCCAGGTGTTTGGTACCACTAGATATCCAGGTGTTTGGTACCACTAGATGTCCAGCTATATGGTACCACTAGATGTCCAGCTGTTTGGTATCACTAGATGTCCAGCTATATGGTACCACTAGATGTCCAGCTGTTTGGTATCACTAGATGTCCAGCTATATGGTACCACTAGATGTGCAATAGAATGACCCCGCTAGATTTCGAGCGGAATGGTGACCAGCAGGATCATCCTACTACATCTCATGTAGAATGGTTCCACTAGATGTCAAGCAGTATGGTACTACTAGATGTCCATCAATACGGTATCACAAGATGTCCATCAGTATGATATCACAAGATGTCCAGCAGTATGGTATCACAAGATGTCCAGCAGTATGGTATCACAAGATGTCCAGCTATATGGTATCACAAGATGTCCAGCTATATGGTATCACAAGATGTCCAGCAGTACGGTATCACAAGATATGCATCAGTATGGTACCACTAGATGTCCAGCTGTTTTGTACCACTAGATGTCCAGCAGTATGGTATCACAAAATGTCCAGCAGAATGGTGACACGCGAGGTTTTCCTACTAGATGTCAAACATGATGGCCTCACTATATGTCCAGAAGAATTATTTCACTAGATGCACAGAAGGCTAATCCCACCAGATGTTCAGCAGGAAGTTTCACTAGATATTCAGAAGGATGGTACATCTAGATGTCAAACAAGATGGCACCACTAAATGTCCAGCAGGAGGATCACAATATATGTCTAGCTGGACGTTCCTACTAGATGTTGTCCAGAAGGATGATCCCACTACATTTTCAGCAGGATGGACCCACTAGATGTCCAGCAGGATGGACCCACTAGAATTTCAAAATGATGGTGAGAAAGCAAAAGCGTTGTGTCATCGTTTTAAATGTGTTTTAATTGACATCTAGTGGGTCCATCCTGCTCAAAATGTAGTGGGATCATCCTTGTGTACAACATCTAGTAGGAACGTCCAGCTCGACATATATTGTTTGCCAATGACTCGACACATCTGACTTTGGCGACCATTTAATATGAAATTTTCACATATCCTTGTAGAAGTAAACTCTTAATTGTTCTTTACGTACATAAGCCATGAATTCAATCATAAACACACTTAAATATAGAACTAAACACGTCCCTATCTTAAAGAAGGGAAAGTTTAACTCTCACCCCCTTTACTTAATTATGGAAACGGCTTATAAATATAAATATTTATACTTACTAGGAATTTAGCCAAACATTAATTTATCTCCTGTATCCAAAGATCAATATGAACATAAGGAGGCAAATAATATCTACAATTTTCATACCACCACTTTATTAGCAGTGTCAAACATGGCCTTTAACAACCTTGCGGCAGAGAAAAATCATCACATGTGAGATGCAGTGTTTGGGAAAATCAGCTATGGTCACCAAATTAGATAGAGTAAGAAACGAAGCTATCAGTAAAAGAGTAGAAATAATGCCTTGTATCGAATATATAGAACGTCAGCAGTTACAGTGATGTGGTCACCTTGTAAGAATGGAGCTAAGCCAAATACCACTGACAGTGTACAACAAACGATCAGCTGGTTACAGATCCAAGGGAAGACTGAGAACGAGATGAATCGATAACATCACGTCCCCCCCCTCCTCCAAAAACGCAAATTCAGTACGATCCAGGCATCACATCTGGCCTTGAACAGAAATTTACAGCTCCCACCCTGCTCTTAACAGCAATTATAGATGATATATACCAGCTTTCAATAGGGATAGACAATAAAGAACATAGTGCTTTAGCCCCACCCTTTTTTTAAAAAATAGGTATTTTCAAAAAATGTTACAAAAATATTGTCCAAATGGATGAGTAACGCATGAAAATGGGCTAATAATTTAATATAACCATCCATCTTCCCTTTCTGAAGTCATATCTACAGCCCTGCCGATATATGTGCATATTATGAAAATCTACAGGTAGCAGCATACTGTGTCGTCGTGTGTCTAGAGCACAACATGTATTAATACATGTATATTATGTCCGAGTCTTGAGGCAACACTGATAGTTTCTGACAAGTTCTGTGTCCAACATTAACTTGTTCTTTCCTTTAACTTTTTTTAATACACACTTTTCGTCTAGTAATATTTAACACAGACCATTCGTCTTGTAATGTTTAACACAGACCCTTCGCCTTGTAATGTTTAACACAGACCCTTCGTCTTGTAATGTTTAACACAGATCCTTCGTCTTGTATTGTTTAACACAAACTCTTCGTCTTGCAATGTTTAACACAAACTCTTCGTCTTGTAATGTTTAACACAGACCGTTCGTCTTGTATTGTTTACCACAGACCTTTCGTCTTGTAATGTTTAACACAAACTCTTCGTCTTGTAATGTTTAACACAGACCCTTCGTCTTGTATTGTTGAAAATATTGTTGAAAATGAGTGGCTGCGATATCTGTGCCTTTCGCCCTGATTTCAATGGTGGTCAGGATTGGGGACTATTACGTGTAAGATCTCTACTATTATAATATATTTCTACTATTCCACCCTCACTTGTAGATTAAAAAGCTGTCAGCATGTGACAGCTGCCACACATCTGGATCCGTTATAGCTGTTAACATCTGTGAGGATAGCTAGTGGGTTCTACTCCTCCAATCATCAGATTAATGATCCATGTTCTGTTCAAGTGTGTACAAGAATGGATAAAGGGGACTGTGCAAATCAAACCAACCATATAGAATGAATATTCAGACAAATATCACCTAGCTACGGTCGTAGAGCTTTTGCAAACACGATGATACAAACATACACATTGGTCCTCTACTGATCCCCTATACAAACACGATGATACAAACATACACATTGGTCCTCTACTGATCCCCTATACAAACACGATGATACAAACATGCACATTGGTCCTCTACTGATCCCCTATACAAACACGATGATACAAACATGCACATTAGTCATCTTCTGATCCCCTATACAAACACGATGATACAAACATGCACATTGGTCATCTACTGATCCCCTATACAAACACGATGATACAAACATGCACATTGGTCCTCTACTGATCCTCTATACAAACACGATGATACAAACATGCACATTGGTCCTCTACTGATCCCCTAAACAAACACGATGATACAAACATACATATTGGTCCTCTACTGATCCCCTATACAAACACGATGATACAAACATACACATTGGTCCTCTACTGATCCCCTATACAAACACGATGATACAAACATACACATTGGTCCTCTACTGATCCCCTATACAAACACGATGATACAAACATGCACATTGGTCCTCTACTGATCCCCTATACAAATACGATGATACAAACATGCACATTGGTCCTCTACTGATCCCCTATACAAACACGATGATACAAACATGCACATTGGTCATCTACTGATCCCCTATACAAACACGATGATACAAACATGCACATTGGTCCTCTACTGATCCTCTATACAAACACGATGATACAAACATGCACATTGGTCCTCTACTGATCCCCTATACAAATACGATGATACAAACATGCACATTGGTCCTCTACTGATCCCCTATACAAACACGATGATACAAACATGCACATTGGTCCTCTACTGATCCCCTATACAAACACGATGATACAGACATGCACATTGGTCCTCTACTGATCCCCTATACAAACACGATGATACAAACATGCACATTGGTCCTCTACTGATCCCCTATACAAACACGATGATACAAACATGCAAATTGGTCCTCTACTGATCCCCTATACAAACACGATGATACAAACATGCACATTGGTCATCTTCTGATCCCCTATACAAACACGATGATACAAACATGCACATTGGTCATCTACTGATCCCCTATACAAACACGATGATACAAACATGCACATTGGTCCTCTACTGATCCTCTATACAAACACGATGATACAAACATGCACATTGGTCCTCTACTGATCCCCTATACAAACACGATGATACAAACATACATATTGGTCCTCTACTGATCCCCTATACAAACACGATGATACAAACATACACATTGGTCCTCTACTGATCCCCTATACAAACACGATGATACAAACATACACATTGGTCCTCTACTGATCCCCTATACAAACACGATGATACAAACATGCACATTGGTCCTCTACTGATCCCCTATACAAATACGATGATACAAACATGCACATTGGTCCTCTACTGATCCCCTATACAAACACGATGATACAAACATGCACATTGGTCATCTACTGATCCTCTATACAAACACGATGATACAAACATGCACATTGGTCCTCTACTGATCCTCTATACAAACACGATGATACAAACATGCACATTGGTCCTCTACTGATCCCATATACAAATACGATGATACAAACATGCACATTGGTCCTCTACTGATCCCCTATACAAACACGATGATACAAACATGCACATTGGTCCTCTACTGATCCCCTATACAAACACGATGATACAGACATGCACATTGGTCCTCTACTGATCCCCTATACAAACACGATGATACAAACATGCACATTGGTCCTCTACTGATCCTCTATACAAACACGATGATACAAACATGCACATTGGTCCTCTACTGATCCCCTATACAAACACGATGATACAAACATGAACATTGGTCCTCTACTGATCCCCTATACAAACACGATGATACAAACATGAACATTGGTCCTCTACTGATCCCCTATACAAACACGATGATACAAACATGAACATTGGTCCTCTACTGATCCCCTATACAAACACAGTTGTCTTGATCCCATCTTGCCACTGAGACCATATGCAAAGTGGGCGACGTTGATGACATTCTACAACACTCAATTCAATTAGTTTATTGTGGCACAGGTCATAACATGCGTTAAACAGTGTAGAACAAAGGAAGTTATTCAAAATAGACAAAAACCTAACGAGGGATCAGTTTGTTGTGCCTCATTTCACTATCTACTACTTTTCCGGTCTCCTTTTGTGTACATTTTCAAACTCCTCCAGATTAGCAGGAAATAATCCAGAGAACGGACTGCACTATATCATGGTTTATATCTCAACTGTGCTATCTGTGTCTGTTCGTCTGGTACATCCTACTTCAGCATGCCTTTTATGTCAGTTTAATCTTCTGTGGGATATGATAGTCATCTTAAACCATAAGAACCTTAGTCAAATCTTACTGCATGCCTGGTAGATAGCAGTATCGCTATACTGTACTCATATTTTGGGCACCTACAACCCTGATTTAACACACTGTATTAAATATGTGATTTATACTTGATATTACTAGAGAAACTAACAACGTAACATGAACTATATGTCATTTATTCAGAAAAGTGAATTTGGGATTGTACATTGTTTTCAAAATTGTCGACAGACTATGGGTAAACAACTCATCCTCCCCTTTTTACTGCAAAATCGAAAGAAAATAATAATTATGTTGGTGAGATATGGCCGTATTGACTAATGGCAAATCAAGTAATCTAAAATTAAACATTTGACTATTTCTTCGATTTTAATTTGCTGAATCACAAAGTATATTCATAGCGACAAATGAAAATTACGAGGATAGTCAAATGATTCATTAAGAAGGCTTCATTTCTCATTAGCCAGTAGGTTTTATACTCTAGACGGCTTGCATATTTACTATTCATTTCTAAACTTGTATACACTGTAAAAATGAAACCTGCAATATTTTAATTTTAAAATCGTATCAAACTTATTTAAACTATTATCATTAATGCTGGCATTGACAAATTTACCCATGAGGCTGACGTCGACCGGATCCTTAAAGCCTTGTTTGACAAAACAGATGATGTTGATAATGTTTGTGATAATACCAGAAACGTCCAGAAACTGACACACTACGGCATAATTAATTATTTGAAATATATCAGTACATTTTTCCATATACAGATCGTCTGACCATGTGTCATCACCGTAGGCTGTAATCACACGATCATCCGAACGATTTCCATCATTTTTCGTTGTTAGTATCATCACTGTACTGAAACGGATGTTCCGGGTATAACATGTCCATAAAATTACTTCAACTTTTTTTGCCCATGTTTGTACTACTTACCCTACCCCACTGACGTCAAAAACTGTTAAGCGTTCTGGGAATACCATCTTCCCACCCTGTTTATTTATGCCAATAAAAATTACCGTTCTCTCCCCCCCCCCCTCCTATTACACACTTATTCTAGCAGCACATATACGACGATATACGTGATTCAGAAATTACCATTTAATACATTTCATTGGTGTATACGAAAAGAGTATTGTTGATGTCAACTTTTTTAAAACTCCCCCTGCCCCCCTCACTATTTGTCAACAACTGTTCAACTTTCAGATCCGCTATTCCCTAATTATTGATATCAATTATGTAAATACCTAATATATCATGTAAAACTATTCAAAATTGAAGGTAATATAGAACTATATATAGAATTATTACACTTGTTTCAGTAACGGGGAGCTAGTAAGAAAGCGTAATGTGCTCAACTTGATCAAACTTGATAGCGGTTCGTTCACAGAGAAAGTAGTAACATTTCACGTCTAATGAGAATGACACTGAAACACGATGGTGATACCTAACACGCAAGTTGTTGAAAAGCAAGTGCATATACTTGATGTAATTCCCGTTGTTATTATTATTATTATTATTATTATTATTATTATTATTATTATTACTACCACGTATGTGCCAAACTTGGCAAAAGAGGAACCGACTGACTGACTATTACTTATATAAAGTGTGGTCGAAGTTCGAATAACCCCTGGAATAACCTCTATGATACGGTGCATTAATGAAACAATTAAATATGGGAAGTGATGGATTTTTGCTTCTGCCAACTGGTCCGTGCAACAATTGTGTAATTAGTTTAAAAAATGGTCAGGAAATTGAATTCAGTAAAATACATAATTGTTCTCTACCGCTTACTCATCTTCACGTGAAACCCCCAGGGTGTGAAAAAAATCAACAAATGTTTCAGATATAACAATTCCTGCATATCTGCCAAAACAAAAATTAACTACACAAGTAATTTCAAAATTGATTTTTATAGTTCTTGTAAATTGTGAAAGACCTCACATAAGGAAAAATCGGTTGTCCAGAGGATAAAGTCAGTTTATGACTTTTTTATCTGAAATTTATAAGTATAACACCGGTTTAAAAAAAAATTGTATCATCATTTTAAATACTATCTCAACGCTGAAGGTTGGCTACAACCGACCTTTATTATCATGTCTCTTGCCATGGTGGTGCACTTTTTTTATCGCTGCTACTCCAACCTACTTTCAAATGGGGTCTTCAACAGGATGTTGCTTTTTGAATGTCATACATAGTTTTGCACCTTTGTCTTCTAACTGTTTGTTAAATATCCATGTTTCTGAGACACATATTAATGTAGAGCAAATGAAGCGTCTCATAATTCTAATTCTTAGTTTGATTTGTTATTTCAATGTTAATACCTGATCTGTGCCATCACTGCTGATCGATCAACAGATTCTGATCGATCAACAGATCCTGATCGATCAACAGATCTGGTGGAGGAACGATGAACTAGTTGTTCAAAACGCATATGCTGCACTTCTGGCAGGACATTATAATTACGAGATTCTGACACACCTGTCTGCCTCCCTTCGAGACATAAACATTCTTCTCTAAACTACTGACACACCTGTCTGCCTAGCTTCGAGACATAAACATTCATCATTAAACTCCCCCTTAACGCTACCATGTTTGCTAATACATCAAACATATGCATTTGATTGTTGCCTTTACCATAGTTACTCAACAGATAAATACCTATGCTTTTCTCAGAGAGACTATGGGCTGCTAGAGATATCTTTTCACAGCTATAGGGGACATCCTATCATTATCATCTCTTCACAGCTATAGGTGACATCCCATCATAATCATCATCATCAACCCGACCGTGCTAATGTAATCTAAATTTGTGAAAATTAGTATAAATACCGCACATTAAATGTCCCATCCTATTTATGGGCAGTTTTAATTAACATTTACTTATGCATTGCTATTTAGATGATAATACTCCCTGAAGTCTGGAAAAATTACTACAATATGTAGTCGCCTGTCGTCTCTAAAATCGCTTCCAGTGAACCGAAAGGCTGAAAGACTCTACTAGTGCAATACAGCTTAACGTAACGTGGTATCGTATTTATTTTAGCAAACAAAGTTTACACATGATGTGTTACAGAAAGTAAACATTTGGCATGGTAAACCACACACACAAATCAGCAACGTAACATAACGGACACCACTGACGATTTGGTAAACAGAAATCAACATGCAAATAGCTTCGTATAGTAACTGCCAGATATGAAAACATAAGAAAGTAAAACACCGAATATGCCTATTTGAATAAAATATATAATTCTTAAAAAAAATAAAGTTACAATGTATAAAATACGTAATGACGACTATAAATTATATGTGATGCATCGGTTGTCTGAAAGCAAACGGGTAATTTTATTAATACTATATTGTCATAAACACTTCAGATGGCAACGACGAATAGGTAAATTATATCAACAACGCTAGATATAAGATATAGCTATTATTATCCTGATGTGTATCACATATCATTTAGATATTCGCTAATGTACGTAAACATCGCAATTTCCTGTGACAGCCTCAAAGCAAAAGATAATTGCAAAATTGTAAATTGATGTGAGAAAATAAATTACGTAATTATATTGTTTGATTTTATAATAGTAAAAGTAATAACTGCTGAAACGTTGTTTCTAAAAATGTGTTTCGCTTGTTTCCGTTATTTAAAAATTATTATTATTAATTCATTATTTATTTTTTTAGTTTATTTTTTAAATTTTATCTTTCTTTATTTATTTTTTTGCTGGGGAGGGGGGAAAACTGTGATTGTTATATATTATCAGGCAATGTTATTTGTTATTAATTTATGTTAATTAATATTTATGAGAAGAAAAAAAACTTGTAAAGTACGTTAGATTTTCCGAAAATCGAGATTTAACTGTTGAGCGAATAATTAGTCTATTGTTTTCACGTTAAAAGTATCCTCAATAAATAGATATTGTTAATAGACAACTGTGTTTGCATATTTAATTGATGATATGAACTACATATTAGTGCTCAACAATATGTTTTATAACTCTTGACAGAGTAAGCACCAACATTAATCAGACATACTGGCGTAATAGTGCTTTTATACTATAGCATATTATTTATAGGAATGGATAAGTCTACCCACAGATTTTGAAACTTGTTTGAGAGTATTAATATCACTTAGCAGGGAATGTAGAAAATGATGTCTCACAGCTGTGGGGAAAGAAGTGCAGGCTTGGTCAATGAGAATACCACAGAGGGGAATGTGATTGTATACACGGATTGATCTGTTATTAGACATATTCGCAGTGCTTGGGCCTTCACAGCTTAGTGCGGAGGTAATACGATCAAGGGGGAAAGTGGTGCCTTTGAGTAACTACGAGTAGCATGACCATGGAGACTATAACAGTGACTAGGGCATTTGAGTGAGTATGCACAGATAAGGTAACGCAGGTCTACATCTTGAGTGACTCTATGAGTATGATTAGGAAGGCACAAGTGGGTGTCGTTCACGAACAGTGGATTGAGGCCTTGAAAAAGCCGAGGCTGAAAGTGGTTACATTTATTTTCGTGCTGGGTCATGTGGTCGTTCGAGTCACTGAAAGAGTGGATTAACTGGCGTCATGCGCTATTGTGGCACGGGTCATTGGATCGCCGTGACGTTTAGAACTCCTTAAGAGATATATTACACGAGAGTGAAGCTAGTGTGGGTGATGATTCCTTTCCAATGGCCAGTATTAACGATTGCGGATTGAAATACGGTGTTGCTAGAAGTGGACATTTTGGAGATCGCATACAAATGCTGGTCAACCAGCATACGACCGGTACTGTCATTAGAAGTGTAATGGCGGATACACTCAAGGAGAAATTCGAACAACTATGAACGTGTTACGTTTGCAGATATGATGATCCCACGACTAACAAACTGTTATTTATATAATTCAATTACAGGATCATATAAGAATATTGGCCACGAGAAACCATCCACACAAAAAAACAAAGAAAGAAAGTAGACATTACGACATGGCTCTGTATAATATATTAAATATACTTTGAAATACAACTGGAAAAAGAAAGAAATCTAGCACACATCCGCATATCACAGCACACACAATCGCACAGCACACATAGCCGAATAGCACATACAACCACACAGAACACACGTCTCGACTAATTATCTCATCACTCTGCTGTCACATATGTTGACGTAGCAAATGTTGTGGAACATCTACCATTGCACGTAACATAGGAGTCTGCCACAAACGGACAAAGATGCAGTTCCCTCTTACCTGCCTCTCTTCCGCGTCCATGTGAACTATTTGATAGAAGAGCACATGTAAGAATTTGAGAAAAGCTATAACGAGAATTACTCACACGTTGTAGGTAAACAGTCAATCCTCAACTTTCCTAAAACCAGGGACATAGCTAGAATGTTACAGTAGCCCTATTATTTTCACCGGGAACTAGAATAAGACAGCTGTTAATTATTCACTACTCTACTGAAATATTTCATGTATGAGCGATGTTTGAGTGTTCACATACATATTCGACATGTTGTGTATGGAATTCAAACGTCTATAGAACATATATGGGCATAAAAAGCAAATATCACTATCAACAAAACACATTGAGGTTCAAAGTATGTACTTAAATATGAAGAAAACTAAAATTATGAGAACGATAAAGTAAAACTATAACCAAAGATGACATTTATCTATTTCGAACTTGAGGATTAACACAATTTCAGTATTTTGACACACACATAAATAGCTCAAGATACTACGCTGTAGAAATCAAGAGAAGAATAGCAATAGCGACATTGACACTTGCGCAAATAAAAACATCTTTCACTAGGTACAAGCATCATAGTTAACATATATATGATCAGAACATGCGTATTTCCAGTGGCAATATAGGGTTGTGAGGCATGGACATTAAATAAAACAATAGCAAAGAAAATCACTGCTGTCGAAATAATTAGATGATACAGAAGAATTGTACATATCCCATTCACAGATTGTAAGACAAACAATAAGTGATACGATATAATCGTCGTAGAAGGCTGGCTCCTTAACACCATCTTAATAAGAAAGTTATGTATTTTGGTGATTTAAAGAAATATAAAAGCATGTGAAGATTAATGGCTAAGAGTTAATAGTAATACGGAGACAGGTTCAAATCCTTATAGATATTAATATATGTATATGTAGTTGTGTTTTTGATAGTTTTTGTTTCTTGAAAAATGTCCCAGTTGGACCCCAACGTAGAAAATTATCCTTGTTCTATTTTTTATTGTTAGGTATTAATTTTCTTACCAATGATAGATATGTATTCTTTAGTAATCATTTTACTTCATTTTGTATTTCCTTGTATCAGTGAAGACACACAATACAACACAGGAATCAACGATTTGATGACATATCATTTGAAACATCACGCGGGTAGTCCAACTGAGAGAACCAGATATGGGATTCTGCAAGAAAGCAATTACAAATATGAAGGTAGACATTGTCAAAGGATGTGTGAGAAACCCATGCTAATTTTAATGAGTACGCCTATATGTAAATCTGGCTTAAACTGCATTGTTACCTCTGTTTTTGTTCCACAGTGGTTGCATTAATGCATCTGTTCTTGTTCTACAATTTTTCACGTCCAACTTTATACTTGATTTAATGGAATTAGCTACGCATGTGGTTGCGTCCGTGAGTCTCACCAATGGCCCACTAGACAAACCACCCATGCAACAGAAAACCTTAGTGGATGTCATACCGTTATATTGAGGTTATCTTCTTAGAGAAGCTTCATGGCACGTCATCTATACAATTGTGCTTTTATTTTGTTGTTGAAATGCGTTTCATGTGTACCTGAATATATATGTAATCACCCTCTGTGATTGGGAGGTAGCCAGAGATGTACAGTGCAGCACTGGGGAGGAGGAAACTGACATCGCTGTTTTTCCTAACGCTGAGGCCCATCATAGAGACACAGTGACTCAGGACGTGACAATCCTTTTGACTTGAACATTTGGTTGCATGCCTCGAGCATTAGAGAAGTTCGGCATAACCATTAGTCAATTGGTGGCGGGAAATGAGCACAGTGAACACTATCTTGGCCACAGTGGCTAGGAGCAGTGCATAGGTTGAAACCTACCTTCCTGGAGGTGTGATAGTTATTATCTGGCTCTGTCCGGGGGTGGGCCGAAATTCCACAGATTTCCCAACAATATAATGTCATTTAACGGCATTGGGACATAGGGCATGAGCCCATGTACCACTGGATCAGCAGCCAATCAACCAATTAATGGAATTACTTCTACAATATTTACGTGATCAGCTATCTAAATTAGAACCATGTCTAGATATGCAAACATAATTTAGAATCATTTCTAGATATGCGAACGTAATTTAGAGCCATGTCTAGATATGCAAACATAATTTAGAACCATGTCTAGATATGCAAACATAATTTAGAACCATGTCTAGATATGCAAACATAATTTAGAACCGTGTCTAGATATGCAAACATAATTTAGAACCATGTCTAGATATGCAAACATAATTTAGAACCATGTCTAGATATGCAAACATAATTTAGAACCATGTCTAGATATACAAACATAATTTAGAACCATGTCTAGAAATGTAAACATAATTTAGAATAATGTCTAGATATGCAAACATAATTTAGAACCATGTCTAGATATGCAAACATAATTTAGAACCATGTCTAGATATGCAAAAATAATTTAGAACCATGTCTAGATATGCAAACATAATTTAGAACCGTGTCGAGATATTCAAACATAATTTAGAACCATGTCTAGATATGCAAACATAATTTAGAACCATGTCTAGATATGCAAACATAATTTAGAACCATGTCTAGATATGCAAACATAATTTAGAAGAATGTCTAGATATGCAAAAATAATTTAGAACCATGTCTAGATATGCAAACATAATTTAGAACCATGTCTAGATATGCAAACATAATTTAGAACCGTGTCTAGATATGCAAACATAATTTAGAACCATGTCTAGATATGCAAACATAATTTAGAACCGTGTCTAGATATGCAAACATAATTTAGAACTGTGTCTAGATATGCAAACATAATTTAGAACCGTGTCTAGATATGCAAACATAATTTAGAACCGTGTCTAGATATGCAAACATAATTTAGAACCATGTCTAGATATGCAAACATAATTTAGAACCGTGTCTAGATATGCAAACATAATTTAGAACCGTGTCTAGATATGCAAACATAACTTATTTTACATGCAGTAAATAATGGACATACACAATAACTTCTGAATAGGAGCGTTGTTAGTTATATCTCTTCAGAATTTTCAATCATACAACTTCAGTAACTAATACATGTCATTTAATAATCTCTTGTTATTCTTTTGCTTTCGTTCTTACTCCTGCAAATTAGATGGATGTAGTCTAGATAATGGAATATCTTATGTTATGGTTTCCAGGTTACCTGCGATATCTGCGCATGTCTGTCTGACACATCTAGCTTTAGCGTAGTGTCTGGCACACTGTTATCCTCTGTGGGATGGTACTGTCAAAGACACCGCACATTATCATTAGCAACATGAATAGCAGGTAGCAGTGTTGCTATATTTTGCTCCTCGTTTCGGCTCAGCAACATGCACAAGCACTATGTTCACAACCTCTACATAAAACACTATACCAATATTGCATTTCTACTGCAAATAACAACAATATTGCAATTCTAATGTACATAACGTCAATATTACAAAGTTACTGTAAGTAACACCACTATTATAAATCTACTGTAAATGATACATATTTATCTATCTATCTATCTATCTATCTATCTATCTATCTATCAATCTATCAATCTATCTATCTATCTATCTATCTATCTATCTATTTATATCTATCTATTCGCTAAACCCTGTGTTGCCGTTCAGAGTCAGGGTAAGAAGAGTTTTCTGGAGATAGCTTTCTTGTGTGCTGAGTATATTGTGGAGTTTGTCGCCTCTTTTATTTCGGTGGTCCATCTTTTTCGTGGTCGGCCTCTAGGTCTGCCGTCACTGTATCTGTGTAGCATAGCTTGCTATGGTATACTGTCTGATGGTAGTCTGATGATGTGTACAAACCATTTTATCTGTTGTCTCTTAATATATTCTAAGGTTGGAGTGTTACCTGTTCTTTGTCTAATGTTTTTATTTCTCGCTCTATCTCTAAGCGATATTCCTATGATTCTGCGCAAGCATGCCATTTCAGCTATGCATTTCAACTCACAATGCTGGTTCTCATAGACAATCTTTATTTAGCTAGCATCTGATACATATGAACCATCTTTGTGTTTTTCACGAATGTATGTTTTATGTTGTCCTACACTAACTATCTGTATATCTAGTGTATTTATTCCTAGTGTACTTTTACCAGAACGTGATGGACACGTCGAAATGATGAAACACTAATGTTGATCAGTTCATATTTCTACAACTTGTTAGTTGTGCCAAGATTCCCTTGTTTTGAACGCTAGTTTAAATAGTTTATAAATATTATTATTCTGTCTGTTCCGACTATAGTTTCAGCACATTTAACCTATAGTTAATAGTTTCAACCTAGATAACTTCACGAATCAAAATGATAGTAATGCTGATACAAATGGAGTGTTTCGACAAACCTGGTTTTAAAACGTTGAAAGCATATCCTATTCAAAACGTAAGTGATCAAGCCAGGATTTTCTTCCGGTAATGATATTCTAGGCAATTGAAATACATAGATTACCACTACTTTCCTACTGGTCCGGATACACAGTTACCTGGGAAGAGATTTGAACGTGGTAGCTTTTCATGATATTCTTAGACCCTTTCTATTTCATTTCATTTTGAATGAACATGTATTCTTTCCATTGTGGATGCCCTTGCCTACATCTTACATATACATCCTACATCTTGCCTACATACCATATATTGACACTGGAAAATATAGCGTCTAATAATTGTAACATAGATCCTGGTCATTGAGTACAATATAGAACAATAAAGGGAAATAACGCGTCTTTATATGCAATTCAGTTGAGGTCGAAGAGTTGTTGGGAGCTTGAAACAAAATTGATTATATACTGTTATCTCCATCACATATGTTGTCTCCATAACTTGTGTTATCTCCATCACATATGCTGTCTCCATAACTTGTGTTATCTCCATCACATATGCTGTCTCCATAAATTGTGTTATCTCCATCACATATGTTGTCTCCATAACTTGTGTTATCTCCATCACTTATGCTGTCTCCATAAATTGTGTTATCTCCATCACATATGATGTCTCCATAACTTGCGTTGTCTCCATCACATATGCTGTCTCCATAGCTTGTGTTATCTCCATCACTTATGTTGCCTTCATCACATATGCTGTCTCCATAACTTACGTTGTCTCCATCACTTATGTTGTCTCCATCACCTGTGTTGCCTTCATCACTTATGTTGTCTCCATAACTTGTGTTGCCTTCATCACTTATGTTGTCTCCATAACTTGTGTTGCCTTCATCACATATGCTGTCTCCATAGCTTGTGTTATCTCCATCACTTGTGTTGCCTTCATCACTTATGTTGTCTCCATAACTTGCGTTGTCTCCATCACTTATGTTGTCTCCATCACCTGTGTTGCCTTCATCACTTATGTTGTCTCCATAACTTGTGTTGCCTTCATCACTTATGTTGTCTCCATAACTTGTGTTGCCTTCATCACTTATGTTGTCTCCATAACTTGTGTTGCCTTCATCACTTATGTTGTCTCCATCACCTGTGTTGCCTTCATCACTTATGTTGTCTCCATCACTTATGTTGTCTCCATCACTTATGTTGTCTCCATCACTTATGTTGTCTCCATCACTTATGTTGTCTCCATCACTTATGTTGTCTCCATCACTTATGTTGTCTCCATCACTTATGTTGTCTCCATCACTTATGTTGTCTCCATCACTTGTGTTGCCTTCATCACTTATGTTGTCTCCATCACCTGTGTTGCCTTCATCACTTATGTTGTCTCCATCACTTGTGTTGCCTTCATCACTTATGTTGTCTCCATAACTTGCGTTGTCTCCATCACTTATGTTGCCTTCATCACTTATGTTGTCTCCATCACTTATGTTGTCTCCATCACCTGTGTTGCCTTCATCACTTATGTTGTCTCCATCACTTATGTTGTCTCCATCACTTATGTTGTCTTCATCACTTACGTTGCCTCCATCACTTATGTTGGTAGTTGAACGAGTAAAGTCCACAACTGGAGATACGCGATGAATATCATTGGCTACCTGTAAGACACATTCACAATGTATCCAACTCCTAACTTGCTATTTAGGTATCTATATTTCCTGCATTTGTTAATAGTTAACTGAACATGCTCTCAATAAACGTATAGACAGAGCTGTTCTTATGTATTCCCGAGAGTAGATATAATTGAATTAGTCCGTTATAACGGCACCGAATCGCCTGACAACTCACGTAAACGGGTTTTTCCGTACTTGACTAACCGTATCTCCATAAAAAGAAGCGATTTTGTCAAGACATCCAAACTGTGCACTCAAGTCACTGAGAACAGACCATTAAAGACAAGAACTATTGCAACAACAGTGAACATCCCGTACAACTATTGAAGTATCATCAGTAGCACAAACAAATAATATCCGTATTATTACTACAAGTGCCAATATTTCTTCTTGTAAACATAAATAACATATATACAGTACAATTTTACTTCAAAAAATTGCGTATACACGTACATTCAAGTAGGAAGCGTGAGAACTAGTATTCCGGAAGCAAGCGATCAACGACATGCTTACTTTTATGAGTGATCTAGCTAGCTGATTAATAACGTTATTAATTAGTTCCGATGTATGTACGTTTATATTTTTCTTAAATGTAAATATTGCATTTTCCCGATAGGGAGGTGCAGGTAGATTCCTAGTGGAATGTGTGATAACCTTGCTGTCGTCATGTCATGTTCAGGGTGAGCTCTGCAGAAAAATATAAATCATTACAGGGGATCAAACTCTGGGCCTTAGGGTGTTAGAGAACAAATCTAATATCTCGGCCACATGCCAAACCGTTATAACAACATAAATAAATGTAGTGATATTGGATGCATCATGTACGTTCATTAGGTTGTCACAGCTATATCGGCACATTATGGCAAGGTGCTGGAGGTACTTGCAGCGGAGTATTAGATGGCCCTTGCAGTGGGGTGTTGAGGTCATTGCAGCGTGGTATTAGAGTTCTCTTCCAGTGAGTGTTAGAGTTACCTTTTAGCAAACTATTTAAGGTCATTGAAGTGGGTGTTATAGGTACAGTCCAACGGGGTGTTGGAAGGCAGTGCAGCGGTGATTTGGAGGTCATTGCAGCTGGATGTTTGAGGTGATAGCGTCGGGACAGTGGTCGTCATTGTAGCGGGGTGTTGAGGTCATTTCAGCTGGATGTTGTAGGTGATAGCATCGGGGTATTAGTCGTCATTGTAGCGGGGTGTTGAGGTCATTGTAGCAAACCATTAACGCAGAAATGACATTTAATGATGATGAATTCACAATACACAATTATTTATTGCTGTATCTATGTTAATGTTACTATTTTACGTGACATAACATTGTACGTGTGTGCGCTCAAGCATAATATATCTGCGGGTATGACAATGCTATCACGATTGGAGGAGGGGGGGACCTGTTTTATTATTTCCAAATCAATGATCAATTTTACATCAAAAATTGAAAATTATAATATCTGAAACAGCTAGTACAAATATATTAAAAGATGTCTATGTTAAATATACTATCTCAAACAGCTAGTACACATATATTGAAAGCTGTCTATGCTACATATAATGTATGGGACAGCTAGTACAAATAGATTGAAAGCTGTCTATGCTACATATAATGTATGGAACAGCTAGTACAAATAGATTGAAAGCTGTCTATGCTACATATAATGTATGGAACAGCTAGTACAAATAGATTGAAAGCTGTCTATGCTACATATAATGTATGGAACAGCTAGTACAAATAGATTGAAAGCTGTCTATGCTACATATAATGTATGGAACAGCTAGTACAAATAGATTGAAAGCTGTCTATGCTACATATAATGTATGGAACAGCTAGTACAAATAGATTGAAAGCTGTCTATGCTACATATAATGTATGGAACAGCTAGTACAACTAGATTGAAAGCTGTCTATGCTACATATAATATCTTTATAACAGATTCGGACACTGCAAGTATCAAACACATCTAGTGTACATCAACCTTTCATAAAGCAGGCTACGACATCTAGACATACACGTTTAGATCTAGACATCGAAATTCCAAAAATAGTAATTTGTATGGCTAATCCAGGTTTTCAAATTTCTCTATACTATCACTAGTCTAGGTTTTCACTCTAATATGTTTTTTTCATGGGCGCCAGCATGTTTTGTTTTTGGTTTTTTTTTAAACGATGGGAAGGAAGAAATGGTCAGTCTGTCAGTTACGTAATTTTCTTCCTTAATACTAGCTGCTAGTTTATTCAATTTTTGTAGGAGAGATGTACCTCACTTGCATTGTCATATGTTACGAACTTCTCTGATTCCATATTAATTAGCATCCCTGACGATTCTTTTTTTTTAAATTTGAGTTATTAATAAACTGTTGCTAGGAGCAACACGCTTTCACATTTTATTTAAGGTGATAAAGAACATCCTCTGCAACCTGAAATTCTCAAAGTGAAAGGCAGTCGACTTAAGGAGGGAAAGTCCTGGATGGGGTGTATATTATACAGACAGCATGCAGATTGGAGGATGTGATACCTGGTGCGGAGTGGAGTCGTGCGACCTTAGATTGTCCGACAACCTTCAAAGTAATAATAATACTCAGTAGAGAATGCAGGGAATGGTGTCCAACAGTGGTGGAGTCGGATGTACTCTGATAAGTGAGAATTTCAGGGAAGTTGATATATATATATATCTTTGTTGTTATTGAGGATACTTCAATACCTGTGCGGGATGTCTGTTGTTGTAGTAATAGTCCTTGCCTCGATTGCTCCGTTCTCAGTGACTTGAGTGAGTGTACAGTTTGAATGTCTTGACAAAATCGCGTCCTCTTTTGGAGATGCAGTTAGTCAAGTACGGGAAAACCCGTTTACGATAGTTGCTAGGCGATTTTGTGCCGTTGATCGGACTAGTTCAATTCCCGTTAATCTCAAGATGCAAAGACTAACTAACTTAAACCTGTTAATGCGTGCTTGTGACTGGAACCTTATTTCTATACTATTTCTTCCTATCAACTATAATTCATGTCATATGGACGTGGAGTGTCGTGAACCGATATGCTAACCGTTTAATATAATTCCATCGGTATTCACAATCCGTCAGAGTTTCATGGATACCACCACATTGAATGTAGCAACACACTGAACCAACTATGTCACACTCGCAATGCGGTTTGATTGATAAAAAATCTCAAGATGCTGTCTGCCCATTATTTTCTTTATTGACCTCGGCCTCTTCAACAATCGATAGTTTCATGTAGTATCGTTTTTTGACAAGGAATTATGTCGGTAACCATGTTCAAACCATGCCTGTTTTCGTTGTTTCACTATTGAAAGTACTGGCTCTTGCGCACATGTATATATCTCTATTTTATTTCTTAACACATTTGTCTTATGTTCTCTATTGGAGTTGATTGAATCCGTCTGTAACATTTATATTCGATGTGATGTATCCGTGCTTCCATGTCTGCAGCTATTTATTTAACTCTCACAACCATACAACACAATCTAACTCATTAGCGAGTTATACAGTTTGAATGTCACTGATGTCGCTTTTCCCAAAATTTCCATCTTTATCTTTAGATGTAATTTAATTCTGATGTAATTTTCCCATATGCAGGATCGTAGGTATTTCACCATAATTCATTCAAATGTTTAATGAAACAATCAAATATATAAATCCATTAATACGTGACTAGAATATTTCTCCCCTGAAAGCTGCAAAAATCAACAATGAAAATTATCCACTTAAGTAATAATTGTCTTGCAATTATACTTTTGTGCTTTGCAAATTCACCCTGTATTTTTGTTTTGACATCTCAATTTATTTCCAAACCTTTCAGTAATTACGTATGTCTTAAATAATAACTGATAATTGCAGGTATTATGTTTATTTATGTGTATATGCCTTAAATTACTAGCCTCAAGTTGCAATAATTTAATGGGTAAAACTGCCTGGTTTATTTTTAACTTGAATTACTCGTTTTATTCTAATTGTCTTTTTGTCTTAATATGTTTCAGCCTTGCATAATTTGTGTTAGAAAGTAATTATTTGTGTAAAGTCATTTTAATTATACATAAAAATTGCATATATACATTATATATACACATTACTGGTAACTATATAAAAATTAATTCTTTTATTTAGATACAATGGATATCGTTTACAGTAATAAACTCGCTATTTCATACTATATGTGAAAATTAAAAATTGCAACCGTCTTGTTATTCACGTAGTGCTTATGTTGTGTCTATATTTTTAGAAAAAGCTCTTATGTTACAACACTGCATTTTTTGTAGTGTGCAGCAAATTAAATATGCATCATGAAAAGGCTGTCTGTCATGAATACCAACAGTAATGTGACTTGTTGGGTTGCAAATTGTTTCACATTGCTCTTGTGGGATTCCCATGGATAGAACACATCTGAGATCCTAAAGACCGTCACCGCGAGGAAAATAAAAAGAAATACCTTTGTTTTCTTTGTGTTCTGGCCAACAATTTTGGGGATCCTGTCCATAAATGTGGAGGTAGTATATGAAAGGAAAAGTAAATCAATAAAACAACTAATATCTCTGACAGCTCTAAGTCGACGCAATCAGCGGCATTGTCGACTCACAGTGCCGCAAATCATTCGTGCTCCAGCAGCTCGAATGTAGATACATTGGGAGCTAATGTTGATATCCCTATATGGGATATAGCAGTGCTACACATTGAATCTCTCTAGTTAATGCAACACGCGCTAGAGGGCAGAGCTGTCTCTGAAACTGAGTAGCAGTAATTGTCAATACTGCATTTTACTCATTCAGGAGCTACAGAGAGGGTATTGAATAGCTGTGGCATGTAGAGGGTGAGTTTTTTTTTTAAATTTACCCTCCGACATAAAATACAACTCAGTCCTTACCCGGGATCGAACTCTAGACCTCACTAGTGTGAGACCAACATTCTAACCTCTCGTTCATACTGATGTTACGTTTGACCAGTACGAGACCGATGACTTACATGAGCCAAAACTACTAACCATAATTGGCATCATTCAAAGAAACAGTCACAATTCTCATTTTGGACATTTGAAGCCGAGCATGTGCTCATCCGTACAGTGTAAACTTTGAATACAACTCCAAATTAAGCAAGAGAAAAGAGTATTATAAATATCGTGGAATATACACTGTTCAAACTGTGAGACATATGTAGTGTTGAGTTCTTCTTCTATTGCATTTACTGTTGTTTTCTCTTTTCATTACTTTAAGTTTAACAGTTGCTTGAAGTAACGTTTCCATCTTTCCACGATTTTTAGCGCCTATTTAGTATGTTGTCGTTGTTCATCGTTGATTATTTATATTAGTTTATAAAAGTCTTTTTACTTCTCATGTTTTGTACTTACAGAACAGCGTTGATGCTTTTTCTCTATCTTTATTAAGCATTTCTCCATATTATTTCCATGACGTATTTTTTGCAGATTTAATGACTTTCTTGGAGTTAATCTTTGCCGTTTTATCTTTGCCGTGTGTTAGCGAATCGTCGTGCGTTTTGCTGGTTGTCCAGTTCTTGTATTTTTGTCTTTTATCTTTCGTTGCCTCTTCTGTCCACCAAGTTGTCATTTTTGGTTTCGTGCCTTTATGGGTTTTTTATATCCTCATTGTTTCCTGATGGTATTTTTGAAATATTTCTATTCTTCTTCTATGTGATGTGTGTTTTCTGCCAGTTTTTTCAAATTCTTTATTAAATTCCTGGATATATTTTTCGCGCATGTTTAGAGTTATTCCAATTTCTGTATATCTAGTTGTCCTTGGTGCTTTGTGCTTTTCTTGTGCTTGATATTTTTTCGCTCTGTTTGTTTGGATTGTTATTATCAGTACCTTATGGTCATTGTCTGCACACATGTTAGGTATTACTCTTGCGTCTGTTAATTTCCGTTTGTTATTTTTTAAGAGTATAAAGTATATCTGGCTCTTGTATTTCAAGCTGTTCCATTTATACAATGTATACACTTGAGACTGTCTATGTTTAAAGAAAGTATTCGTTATAAAGAGGTTGTGCTGGATGAATGTATCTATTCGTTTATAACCGATGTCGTTAATCCTGCTTCTTGTGTCGCGGACAGGTACTTTATATTCCTCTATTCCTTCTCTATGTATGCCAAGATGTGCGTTAAATCTCCCAAAAATATATAAATCATCCTCATTGTTGATGTTATTTATTAGGTTGCTTACATTCTCAATAAAAGCCTCTCTTTCGTTTTCGTTGTTTGACGTGTTACATGGAGCATAGGCCTGAATACATGTTGAGTTTAGATGGTCAATTGTATACGGAACCGACATTGATAATTAATTCTGATGTGTAACTTTACTATATTTTTGGCGAAGGTCGGGTCTATTAAAAAGCAGACCACATGAATTTCTCTTAAAAGTGGGTCAACTCCATTGTAGGAGAACGTGTGATTTTCATATACTTTCTAGATCTCATGTCTTCGTAATATTCCTAATATTCAAAATAGTCCTAGTATTTTTATCTTTCTCCTTCTCATTTCATCTATCAGGTCTTTTTTTCTTATTTTACATTCAACAGTTATTGATTGGGTTGAATTTGGTGGTTTATTTACGTTTGGTATTTGCAGGCGTTTTCTGAGAACTCTTCATTGTTTCCTGCGTGCGATATTACTTAGTACTATTACTACGCTGTCGGATAGCTAAGTCAAGCACAGTGTCGTTTCAGTGACTGTAAATGGTTAAACTGTGTTCTAATCTATTACTTTCAGAAAAAAAACATCACAGTCCATCAAGAAAACACAGAAACTCTGATTCCTTTTCTGCAAGCAGAGATGTCATCTCCCGCCATTAACCGGAATTATTCACGGTCAATGGCGTGTGTATATATATATATATATTATGTTATGTTATGTTCCTCCAGGGCCATAGTCGGAGCATAGGGCAGAAACCATAGCTTTCCATTTCTGCCTTTGTGTTGCCAGGTCTTTCAATTGTTGCGTGTTGTTTAGGTTCATTGACATGACTTCTCTATTAATGGTTCTTCGTAGAGTTTCTCTAGGTCTCTCTCTTCTTCTTACTCCAGGTGGCACCCAATATAGTGATTGCTGGCGAATACTTAGGCTGTTCATTCTGAGAACATGGCCAATGTAAGTCCAACGCCTTTGTCTAATGAAGGAAGATATATATGTTTGTTTGCTTTCCTCTCTTATAGTAGTGTTAGATTTAAAGTCACTCCACTTAACATTCAGAAAGGTACGTAGGCATTTGTTTTCACAGGAGTCGAGTCTCTTATATGTGGCTTTTGTGGCTTTCCAACTTTCGTATCCAAATGATAGATTAGGGATGATGTTGGAGTTAAATAACTTGAGTTTTGTGGTGTTTCTTAGTGTGATTGACGTCCAGATGTTACGTAGTTTATTGAAAGTACCCGCTGCAAGGGCAAATTTGTGTAAATTTTCTTTTGCAAAAATATTTTGTAAAAAAATTGTAAATTTAGTATATATATATGTATAATAGTGTGGGAGAGAGAAGAACAGGGAGAGTAGAGTGATAAAATGAAAAAGATATAGAGGTGACGATATCGATAAAGTAGAAGTGAGTGAGCAAACGAGAAAGAACGACGTTGTCAAATCCCACGTCATTTAAACCGAATTGACATTTTCAGAATATCTGCTAAGATTCTTAAACTTTGATGTAGTGACATTTGGTGATTGTAAAATTATCCCATTTAGTGCTACGGAAAACCACTTTTCATCGTGTTCTCCGACACTCAGGCGTGTAGTGTGTAGGGAACGAGCGAGCCGACAAGCTGGCTGGCTCGTCTTCTACCCCTAGAGGTAAACTACCGACATGCTCAATGCTCTAATAGATTTTACACGATCTGCCGATTTTTCTGGTCAATAAGCATCAGTTAGTATCGAGCTATGTGGCCGAGTGTTAGGTCAATAAGCATGAGTTAGTATCGAGATATGAGGCGGCTTGAACGGCTTTATGGTGAAGTGGTACAGCGTGCATATATGACGGCCAAGGTACCGAGTTCGATCCCCTCCCTATGCAATTGTGCATCCGGGCAATTAAAAGCAATGGAAAACTACTAAACGTATATAATGCTTAGGAAATCACAACAGCCACAAATGATCGGTCGATAGCTACGTCATTAATAGGGTATGCTTCCAATTTTTAATCATCGAACAAGTGTAACGTGTATTAAAGATCGACATCTCGCGGAGAGAATATTTCATGAACATTTCAAAACGCACTCTATACAAACACGGAAAAAGAACTGTCAGCAATTAATGTACCTTCGAGTGCCCGTCTAGGAAACCAATGTGCTGCCGCGATCAGTATACATATATCGAACCAGCAGTTGGTGCTACATACATGACTTCTGCCACTATAGATATGTGTTGCGTCTTGTAAATTTCTTTTGCTCTGTAGCATCTGTTTATTGAAGGCACAACCGCCTCCTCACATTTAACTTTTTTTAAAAATAAACATTTAACAAAACAATGACAGAAGGAAACTATTCGCAACATATCGGTGTACTTGACACTGCTGCTGAAACACCTCCCAAGATCCACGTAATTCCAGGTTATACACCGCTTATGATCTTTCAAGTGACATGTTTTACTGTTCTCTGTCAAGTAGTCGATTTGTTTGGTATTAGCACCAATGTCATCAACATAATTTGTTTTGTCAAGCAAGGATTCAAAGATCCAGTCAACGTTAGTCTGTTCGGTAAAGTATTGCTGTTGAAATTTGACAATATCTATACTAGTCGTAAGAGAATTGACCAGTAAGTTCCATGCATAAATGTGCACATGTACATCCAAATTGATTTTAAAAGTACTAATATTGTTTTATTGACAAAATTATGTCCAAACATTAGGTCAACACTATTTCTGACACGCACTGACCCACATCCCATATTAGGAAGCCAAGGACCACCCATGTACAAAATAAGAAAAAGAAAATGTAGTAATTTCACCACACCCCTCAATTTGTGATTAAAATCTGCGATATACGTCATGAAGAGCAATGGTCGCATGTATCTATTAGTTTATAACCGTTGCTGTTAATCCGAATGTATTGTATATTCCTCTATTCCAATTCGGTGCCAGGATGTGCGTTAAAGTTTCCTAAAATATATAGGCCATCGTCATTTCTGTTGTTATTTGTTAATCTGCTTATTTCCCTCTCTTACTTTTTCGTTGTTTGGTTTGTTACATGGGGCATATGCCTGTATAAATGTTGTGTTTACATGGTCTTTTGTAATGGTGACCGAAATTGATCATTTATTCTGATGTGTGAACTGAACTATGTTCGTGGCGTATGCCAAGATCTATTAAAAAGTCCACTCCGTGCCCTGCTCTTGTAACTGGATCAAATCGACTGAATAGTAACTTGCAATTTTGATAAGTTTTTTTACATCCCCTTTCTTTAATCCTCGTGTATGCTAGTCCTAGTATTTTATATGTCTTCTTTTAATTTAATCTATCAGGTCTTGTTTCTTATTTTTTAATCCACAGATGTGATTTTAGCAAATTAAATATTTTTTTTCCTACCCCAGAGAAGTCTGGCTCTGTAGTTGAGTTGCTAGTAATGTACCCTATGCCTGGCTCTGTAGTAGAGTCGTTAGTAATGCCCCTATGCCTGGCTCTGTAGTAGAGTCGTTAATACTGTCCCATATTCCTGGCTGTGTAGTAGAGCCGTTAGTAATGCCCCCCTATGCCTTGCTCTGTAGTAGAGTCGTTAATAATGTCCCTTATGTCTAGCTCTGTAGTAGAGTCCTTAGTAATGTCCTTTATTGCTGACTCTGTAGAAGAGTTGTTAGTAATGCCCCCTATTCGTGGTTCTGTAGTAGAGTCGTTAATACTGTCCCTTATGCCTGGCAATGTGGTAGATTTGTTATCAATGTATTTTATGCCTAACTCTGTGGTGAAGTATTTATCAGTCACTCTTATGCCTGATTCTGTAATAGAGTGATTGGCAGTCAATCTCATCGTACGCCTGACTCTATGTACACTATTTATTTTCTTATATTGTTAATTACATTTTCTTTGATATACATATCTCTTAATACCTTCATTATTATCTGTTCTAACTGTCCATGCGATACTCTGTATTCTACTGAAGAAAAACCTCCCTGTGAATCCTATACGATACCAATTAATCCTAATGTATTACAGTTGTAACCTGCTTCCTCTTTCTGCAAGTTTACTAGAACATTATCGGTTTTACAATAGTAATACTAGTGAATAAAGAAATAATTGTTATAAATATTTACCACTACTAATATAAAGATGACACCAAAAACATATTTAAAATATGATTATGGATGAACACGATTGACGTTTCGATGTTAGATCTTAGTCTGAATAAACATATAATAAAAACAAACACAATGGATTATCTTCAAGTTTGCAAGTACGTTTTCTCTGGGTTAACCACCCCTCCCCAAAACATCCATAATTGATTTTTAACAGAATAAGTACGAAAACACTATGTGATCATTTTTTTAAAAATACTATAATTGGTGTTATACAAATCTGTATTTGTTTCGTCAACGTTTATCAAAGCCCACTCCTATTATCACCAACTCAAACTTATCAGACACAGCCCTCTGTATTGTTGATATAATTTATGTATTTTGAAGGAGCGAGAGTTCTGTGCAGATCCATCAACCCAAATCAACCTCGTCTAGACATCTGAGTATAAATGGTTTTCATGTAAAAATACAATTTTGAGTTAGTATTCAGTAGTTCACTGATTTAATGATATGTAACGCTGCTTTCCGTGTTGCAGTTCTGACTTATCTTGGCTATTATTACAAAGTAGTTGTTTGACATCTATTGCAGGTCTTGCTATTGCTGATCTCATCAGTCTGACGACATTGGTATGGACAAACATTTGCTTAGATCCAGGTTTTAATTCTTCGGATCTACCATTTGAGTCTGTCGAGTTCCAGCACTTGACGGCTTGTGTCATTCATACAACCTTTACTCGTTTGTCTGGTTGGATCACAGCATTGATCACCATGGAGAGATGTCTGTGTATAGCAGCGCCTTTGAAGGTATTGTATACTACTGTTTAATTATTAGTTTCCATAGACAACTTTTCGTGTGGGAGCCTTTTTCTTTTAACTTGTCCAATTTTAGAGAGATATAAAATATACTGGATAATAATGGGAAAAAATAGGGATGCTGAGTGGAAACAATATGTGTCACTGGAAAATTTTGGAAATCGGGACAGCAACTTCCGACATACCTGTTATGTGTGTATACTATTTGAGTGCTGCTACGGAGTGCATGCGGAAATGGCTCGTGTATTCAGTGATGCTGGACTCTAATAAAGATTCAAGATAAAGTTGACTCGCTACAAACGAGATTTAGGCAGATATAAAAGTGGGAAGAATGTAGGCAGATATAAAAGTGGGAAGAATGTAGGCAGATATAAAAGTGGGAAGAATGTAGGCAGATATAAAAGTGGGAAGAATGTAGGCAGATATAAAAGTGGGAAGAATGTAGGCAGATATAAAAGTGGGAAGAATGTAGGCAGATATAAAAGTGGGAAGAATGTAGGCAGATATAAAAATGGGAAGAATGTAGGCAGATATAAAAGTGGGAAGAATGTAGGCAGATATAAAAGTGGGAAGAATGTAGGCAGATATAAAAGTGGGCATGATGAAAGCAAAGATACAAGTTGGACAGTACGTTGTAGACAGAGATACAAGTGGACAAGGTGTAGACAGAGATACAAGTTGGAAATTTGTAGACAGATATACAAGTGGGCTTGATGTAGACAGAGATACAAGTTGGAAATTTGTAGACAGATATACAAGTGGGCTTGATGTAGACAGAGATACAAGTTGGCAAGATGTAGACATATATAAAAGTGGGTAAGATATAGGCAAATATAAATGTGGGCAGGATGTAGGTAGAGATACAACTGGGCAAGATGTAGGCAGATACACAAAGCGAGAATGGGTTCTCCTTTTCGTATCCAGGTTTCTGCAGATGTGAAAGTACATTGTATGGTATTTCCTTGAAGATTCTAACTTATTATTCACATTTTCATTATAGGTACTATCCACGTTATCTACCATACTCCAAGGTTGTGACCCCTTACATGGGTATTCAGCGGTAGTACGAAGCACTATCATTATTAAACTAAGGACACTGATCTAATAGACTGGTATTCAAGTAACATTCATATTTTCGCGAAATCATGTTGAAACACTCTGTTATAGGTTATCACATAGTGCTCTACATATTTCTTAAAATCCATATAAACAGGCACTCCCCTGTAATACCAGTGATAACGTGGAAAGCTCATCGTTATATATTTGAAGCTAATTTGTTTAGTGTCTACAAATGTGTCATCATCATTGACTGTTGATTTCTTTCCAAATTTGAAATTGTATACGGAAATCAACAAAACTACGTAGCATGTGTTTAGTACATGCGATAAATGGAAGCAAAGGGTTTCACGTTGCTCATATGTGATTCCGAGGGTTAACAAAAGAAACGAAGTTCTTGAAGTACTTCCACACGGTGAAACTACGAAAACAAAAATGTCATGGATCGCGCAGTGTTTATGCCCAACAATTTTAGCGATCTGGAATGCGAATTTATTGCAAAAAGGTAATCACTATTTCTGACTAATCTAAGCCGACTGACACATATAAGCCGACACAGCCAGTAGCGCTCTCGACACACAGTGAATATCTTATTTTTCTGACAGCATGAGCGTAGCTGTATTGGAGAGACGGATAATATCGATGCCCCAATATGGAAGATGTCATTACACAATAGCGACACCTAGAGTACACAATCAACACCACCTTGAAGACATCGTTGCGCATGAGAATCGATAGAAAGGCTACGAACTTACATTTTTTCAGCACGAAGCTTTTACCGGAACTGTTACCCAAGGTCTTAGAATACACAATATTCAAAACGTTTCACAAGAATTGACATATTCAAAGCAGGAACGATGATCGAAATATTGGATAAGCCACACTGGGAATATGTTCTTGTGTATGTAAAAACACACTTTGAGTATAACTTCCCATTGAGCAAGGAAAACGTGGTCAAGCAAATGTCCCGAAGCACGTACTGTTCAAACTGTCTGACCAAGCAGTGTTAAGACTCATAATCCTGATGATGTTTCAACGTAGACGATAGACAAGTCCTTATCTTGAGGACGAGATAATACTTGCCTAAATCGACTGTCGCCGTTGCCCAACACGGTGCATACGTAGAGAATTGGGTTCAGACCCAACAGCCATGGGACAATGATGTCGTCATTTGTACACGATATGTGTTTGCTGGCTGCCAAGCTATTCGCCAATAAGGGTGCAATATGTTCACATTTATGTATGAGAAACGCAACAATGAAGAGTCAAAAAATACCTTGCTTGGCTATGGATTATGAGGAAAAAACAGGAAAACTAGTCGCGGTCGTTGGAAATCAAAATGTCAAATCCAATCTCCAGACGTATTTGGCAAAGTTGTAAACTAAAGATGCCTCGTCCACAAGGACGAACTAAACCTAGTCTAACTCAACTGTCACGCATGTCGTTGCGTCTATGGGTCTCACCAATGGCCCTCTAGGTAAACCACTCGTGCAACAGAAAACCTTAGTGGATTATATGCCGTTATATTGAGGTTATCTTCTTAGAGAAGCTTCATGGCACGTCATCTATACAATTATGCTTTTATTTTGTTGTTGAAATGTGTTTCATGTTTACCTGAATATATATGTATCTCTGTGATTGGGAGGAAGCCAAAGATGCACTGTGCAGCACTTGGTAGGAGGAAACTGACAGCGATGTTTTATCCTATGACTGAGACCCATCATAGAGGCACAGTGACTCAGGACGTGACAACCCTTTTGACTTGAACATTTGGTTGCATGCCTATAGAGCAATAGGGAGGTTCGGCATAACCAGTAGTTAATTGGTGGCGGAAAATGAGTACAGTGAACCATATCTTGGCTACAGTGGCTAGGAGCAGTGCAAAGGTTGAAACGTACCTTCCTGGAGGTTTGGTAGTTATTCTCTGGCTCTGTCCCGTGGTGGCCCGAATATCCACTGAATTCCCAGCAATATAATGCCATTTAATGGCATTAGGTCAAAGGTCACGAGCCCATGGATCGCTGGATCAGCGATCAACCAACCAACCAACTCAACTGTCGCCTTTGCCCAACATGGCTTATACAGAGACTATTGGGTTCTGTAGCAAATAGCACAAAGGGTGATAAAGGGTGATAATACGTGGGCAATTATTCGCTTCTTGCGAAACAGCACGCCTCGTAAGATGCACTTTGAGTGATCCAAGCACAGTACCCGTTTATCGCGAACAGTTACAACCTTCTTGGATTAATTTGATATAAGTGTCTCTTAAGATCATGTGTGAGGACAATGCTTCGTACTTTTCAGAGAGTCAACTTTAACTAGCTGCGATTATCTCATCGCCAATGATAGCACTCAATGAGTGCATTATAGATATTGTTATTGACATCGGCAACGATGGAGATAGTACCTCGTATATATGAGAATTGTTTGATGGGACGGAGATATTAGTTATTAACCTTGATGTGTAACGAACTTCTGCATCACTGAATGTCACATATTCATATATGCCTACATTATGCCACGATCACTTTCCACTCGTTGGATGAGACACATGTCCCGATATGCCGACCAACGTCTACTTGATGCCACACCACATGTTGTGACCAACTTCTACAACACTGGATGAGACGTCACATGTCGAGACTAACATCTACATAACTGGATGAGAGATGAGACACATTTCCCGGCTGAAATAAAATATTGTTAGTCACAGTACTGACTGTGATACACTTTCACTCATGCGTGACACACTTCAAAATTATAAAACATTTCATATTCTAAAAATATCCATAATAAGTTATACTATATGATTGGATAAGTCAACGCGCAGAGCCATACAGCGATGAGTCAACACGCAGTCATACAGCGATGAATCAACACGCAGAGCCACACAGCGATAAGTCGACACGCAGATTCATGCATCGATGCATTTCTTCAGGGATGCTGATTAGTGTGGACAATATTGAACTGTGATGTTTTGTGTCTCTGATTGTCTATGGTCTCCACTGCTTCATCCCTTTTCGATTTTCCCTGCAGGATTGTTTACTACGAGGAATCATGTTGGCTTGCAAGACAACACCGTGAACTATTTCGCTGTATTACTATTCAAAGAAGTTATGCCTATTGACCTGCACGCGTCGATAGTATTTATCATTTGTAAGCACTTGTCTTATGCTCCTTATAAAACATGTTTCAGTTATGAATACCTCCAAGCCACCCTTTTTCTACAGGCCTGATCAGATAAGAAGACAAGATTTCGGATAGCAATGTCTTTGACATATCTGGTATGCCTAGCATTGACATTATTCTGATGCAGACACATATTCGTTGGATATACCATCTGGTATATTTGCTAGGACACCTCCTGACAAAGATACTTCAATAAGCTACGTTCAGAAAGGCATACGAATTCAAGGTGACTAAAGGAAGCGATACAAGGATTCCTTAAATACATCGCTGAAACCTTTTGAAATAGACTAAGATACATGAGAAGAATTCGCACAACATAACGCCATACAATCAAAGAAGCACACTATCTTGTGTCTGTAGAATAACTGAGACAAACACTTTTTTCATCACAATTACATATGATTATAATGTCAAGAAGTATACAATTTGATTTCGATAGAAATAAATTACTAAGTTCTTTACATCAGTGGACTACCCTTATTTTGCCCGTGACCGCCCTTTGGAATAAACTAGTTTCTGTGACACACAAGGAGACCTACATTGGCTTTGAAATTATCAACATGACTGACTATTTTGGTGCTTTCATCTTTTTACTTCTCACTAAAATATGTTGAGCAAGAGACATTCATGTCTTCATTAGTCTAGTGGGGAAACCTCCATTTGTCAATTTATGCTCAGAAACATGGACACTAAATAAACAATTAGAAGACAAAATTGATGCCTTTGAGATTTGGGTATATAGAAGAATAGGGAGAATATCATGAAAAGAGAAGAAAACAAACAAAGAGGTGCTAAAGACACTTAATATGAAGAAAGAACTACTAAGAGAAATAAAGATCAGGCAAATAAAATACTTTGGACACATTAAAAGACATAACACCTTATTGAAGACCTAACTTGAGGGTAAATTCAATGGGAAGCGAGCAAGAGGTAGGCAGAGATACAAGTGGGAGAGTAACATCACACGATGGACAGGTTACAGTCTAGCAGAGTACACCACCAAGACAAGAGACAGGAGATGTTGGAGATACGTGCAGCCAACCTTCGTTGCAGAAGCGGCACGTAATGACGATGATGAACTCCATGATTTCAATACACAATCGATGATGTTCTCGAGTAGTCATACAATCCAGATTGAGACCCACTGTTTTAGAACATGAGTAATGCATTATAAAGGTGTGATTTACTATGCATGACAAGTCATAGCAATGTTCTAGCGTTAAAAACGAATAATTTTCTAGTGATATATTTACATTTATAAATTATATCCATGAAACAATTTAACGCATGTATATATTTCAACAGGTAAAAAACATTGTGACTTCACGACGAGTTACCATCGTTCTTATATGTACGTTCGTCATCTTAATATCAAGCGTAGCCCCTGTGTATGTGGTCAGTAGTCTGGGCATGAAATTCTTTCCTGCAAGAAACAAAACGCTAATTGGTATTGTTTATACAGATAATCGTCACATTATTGAACAGGTGTCTTATTTTGTCAACAATGTTTTAATCCCATTTAGCTCATTTCTAGTCATAATTGTCTGTACATCAATACTTGTGACTAGACTACACGAAAAAGCGAAATGGCGAAAGACGTCAACAGTTTCTGCGCAGGCTGATAATGTTTCACACCGGAACCAGAAAGTAGCCAAAATGGTGGTCATAATTTCTACTCTTTTTGTTGTTAGTTTTTTTCCTACCAGTGCTACATTCATAGCTATGGCGTTATTGCCAGAACTTTCTACGGGAGGAAAATATAATGATCAACTTGTCGTAGTTGTGGGGATTGGCTTTCTTCTAGAATCTATTAATTCGTCAATAAACATATTCTTCTATTATCGAATGAGCAGCAAGTATAGGGAAGCATTTCGCCAACTATTCAATATGAATACTATTAAAAAACCGAAGCCAGCAGTACCACACACACCATCAGCAACAATTCTGCTATGAAATAGTATATTTATGTCACATTCGATAATATATTACAAGCATCTACTTACTGCTATGATTACACAACAATACTCATTCAGGTCTGAGAGAACAGAAATTGTCCAGGAGTAGACTTTATAGAAACTATCCCACTTATACAACATGATGTCTACAAATTAAATGGAATACTTTTTCCTATGTACTAATACTAACTTATGCGATTTGTGAGTATTCAATGTAGATCTGTGTTAACTTAGTTTACAACGACTTTATAGATACCCAAGAATACGACTATTCAAGAATGTTAGTTATTCCCCTAGAGCATGGCTATTCAATTATATTTACTCGGGGGCCACAATGTAGAAAATGGGGATCATCACGGGCCAGAGGTCCGGATATAGTTATATACATTTAGTTTCTTTATAACTATTTCACTGTTTTAGCAATGATCCGCGGGCCACTTACTAGGCCTCCGCGGGCCGGATTTGGTCAGCGGGTCGACTTTTGAGTAGCCCTGCCCTAGAGGCAAATACAGCACATAAGGAGTATGTCATAGATTTCCATGTCTCGCATTTAATTGAAATTTGTTTTATGTTTTATTGTTTCTGATACCGATGGTGAAGCGCTCTCTTGTAATATTTCTACGTAAGGTTTCTCTTGGTCTTTCTCGTTTTCTCTCGCCCCCTTCCTGACCACATCAAAGCTTGATTGTGGTGTCTATTGGTATCCATTCGCAGCGCGTGTCCGATGTAATTAGAGCGATGACTTCTAATATAGGTGGATACATATTCGTGTTTTTCTTCTTGCCTGACAACTGTGTTTGATTTAAAGTCTCACCAATGGATATTGATGTCTAAGACATTTGTTTTCAAAGGTGTTTAGTCTTTGTTCTAGATTTGGTGTTGCTGTACAACTTTCGCATCCATATGTTAATGTTCGAATTGATGATGTTCGTCCGTCGTGATCGACGATGACCAAAACCTCAACCATAATAATAATAACAATAAATAATAAAAATAATAAAGTTAATTGTGCGTTTTTAAATGACTAGCAAGAGAGAAATGACTATCGCTGAAGTTGGTTTATAGTGTGGAAGAGTTGCGCTAATCGTAAACCACACTCTCTCTCCTGAGTTTTATCTTGGTCCAGTGGCAAGACAAAGTCGAGACAACTGGGAGAAAATCAGGTGCAGTGGATGGCCAGAGCGTACTATGTGTCTAACTGTGCCCTTTACTGTCCACACAGCTCTACTGTTAGCGTCTATGTACCCGTTGAGTTACCTGCCAACTTCTTCCGAGTATTTCGCCGGAAATAGACTTTTTAAGCCTAGGGAGGCAAAGCCTTTGTTAACAATGGTATCCATTCGTTGGCTTATTTCTTAGCACTGTGAGTGTCTATAATAGCTACAGTGTGTCGCCCAATATCACGTCGACTGGAACAGGTTGACACCGTGTAAAAATAGGGCAGACCATTTTGACAGGGTCAGTGAGCCCGCGGCGAGAATAGGTCTCCAAATGAGATGTTTGTATCCGATTGACAAAAACGAAAAAACCAAGTTTCTCCTTTGTCAACGCTCGAATCTTGCAAATAGCAACATTAAAGTACGGACACATATCCATTTATCACTTGAGTACACAATTAAACAACTCAACTAGCACAATCCACGAAATTCGAATCACATAAACAGTGAGACAAATAAATCGCGACTAGCATGGAAGTTGTTCTTGGACAACTTCCATCTTGAACATAATGTTCGAATTATGCGGGAGTTGAAGATTATGAGTTTTAAGTTGTTTCTTAGCGCTTGTTAATGCCATATATGTGATAGTTTATTGAATTAGTTTGCAGCCAATGCAATACGGTTTAATTTTTCTGTTGATGAATCTCCTGTTGTTGATATCTTGCTACCAAGGTATGTGGAGTTGTAGACTTTTCATGAGTTTTGTCGTTTAGTTTGATGTCAGTTGATTTGTTGGTAAGTTCAAATATTTTTCTTTTGAATGTGTTGATTACAAGCCCAAATTGTGCAGAGAATAGTTCAAGGGGATTTGGATTTTTCTTGAACATCTTCATGAGTTGAGCTAAGTAACGCTAGGTAGTCAGCGAAGCCGAGATCTTCAAGGCCTTTATTTTCGAGCCATTCAACATTACGTTATATATCGGCTGTGCAATTTCGCATGACCTAGTCCATTGTAATACTAAATAACATCGGTGACATGGCACATCCTTGCTTCACTGGGAACATGGCACATCCTTGCACATGGACATGGCACATCCTTGCACATCCTGTATTTACTGGGAACCATTCAGACTTCTTACAAAGCATCGTGAGTCATCGTAAAATGCGTTTATAATGTTCACGTATGTCCGTTGGAATCCGTATATTTCAAGAATGTTTCAGAGTGAAGGTCTGTGTATACTATCAAAGGCCATTTGAGAGTCAAAAAAGTTTATAATCAGCTGTTATTGGTGTTCACATATTCTTCTATTATTGTCCTTTGTGTAAATTTTTGACCAAAACTAGACCTGTTTGGTCCTAATCCTTCATGTTCCTTTCTTAATCTTTTGTCTATTGATGTTTTAATTTTTTCCAGTACTATACTACAGAACACTTTTCCTGGTATTGAGAGTACTATTCAAGAATGTACCAACAACAATCTCTACAACATGATTATTTAAACTATACTGGCTTCAACTTGCGTGATGTAACATGAGAAATGAGATGGTCAAATAAAATGTGTTTTGCATTGGTAATAATTAATAATTTAAATGTTAAATATATATCACTGTTAGAAAATAACGTGCAATAATTTAAATATGTTTGGAGCATTTTTAGAGACACTGAGGGGTTGAATAGAGATAATCGAGACACGAATTTATAAAGCCAACTGTCTAAATTATCAGCTTATACCAATCTTCACCCAAACTTATACCAAATCAAGCACACATCCATCCTAATTGGGAAAAAGGCAAATCATAACATCATAAAATTAATTTTCAAATAAAATTGTGCTATCAATGTCAGACTTGGAAACTGTATAAAAACAAGAGAGAATACATTCTAGATGTGAAATGAGAGGTCTAAGAAATGCATAAAAAACTAATGTGGAAGTGTTGAAAGAGTCAAATGCAAAACGGACCTTAATCAATAATATAAGGACAACCTTAATTTTTTGGCCACTTCATAATACAGGCTGGTTTGTAGAACATAGTCACAACAGGCACGATTAAAGGCTACAGAGACAAAGTGCGACTGCGTGAGAAAATAGTAATCAGTTTGACAATCTGGCACGGCAGGGAAACAATAACGATATTGATACATAATACTGTAGACAGAGAACTGTGGAGATGGCACCTTATCTTGACGATGACGAAATGCAGCACACAGACCAAGACATCATGTGAGGAAGGAAGAGACAATAAAAACGCTTAGAATAACGTTTGTGGTCAGATACTTGTGATTTGTGAAACATAGACTGAAATAGTGCGGCTACTTAATGGTAATGGACCAATATCAACCAAGAACGAGAGAATACGCCATTAGAATGGAAACATCAAGAGCATGGGACGCCGAAGAAGAAGATGTGTTTTGAAGGAGACACAAATGTTCTGAGACATCACGATAATACTGAGCGACCAAGCGTGGCATAGCCTGAAAACTTATCGCCATTCAAACCTTAGACATCTTAAAGTAAGAAAACAAATAATTATATATATATATAATATAAATATATATATATATATATATATATATATATATATATATATATATATATATATATATATATATATATATATATATATATATATATATATATAGGGAAAGAACTGAAACTATACATCAATCAATCAATAAACCCATAACCCTTCAGGGTCGTAGGGGTACCACATTGGATGCTTCAGCACACTGAGTCCTCCAGCGAATTCTATCCTCAGCGATGCGGATGAGTGTGGAAATATCTTGCCCTGTTCATTCCTTGATGTTGTCTGTCCATGTCTTTATTTGTCTTCCTCTGCTTCTTCCTCCCTCGACAGTTCCCTGCAGTATTGTTTTTGACAAGGAATCGTAATGGTAGCGATGTTAGCGATGCGCTCAATGCGAAGTTAAAATGTGATGTAGTGTCAACATCAGCAAAGTGTAATGGAGATGGAGAGAGAAAACACATCCATGTAACCACATCAAAAGGACAGCTGGAGAGGAGATGGGCACCACTAGCTAAACCTTTTGCCCATTGAAATACTACAATGGATAATCACACACAGAGAATACAGAACAAAGCTCTTAAACTTACCGAAAACTGTGTTATAGGCACAAACTATACATGGGAAAAAATGAATAATCAAGAAACATTATACATCTATATTCCATAAAACTCCATAACCACCAGGGTAGTAGTAAATAATATAAATTACAAAGTCACTGTTTCTACAGGCTATTAATACGAATGTTTGCATGCTTGACAAAACTACACTGTGCACCAACACGCATACTATTTTAGTTCTTCTTCTGCATTCAGCATCTGTGGTCCTGCTATACCTTCAGGCCTGTCGTCAAAACGAAGTCCACTGTCTTCTCCATGTCATAGCGGCTGCCCCATAGCTTTTGCCTCAAGTCTGTATCCTCTGGCCAGGTCTCCTGTCTCTTTGAGTCTTACAACCACACGTAATGAACATTAATCACCGTTTTGTTTGAGTTACCCACCTTTTCTTTATACCCTCTACTCCCGTATTGCACTGATTCTTGTAATTATTTGTCTTTGTACACTTTCGTGAGTAATTATATTTGTGTTTGCCGTACTTCTATATATTTCCTTTATGTCTTCTTTCGTTTGTGTATGTCAATATGTGATTATTTTGTACTCTAGTCCATCAATTGTACATTAGAATGCCATTTTGTTATTGTTAAATCATTTACATATTTAGATTTTGATTTCCTCGTTGTTATTGCAGTTGTCTCTTCGATGGGTGCCCACACATGTATAGTTATTTCTATATGCATTTTGTTGTACATGGTTCTATGTATCCACACAATTACTTTGGGCCACGCATTTGTATGTATACATATGCAGTTGTTATAGCATTATCTTTATGTGAACGAACGTTTATATTTACATTAATATATGTATATGTTTCTATGTGTGCGAATGTTCATGTTATTGTTTTTATTTATGTGAGCGCTTGTTTATGTTAATGCACTTATCTCCATTATGTGTCAATATGTATGCCTATTCTGGTGTGAGCCCTTTCCTATGTGTGGATACATTTACATGCCTGTGCATTTTGTGTGGGTATCCTTCACACACCTGTTGTCCATTTTGTTAGATATTTATTGCTGAACTCTTGGTGTGTGTATACATTTCTATGTATGTTTAGGTTTGTTTTTATATATATGTTTATATCTATATTTGGTTTCACATTCATTCCATGCGTTTTCAAATTATGATTCTTCTTGTATCCTTCCTTCCCCAAACCCACTCACCCCACTACCACACAACCTCATCATTACTCATCTATCATTATCATATGCCATTCTGGTTGGCGTAGGTGACCATGGTTCTCTGTTCACAGTATTGTTATCAGGATCGTTGTTTCCATGCCGTGCTAGGTTGTCAAACGAATATTTTCTCACGTCCCCATCTGTCTCTGTCCCCTTCAGTCGTGCCTGTTGTGACTATGTTCTTAAAACCTGTCTGTCTGATAAAGTGACAAAATGGGTATATTTCTTATCTTTTTCTTTATTATTCTTGCACTCATTATAAACATTATTTAACATTAAATAACACTCATTACTATACATCTACAGTGCCTCTAATTTCCCACTTTCCAGTTTGTTTATAATGAATGCACGCATTTTCTCTTTTACTAGATGCGTTGCCATCCCTGCGTTATGGAGACGGGGCTTGATGAAATCTAAAGTCATCTATTTTGTTTTTTATTGTGTTGTTTTCTGTTGTTTGTCTCTTGAAAAAGGTTCAATTTGAGCCGTTACGTGGAGAATTGTCCTGTTTAGTTTTATTGTATATTTTTTATATATACGTTTTTATATATTTTTATTAATAGGCAAGGTAAGTGTTTTAGAAACCTGTTTAATTCATTTTGCTTGACTATTTGTTCATTAGGTTACTGCGGCACCATCCACTTTGTCGGACACCCTCTGGCCATTTGATTATTTATATCTGCAGTCTCTGTTCTTTGTATGTTGGGTAGTCCTGAAGCATGTGTTCGGAGTCTGGGTTCTCAATCCACATGGACATTCATCTATGTATGAGACTCTCATTCGGTAAAGCTGACCCAACAGTTTACAGTGGCCTGTAATCTTTTTGATTTTTTTGATTTGTATCTTCATCACTACGGATATGTATAGACTGATATTGACATGACCGCTCTATGCCTATTCTCCATGACATACTTTGTCTTCCTCTTGTCCTTCTTGACTGTCCCCTGAAAGTTTATTTTGGATAGGGAAGAACATCCCCGAAACATTCAAGATTTTGTGGTTTTACTATTAAAATCAATGATTCTCATGAACATGTATGCATATTTTATTTCTTATACAAACATTAACACATATGTTTAAACTATATAATCTTGTACAAAATGTGAATGTACATATATATTTAAATAAGGTCATTATGTACACAGGCTTACTGTGCATAATATATATATACAGAATATAAATAATTGCATTATGTTTACAGCGTGAAGAGTGGTTTTTTTTTGTATGTAAAAGAGTTCAGTATTTTTGTAAGAAAAATCATACCACGTTTCTTAGTTAACTCTTTCAGGACTTGATTATGTTTAGTTTTGGACCAAATTAATTTTATTAAATTTCCTTATATGTGTTTTTTATTGTATCACTTGACATACTAATATTGATAAATAGTGTATGTGTAATATATCATTGGAAAGGGGAATGGATACAGAATATGAATATATAAGTACATTGATGGTATGTGATTACTTCACAAGGTTAGAGTTAGCCTTGTGAAGTAATAAAATATCAAATCAAAGCCAGTATATTGGCGAGTGGTCCTGTAGACCCATAGTATAAAGCCAGTATACTGGCGATTGGTCCGGAGGTTAAGGCCCGTAATCTGTTGTCGAAGGTTCGAAATCTGATATAGATGATTGATTCACATTTGCATTCTCTAAATTAAAAATAACGACTCATATTACGTGGGAAGTTCTTGTTAAACGCGGAAGAGACATTAATGTTGCTATATCATACGCTATATATCAGAGAGCTATGTCGCAATACTTTGCATGTCTTTGTCTTTGCGAAAAAGACATCTTGTTTAAAGATACCGATTCGTGTAATTAGGAAAACATGGTGATTTTAGTTGCGAGACAAATTAGTGTCAACTGAATGGACTTAGTTCAAATCTCGTCTTAGGTCTACTAATTGTTCTCAAGAGGTATTTTGTTGTGACATAGTTGCAGCGCCATATATGCAGATAGACATTCTCATACAATACATTGTGGGACATAGTATAATGTAGTTTTGTCGTATTCATGCACGCAGGTTACACGAAACAGCATTATACAACAGAGTATACAACCTCATACCGTATGTGTCTGAATATAATACATGTCTGAATACACACGCGACTTTATGTAAACGTAAACGCCTCATAAATCAGACATGTTTGGTATTTGAAGCAAATAGAAAGGCGAAATAATCTATATCAGTTCTCTAGACTAATTCTGCTGTAAATTTAGTTCGAATTTGTCATGCTCAAGAGAGATCAAGTGGGAGTTTGAGAACCACTGCTGAAACAATAACAGAGTATGATAAATACTTTCTTTTAGGAGATTCATTCACAATAAGTTATATTTATTTTTGCAGTAGATAAGATAATTGATTAAAGATATGCAATGTAGAATAATGCAAACATACGCACACACAAGTAAAAACACGAACATGTGCATATGTAGCGAGCAGTAGTTGGCAGGATAAAACAATGCAATCTAAATGCTGCTCAATGCTGCGTGCGCTAATGATTGTGCCGTTTCACAGCAATTTCAGACTGCAAATACTGCTTACGCTGAACGATGAAAATACGTAATATTTACAGAAATATCACAACAATGATGACTGCAGCTTTATATTTTGGAGATTCGGGGCATGTAATGGCGTTGTAAATTCGTGTAGAGATGTTGTGAAATTATTGAATACACAGTAAACATGTGCTATCTCAATTAGTGTGTCGTTACTGTGACTCGAAACACCAGTGAAATAATTCACACTATTCATCAGTCTAAAACCGCTTCCTTTAGTGAAACTGTTTATAGGATGACGGTAAATAACCAGTAAATGTAAGCAAAGCCCTTATCAATGTTTTACATACATTGAAATATTAGATGTTTTTACATGTACTGACGTGAGTTTGCAGAATAATGTTTCTTGAAATTTCACTCCAATTGTTGGTCTATATAAACAATTATAAACGCCAAACTGTAAATGGAGACGACACGTTAAAAAAATATACATTTGATTGGAATCAATTGTGTCCTGAGAATAACGCTTTGCAAAAGTGTTTAATTAATTGTAGACATCGAATGATGTCAATAACGTTTGATGAATTAGGTATAACGATTATTGTCAACTGCGGTGTTAAGAGTTTGGTATATCGACTGATGACAATTGCGGTGTTTAAGAGTTTCGTATATCGACTTCTGTCAACAATAATCGCCACACGCTCACGACAAAAGAGATCACTCGTAATTACTCAAACATTATCCATTTATAATTAACGAAATTGAAGGTACGTTCAGTACTCGCGACTCCCAATTATAGGGTTCGTGGTTCAGCGACTAGAACAAGTGAATTCTAAGCGATAAGATCATTTGAATTACCATTATTGAATTCCTAGCCTCCAGCAACCTTTAAAACGGTACAAATTTTCTTAACAATTTCTTCATAAATATAATTTTTTATATTGTAATAACATATTCTCGTATCAGTACAGCAGAACGTATTTTAGTGCAATCACGATAGTCCTAACATTAACCACATTTTCTTATGTCGTTCGTTGTTTTTAAATTTTCCGGTACATATATACAATTTATAAGAGTTATAATTATGTACATTTTACATCACAAAAAAATGCATACACTAGTCGGATTTCATTTCGACTGCACGTCGAAAAAAAACACAACATTACAGACTTAACAAACATACAATTACAAGTTAAAGTGTAAATAAAGCTGCCAATATAGATACATGAATTAGTTATTTAGATGTTTAAAACTTTAGATTGGTTTTGCTGTGATTCTGTACCGTGTTATAGAATAAGAAATGAGAAGTGAACTATTTGACAATATTCAGCAAATACAAGGACTATGCTGTATTGCTGTCTATGTTAATAATACACTGTTGACAGTTAGGGCAATAGGTTTCGTACTTCAAACAACTATCAACGATACCGATTTCGTTGTACATTTACGTATATTTCTTGTGACATCCAATAACAACAACTACTTCTAATGACAACCTATTCTGAAATGATACCGCGTACATTCTTCACAGACTGACCATTTTTCAAGTACTATTATTATATTGTTTTTGTTATTATCTTTAGACTTTATATACAATAATTATGTAATAAAACAACACATTTGAGATGTGTGTTATGTCTAGAATACCAATGTCCATAGTAAAATAACACATGCCACGTGTGTTCTATCTATACTAGCAGTGTTTGTAGGAAATACACACATTTATGACGTGTGTTATATCTATACTATCAATGTTTGTAGGAAATAACCACATTTATGACGTTTGTTCTATCTATACTGTCAATGTTTGTAGGAAATACACACAATTATGACGTGTGTTCTATCTATACTATCAATGTTTGTAGGAAATAACCACATTTATGACGTTTGTTCTATCTATACTATCAACGTTTGTAGGAAATACACATATTTATGACGTGTGTTCTATCTATACTATCAATGTTTGTAGGAAATAACCACAATTTTTACGTGTGTTCTATATATATACTATAAATGTTTGTAGGAAATAACCACATTTATTACGTGTGTTCCATCTATACTATCAATGTTTGTAGGAAATAACCACATTTGTTGCTGTCTCTCAGACCCCTCCCTCCTTCTAAATGGTGACGTAATTAGCCGGTGACCCTTTAACTCGAATATTAATGTATACCCATTTATAACCTCAGTTCAAATGCCCGTATACTAATTTATATTTCTGGTATCATTTATATTTCTGGTGTTCGTGTGCTCATTTATATTTCTGGTGCTTGTCTACTCATTTATATTAAATGGCATCTGCAGAGATGCCGCAACGAACCCTTTTTCAGATTATGCAGGCAGATATGTTTTCTGTGTTGTACTATGGCTTAGGTATGCTTACACTGACGCAAACACAGGTGGATAGATTGCAGAGAGTTCAAAACGAGGTCATTCGAGCTGTCCTAGGATGCACAAAACATACACCTATCAAGACCATGAGGTTTCTCATAGATCTACCAAGCATTAAAGCAAAACATAAAATAGCTTAGGTTGAAGAATACTTCAAGGTCGTCAATAATGATCATCACCTCTTATACCAATCTCTAGACAACACAAAAGGAATACATATCAATAGTGCAACGTCATGGATGGCAGAAACAGAATATTCCCTACTCTTAGTTTGTGAGCTGGAGAAAGCGGGAAGATGCTCTGAGTGCGTGACATTTGGCAAAGAGAGAACGTTATTGACAACAGTTGTGATATATATGGGAAGAGAGTGCAACGACTGGGCTGCTAACAGAACAGAGGGAATGATCCAAGAACTCATACTGCATCACTCGAAGCAACACGATACAATAATTTACATATACGGCTCACTAACATAAGAAATAAATATGTGTGGTTGGGGTTTCGTGGGCTACCAAAATGGCAAGAAATTAGCTAAGAGGTCAGCTGCGTACCCCCCTACAACATCGAGTATGAGAATGGAACAAAAAGCGGTGACAGCAGCTCTCACTTGATTGGCCACGCAACCACCAATAGACCTAGTCCTAGTGATTCTATCGGACTCTCAAAGTATGTTGCGCAATATAGAAAAATGTGATATCAGAATTGAATGGGTCACTCTTCTTATCAACGCTCAGAACATACATGGATCTACTGTCAATTTCATGCTATGGTCAGGGGAAACGAAAGAGCCGATGTGTAGACTGGTAGAACCTTGGTGAACGTCACCGAGAAAATAACAGACATGATTGAATTGATTAGACCAGTCATGGACACACTACGAGCGACAAGACTAGGAGGAATTTGACCGAGACAAAGTATTTATTCAGAGAATGGTAGAAATGGGAGTGACTAGAGGCGATGGGAGATCAGAAGAATGCGTAATCAACAACTGACTGGGACACTGAGAATTTACACTTTTAGATGAGTAAATTCAAGTAGGAAGCGTGAGGATAAATCAAAATAATTCTTACAGCCGACGGGGATTGGTCAAGTACGGAAAACCTGTTTACTTGTGTTGCAAAGCGATTCGGTGCTGCTAGAACAGACCTGGTCCAATTCCCGTCAGCTTAAGAACACTTTTAGATGGCTGACGGAGCGGCAGGTAGAGCAAATATGGAATTTCCCTTAGTGCAGTGACGATTGTTCCTAATCAACAATCAAGAACCAAGAATGATTTATATTTCTGGTGTTTGCAAGCTCATTTATATTTCTGGTGTTTGTATTTTTAGTTTTATTTCTCGTATTCATAAGGTAACTTATACAATAGGCACATTGCATTTTAAAATCAATCTTAAATGATGCCACTGTGAACTACGCAAAGTTTCTTTTGATTGGAAGGACTATTTTTGTTTATTTACATTCTCAAACTCTCACTGAATATCTCTTGTTGAAGAACAATTGTCCTGCTTGATTTTTGTCACGCGATGATAATGATATAAATAGTTCCCCTATTCAGAAAAACTAAATGGCAACTTCAAAATATCACAAAACAACATCTTGGGTTCGTTTAAAACAAAAAAAGTAGAAATTTTTCTAGCCGAACAAGTAAAAAAAACCCATAGCATTTATAAATGCCGTAAGGGTGTGAGATGTTAGCGATCTCACATTTCAGAGGCTCTGCAAATGAGGGCGGTAGCCATTACCTCTCATATGCGAAGCCAGTGCACTAACCACTGCGCTAACGCGGCTCCATAACAAGTAACGGTTGACAGCTCTAGTATAAAATTACGTAACAAACATTCGTGTGTTGCCGAATATGAAAGGGGAGCAAAGAACAGCAACACTATTCACCTTAGAGTGACCAGATTTCCTACACCCAAAAATGGGACATTTAGGTTTTTTTCCTAGTCAGCATATCATAAAATTCTTTCCTGTAAGATATATGACACGTGCATAGACTATACGCATAGACATAACAGTATTATGACACAATAAATTGCAGAAATAAGGCGTGTCCACGTGACTATGAACTGCACTACAATGTATCATCATTATTAACATATTTTTGGGTAGAAGTTTTTTTTGTTTTTTCAAAAGCCCCCTCTTCTCTAGAGATACACTTGTGACATTATGACACATTCACAGACATTCTTCAATTCCTCTACTCTCACCGAGTAAATATGAAAATACTGAAGAATGTGTTCACAAATGTTGACTGGCAACATGTAAGCTATTGTCTGAACAGCATTGTGGACAATGTGACCAGCACAAACAATAGCACGAATTTTGTTTTTCAAGACGTCATTGAGTCGTGCAAGTATATTATTGGAATCATCAAAGTTGCTATTATAATTATCACCAGAAAATGCAATAACATTTTCTGTCAATTGATTTTTCTGCAAAATGTTCATGAATTACTGTTCGGGCAGTTCCGATGTTTCCCCAGTTATGTTCTGAAACTCAAACACCTTGACTCGAATATCTTTAACGGGAATAAAATACCTAACAAAAACCGGAATCAACTTGAAATGCCTATGGTTTGATATGTCCACCATAGCTGAAATGACTTTAGCTTCTTTCAGTGCTGTGCCTATTGCCTATTTCTCGCATTGCAAAATGTACTAGGACATTTACTAGAATTGATTTGCACTTCGTTCGTCCACATGTAAATTTCAATTCAAATAAATTTCTAACTATTGCAGAAGTACAATTCACTGATCTTATGGAAAAGTTATGCTTCACTGCATGAAATGCAAACATAGTGCCTTGTGCTGCTAGACGATTACGAAAGCATCAGTTAACTGCCATGTCTCATCTCTAGTAAAAAATAATGTAACACTATAGCTTGAACTGCTAGCAGCGACTGCCATTTTGTGTTTCTGCATCTTCAAGTGCTGTTTTGTATTATAACGACCTCTATTGTCAATAGAAAACAAAAAATGACATGCAATACATTGCACCTTACCTAGTGTGATTCTTTCTTTCAAGAAGGAATATTCCTCTTTGATGTTTCTACTGAGATTGTACTTTCTTTTCGGAATCATGCAGGAGACTAGGCGCTTAAAACTTTATTGACTTCAGAATATTATTATGTAAACATCTTGTAAAGAATGATAACTTTCGGGAAATATGTTTTATATAACGTAGAGGGTAATCTCTTATTTTGTACAAATATTCCATATGGTATGATATAAAATTTAAAAATGTATAACTCTCAAAGCTTCAAGAACTGTTGCGTTCTTATGTCACACTTTTCAATAATGAGGAAAAATTGGACTGACATAGACAAACAAAAATAATTTAGCGTTCCCTATGAGTTTCTTTAGGGCATTGGGACAACCGCCCCAATAAGGCGACATTCCCAGATTAAAAAGAACGTCTGTCAGCCTAATTTACCTTCCATGGATATTCTAAGAGACGACTAATGATCTTATGTGATGAGATTGACTGCCCTATCACGTGTAGGGTTAAAGTGACCCATAACTCATGCATAATCCGGGTTATGTCAGACGGAAAAGTCTACATATCGCAGCAAACCTGTAAAATATAACACAACTCATTCCGTTCTCAAGACTATCTCCTGCTGATCTGCGTTTTGGAACGTACTAACAGGAAACAGAAAATGAAATTGGGCAAACCAATTTTAGATTTTATTTTTGTTGTTTTTGTGTGTAAATCTATCAAGTGGTTTTTCTAAGTTCCGGGAGTTATCTTGTACTTTTAGATCAGCATGGGCTACAACAAAATCGGCTTGGTGTACAGGATTTGTCCTGCTGACGGTTTCATTTATTAATTACCGCTGCATTAAATATGCCATTTCGTGTTAACAAGAAAACGTGTCAGCCAGAGGGTATAAGGTATAATTCACGCTCCCCGGAGGAAATCCCACGATATATTTGTTGTGGTTATATGAGAGCGAACACAGAAGAAGAAGAACGTATGCTTAGCAAACGTGTACACTAAAAACATGTTTGTTGTATTTCTTTTATGGTAACGTTACCATTAAATTGTGCATACTTTATATACTGTGATAATTCACTTGTTCTCTGCCACTACCTACTTTTTAAAACTTTAACTTTCTGTATACCGCAAGTCTCTAAGATAGGTAGAAAAATTGGTATGCTGTTACCGTTCGCCTGCTAAATAACTCATGTTTGTTCTTTTGTTTCATCAAGTTCATCAATTGTGTACTAAACCTTAAAAACAACACACAGTACTAACTTCAACCGAAATGACTCAAGGAAACTTCTCAATCCCGGATATGACTATTATTATATTTGATGAAACGAATGTGACGCCCCAATTACCATCAAGTTACACTGCACTTATGATTTTTCAAGTGATTTTCTTTACTATTGTATGTCAAACGGTCGATTTACTTGGTATCGGTACCAACGTCATCAATATCATATGTTTCTACAAGCAAGGCTTCAGTGATCCTGTCAACGTCAGTCTATTTGGTATAGTAGTGCTCGTTAGCAATGTAATTAATGTCGGTTACATTTTCATAACAAACTTGAATATTATAAACATATTAAAGATAATAAGGTAAGTTTATTTATTTATCTGATACGATATATGTTGTGTTAAGTTCGTGCGTTGACTTGATCAGAAGATAAATATGATCAATATCGAGAATGCGCGAAATGGGAGTGAGGATGGGTGGGGCCCGTAAAGAACCCCTGACAAAGATTTCAAAAAGAGCAGTGAACCAACATAGAACCGGAACCATAATCTGTTATACCCTGAGAGATTTACTGAAGCGGAGATCTGAGCACCTATGGAATTGCCCGGTGTTAGAAGAGGATAATCAACATACCTAATACCTAAAGATAGGATCATTTCATCAGATTAAACAGAACATTTTGTTTTCTATCTGAAGTCTTATTATATGAGATTCACATTTTTAATAGACCAAAATTCACCCAAAGTTTAATATATCTTTGCTCTCGTAATCAAACTTCTGCATATTAGTAGGATGTAGTCCGGAAAACCGAATGAGGTTTGCCACGTTTACAGCTTAGCTGTGGCATCTGCGCCTTTCATCATGACACATGTGCATTCAGAATGTCTTCTGTTGAACTATCACTGTTTAACATGATGTAGTTTGGAGAATAAAATACGTTTAGTCATGCGAAATTGCACAAATGATACAAATCCTGGTATTGAATGGCTCGAAAATAAAAGTCTGGAAGATCTCCACTTCCCGACACTCTAGTGTTGCTTAGCTCAACTCATGATGATGCCCAATAAAAAACAAATATCTTTCAACTATTCTCTGCACAAACTGAGCTTTAATTCAACACATTCAAAACAAGAGTATTTGACCTTACCATCAAATCAACTGACATCAAACTAAATACTACACTCTTGAAAAACTTAACAACTTCACATACCTTGCTATCAAGATATCAACAACAGGAGATTTATCAACAGAAATATTAAACCGTATTGCACTGGCTGCAAATTCATCATTGAACTATCAAATATCTGGCATTCAAAAACGCTAAGAAACAACACAAAACTCGGCATCTCTGCAACACCAATTATGAATCTTTTCCATCCTTCTTAGACATTCTTCCTTAGTAATCTTTGCTGACCTAGGAATGCGTAACATTTGTCGAATAAACCACGATATATATATACATATATATATATATATATATATATATAAACTGATAGATTAAAACTCATTGCAGGACTAATAGGTCTCCAAATCAATTCATCAAAAACAAAAATTATGGTTTTCACCAATTCACCTAACGAAATTACTTTAAATGGACAACTTGAAAAAGTACACACATTCTCATATCTAGGAAGCAAATTAACACTCGACGGTGATGTCATGATATAATTTACAACTAGCATTGACCTAGCATCAAGTGCATTTAACAGACTGTCTAAAATCTGGAAGTCAAAGTCAATCAGCACACGCATGAAAATGCGCTTATGTAATTCCTGCGTTCTTCCGGCGCTATCATATGGATGTGAGAGCTGGAAAAGCTCTTTATCTTCAGAAAAGAAATTACTGAGTTTCGAGAACAAATGTCTTCGTAGGATAACTAACACCCATTGGAGTGAATTCAAATCGAATGATAAAATCAGAGAAGAGACACATCAAAATTTCATCACAGATGTTATCAGAAAAGGCCGTTGGTCCTACATCGGGCATGTCCTACGCTCAGACACCAATAGAATACACCATCAATCTCTTGAATGGATACCTACAGGCAAAAGAACAAGAGGTAGACCAAAAGAAACACCCAGAAGAACAATACTTAGAGAAAGTAAAACAACCAATATTCATACTATTCAAGAACTGCACAGAATAGCATTGAACAGACAGGATTGGAGAGATCTGACCTCTGCCCTATGCGCTAACGTCAGCGCAAAAGGAAAATGAATATATATATATATATATATATATATATATATGCTATACTAATTAGCCACCTAAAGTTCTTTGTATTGATAATAATGGTTGCATAACTTCAAGATATAACATTTTCCCTAGAGTTATTGTTTTTTGCAATGGTGTTAAGATACATAGTGTAGCGTTATGGTGTTTCTTTCAACCTTATTATCACGGTGACATGTACACTGATTTGTTTTTTATACATGTGATTTTAATAAGTCTCTGCAAATGTCACATGCTTGCCTAGTCTCACACTTACTATTGTTGGAAATGTGAACAGTGACTAAGCTGTTACATGATTCTATGACAGGTTTGGCTATTGCTGATCTCTTCAGCCTGGCAACTTTAATATGGACAAATATATGCTTCACCCCAGCCTTCAACTATGTAGATCTGCCTTTTGAACCCATGGAGTTCCAGCACTTGACGGCGTGTGTCCTACATACAACATTTACTCGTTTGTCTGGATGGATCACAGCCTTGATTACCATGGAGAGATGTTTGTGTATAACAGCGCCTTTGAAGGTAAATACAAAATGAAAAGAGGTCTAACCAAATCATGAATCTTAGTGTGCTACATTCAGTAATTGAAATTTGCTACGACCTCCTTTGTAGAAGCCAAACAGGTACTTGGCACAAAGTACGTGAAGGCTTTAATGCTTTTAAATCAATTAGTGGATATCAGTTGTAAATCAGTTGTTTGATTTTATTTCATTGTAGGCCAATAGTTGATGGTGGATTATGTATACTATGTTTACATATTATTATTTGATAACCAACAAAAACTGATGTGTCGGGCTATTGGCGCAAATAAAACAGCGGCACAACGCATTTCCATTCTCTGAACAACTTCCTACTGGGAATCAAGTAGGACCATTGTTCTGCTACAAGTGAGAACCAGCGAGAGTTTGAGAATGATCGCGGAAGAAGAGGAATATTAAATCTTCTAAATTATGTATACTACACTTACAGTTTTAACATCGTTAAACACAGTTAGGAAGATTAAAGAGAACATGAGACTTGAATACAAGTACTGAATATATGTACTGAATAAATGTGAAAAATCAACTTTGTTTTGTTGGATAAACTGAGCACACTTATATTTGTTTTCCTGTAATTGTTTTATATTGTTTTACAGAGTCGCTTTCCTCATTTCGATTAGGAAATGTTCCGCGTTAGGGTCGTGGTTAGCGCACTGGCTTCGCATATGAGTGGTCCTGGGTTCATTCCCCAGTTCAAGCGGACAGTTTTTTTAGATCGCAGCGGCTCCCAGGTCGACCCATCCTTAAATAGGTACCGGATTAATCCGGGTAGTAAAGACTGCGAGGAGAGGAGATGGCTACCGCCCCCATTTGCAGAGCCCCTGAAATGTGAGATCGCTAACATCTCATACCCCTACGGAATTAATAAATGCTATAGGTTACTTTCCTTTTTTTATATGAAAAGAAGCAATTTCTTCTTGCTCTTTCACTCTGGAATAAGCACTAGAGTACTTCGTGTTTGCGGTATGAACACATTAGTGCATGTACGATGTATGCGCTACTTATCACAACTCATCCTTCTTGAGCAACAAAAATACCGTGTTATAGAACTGCAATGTAATAAAATGCTAATTTTTGTGTTTTGTTTTGCGTTAGCTCTATTGTAACCATCACGGATATCCGTGCGATTTCCGCCGGGAGCGTGATTACGTTGTGCCACCGTTATGCGCCTGTAGGCCTAGAACATCCGATTTCGGCATGCCTTGACAATTCGGGTGGGCTACACTTAGCCTGTGACAGCCTCTATATCTGTCTCCAGGCACGCGTAGTGGCGACTCTTCGCCCAGACGATTTTTGCTCTCGTCTGACTCGCACTAGGTGTTCCACTGTCTATGAACTTGCCTCGTGTAATTGGACGTGCTGTGCCTGTGCCCATTGGGTACTGAACCGTTTTCTCATCCGTGAGCCTGGTTCCTTAAGGGGAAGAACTCAACAGAGGAGTTGGACCCTGGCTCTTTCGCCCTCTTAGCCGAGGTGTCATTCACCGACATCGTGTACCCCTTGTCTAAGTTCGAGTCTCACACCACGCGTTTGAGAGCAAGGCGTTCTCGAGCTGATCGTCCTTGTCCCAATAGCGCCTGAGCCCATCAGGTACTGAACCCTTTCTCTCTTCAAGTGTATTTCCGGTGTAGGAAAACCTGACTGTAGAGTTGGGCCAGGGGTAAATCGTTGTCCCTTTTGTGCCTGAGACCATCGGGTACGGAACCCTTTCTCTTCGCGAGCATATTTCCAGTTTAGGAAGGCTCGACATTAGAGTTGGGTTAGGTCTTCTTGCTTTACCAAACGCCAATGACTGGGTCTGGGTCTCTGCCTGTAAGGAACTCCGGTAACTAGATGCTCGTCTCGAGCTGACGGAGCTTGTAGTTTCCCTTTCCTAGAGACTTTTCACTTTCTATTTGCAGTTCGCCCTGCCCTCTAGCGCTGTTCTGCCCTTTCATTGTTTCATTGTACTCGGTATGAAATTTATTTGTCTCTCGCCATGCATCTACCTTTACGTGCATTTTACATTGGCCGCCCCTCCAATGTTCGGACTGGACTGACTAGTTTCACTGTATGTCGACAGTGTCGCTATATGTGGCGATGCTGGTGGTGTCGGGGATATTGTCTGTCTCTTGTGCAGTCAAATCTCTTTCCATCTGCTACCTCCACATTCTCGGACACGATCCCCAAATTTTGTGTCTAGAATCAGCTCGAGCTGCTGTATTTCTGTTTCCAGGATGCACCGCGTGGAGGTGCATTTGGGATCTTGGTTATCTGCTAACCCTGGGTCCGCCTACAGCAATGCGTTCCCTTTGCACCCCAAAATACTTAATAAATGTATGTAAATTTTGCGCAGCATGGGGACTCAATAAACATGTTCATCTTGGGGACTGAATTAAGGTGCTCATCAAATTAGAAGCCGTAATTGTCCGCAGTCAATGTGTGAAGTTCTTGACGTAATCTCTGACTATACAGATTACCTTGTTATTATTTTTTTTGACTGGGCATGCGGGTGTTAAGAATATTTACCGAACGATGCACTGGCGAGCATAGCTACAGTATCAAGATTTGTGTAAGTAGAGTAATCTGACATGGTTAATATGCGACATCACTCGCTCAGAAGATTCTACAAGTGTTAATCATGGTTGTTCTCAAGACTGATTGAGATTGGTTTAAAGTTCGGAAAAACAGAATAAATATAGGAAGAGACTAATAAATCAGCATTCAATTGAAACTGTAAGCCACTACATTGGTGGATTCATTTATACGGAAATGAAATAGGAGCAACTGTGAGCTTGCCGGATGTGCGTTGATGATAATCCCCAGTTATCAACGCCAATATCAGGATACATTATTATAAATACAATACAATACATAGATAAAATATTATTTAAGAACAACATGTATTGTGGTAAATGAAATGTACATAAGTGTAAACATATTTCGAACTCGACTGATAAATAAACTATATAATTTGTATCAACAGGTGAAAAATATTGTGACTTCAAAGAGAGTTTCCATCATTGTCATCTGTACTTTTATTATCCTTCTGTCAAGTGTATCACCTGTGTACGTTGTCAACAGACTTGGCATGAAATTTATACCTGCAAAAAATAAAACTCTAATTGGTAATGTGTACACAGAGAATCGAGAGAGTGTTGAAAGAGTTTCATATGTTATTAACAACGTTTTGATTCCATTCGGGTCTTTTATTGTCATTATTATATGTACAACAATTCTTGTCACAAAACTACATGAAAAAGCAAAATGGCGAAAAACCTCTGCAGTTTCTGCGCAGGCTGATAATGTTTCTAGCCGGAACCAGAGAGTAGCAAAAATGGTTGTTATGATTTCAACACTGTTCGTGATCTGCTTCTTCCCGCTCAGTATAACTTTCATAGCTATGGCTCTGGTACCAGACTTATGCATGGGTTGCAAGTATAATGATGAGCTTCTAGTTGTTGTAGGAATTGGTTTCCTCATGGAATCTATTAATTCGTCAGTAAATATTTTCTTTTATTATCGTATGAGCAGTAAATATAGATCAGCATTTCGCCAACTGTTGAATATCGGGTTTGGTACAGAATCTAAGCTATTAAAGTCGAATACTATATCGAGCTGTGTCGACTCAACGCAATCATAGTAATATGGTATTTCTAAGCAGATGTCTATGGTAAGATAGTTTGTAGATAGTTAAACGACATCTAAACGTGCTTTGTTTGGAAATGTAACGAGACACGGCTGACTTTCTAAAATTATTTTGCAATGAATTTTGATTGACGGTTGGAGAGGGAGGAGGAGAAGCTGCAACAAGAGAATATCCTTGACTGACGAGATTACGAAATGGTGAGCACATAAGTTATCTACACTCATTCGAACGACTGAGGACAGAGATGGTTGGATAGCGTGTTGTGAATGCATCTCCAGGTTCGGCACCTCAGAAACACTGACGGGTTACATGTGTTATTAATATTATTTGTATTATTGTTGTTGTTATTAGTATTCATTTTTAAATATACTTCATTAAAGTTGTACAAATTAATTTACAGGAATAAGTGTTTTTAATATGCTCAGTGTATTTAATTTGATGTTTCTGAATGTGCGCCAATGAACTCTGAGCAAACACGTTGGTGATCGACTTTTCTGCCATGCAACAAGGAGTTAACAAATTCCTCTCACTCGAAGAAATCATAGTACACACACGCCTTAAATCTAACCCCCCCCCCCCCTCTATGTTCATTTCTCCACATTAAAATACCGTTTATTCTCACGCCGTGTACAATATCAAATTCTGCATGTTACAACTTTCTATCTATTCAGTCTTGTACCACTATGTTTCATTCAGAAAGTATTCCTGCAATGATAGTCTAACATGTGGGTTTTATCAACAATGAATTTCCCCTTTATACATACCGTTCTTTCAGCATCGTGATATAATGCCGCCTCCACAACAAAGGTTGGTTGCAACAGATCTCCAACATCCCCTGTCTCTTGTTTTGGTAGTGCTCTCTGCTAGATTATAACCTGTTTATCGTGTGATGCTACTCTCCCACTTGTATCTCTGCCTACCTCTACCTCGCATCCATTCGACATTACCCTCGAGTAAGGTCTTCAGCATAGTCACAAATGGCAAAATTAAAGGCAACAGAGACAGAGGGCGACATCGTGAGAAAATATTAGACAGTTTAACAACCTGGCACGGCAGGGAAACCACAACGAGATTGATACATAATAATGTGGACAGAGAGCTGTGAAGAGCCATGACCGACTACGCCAGCAGTCATGGCACCTGATGATGATGAAGGTCTTCAGCAGGATGTAATGTCTTTTAATGTCTCCAAAATATTTTATTTGTTTGATCTTTATTTCCATCAATACCTTTTTCGTAATATTAAGTGTAGCTAGAAGATCTTTCTTTGGTTTTTTTATCTTTTGCCAAGATGTTCTCCCTATTCTTCTACATATCCACATCTCAAAGGTATCAATTCAGTCTTATAATTGTTTGCTATTGTCCATGTCTCTGAGCCAGACATTAATATGGATTAGATGTAGCATTTTATAATTCTAATTTCTGGCTCGTTTTTAATTTGTTTAGATGTTACTATTTTCCTCATTCCATTGAAAGTACTTTTAGCCATTCATGTTGTCCTTTTAACTTCTTCTTCATATCTGCCATCATTTATTTGTGGTTACGTGTGCAAGATATTGATACTATTCTTCTTGCTGTAATATATATACATGTTTTTTTTTAATGTTTAGCGCCTATTCTTTTCCATATATGTCTATTTCTTGAATATTTACTAACCGTTCTTTATTGATTCAACACTGCATTTTTCCCATTGGTAATGCAGGGTAGAAGGTTATGGTGTGTGATAAAAACCGCATGCATGTGCAGACGTGATGCCATTTACATAGTGAGTTTCTTGTCTAATTTACTGTGCGATCCAAAAACAATTCTCGCCCTTACTGGAAATCAAACCTTGGATCTCACAGTTGCGAGACAGACACTCTTGCTTCTCAGCTATGCTCTACACTTTATGAACACGCTCTTCAGAATGTACATAACATTAAGAGAGTCCCCTAACAATTGTCAATTGCGTGGGCCCATTCATTGAAAGAGAACATGGGACCTTGGTTGTCTTAGGATAGCTGTTGATGGACGTCTATCAAACACATCCTAAATAGTATTCAAAAGGTTAAAAGAGAGATCAGTGTTATCAAGGTTATGGTGACCTTCGACATGCAGAAATGGGTATTGTTTCTGCTTCTACAGGTGATAGTGATTACCTGTCATAGAATCTCTTATTGCATTCCTTTGAATGCCATTACTTCAATTACATTGACACAAGTCTTTCTGAAAGACATTGTCGATATGACAAAGGAAAAGCTTCTATTGAACGTGATTCGTATTTCATAGTATCTCCCTGTCGATGTCAATGTCTAAGCAGATATCAGCTGGAAATGGGCGTGTAACTATCTGTTGTTCAACGAGAATCAGACGATCTTTGTCTTCGATGGGTTTATGACTGCATTGTAACTAATGCACCAGAACGATATGTCTGCTATATACTCTGAACACACTCTGCCAAGAATGCACAATAAGCGTTATTCGCATAAGTGAGGCATCTACAAGTCCCTCACACCTGAATCTGTGCAATTTTGTATATATAGGCGTTAAAAAACACAGATAACAGTGGAGATCGTTGTAATACACCCGGTTGTATGGTTCTATCTCTGGGGTCGAGGCTCCAACTTAAAGAAACTGGTTTAGACATAAATAACATTGCTATTCATGGAATAATTCACATGTCGATCCTGAGAGAATTTAGTAAGTGGACATTCTTTATTAGAAACTAGTGACACAGCACGTGACGCACTCCCATAAATGTTCTTCTCTCCATTCCAGCAGTCATCCCAGTATATGTAGACTCAGAGTCTCGGTCAGGTGTTGATTGCCTGATCTTCGGGACTTTCCAAAAATGCCGCGGAAACTGATTGTTATACTCACTTTTCAGAATCTGAGGCCAGTAGAAATTCCTGACTCGTCCCTCATGTTCATGCTTGGTTTTTAAAAATTAGTTTTCATATTCATTTACTTATGCAATTTCCAAAATGTGCTCAGGGCTCTGTACATTGTCACTTTTTGAGTAAAGGCCTTCCAGCATGGCTATTTTGTTTCCTTCGCCATAGCTTGAATTACTCTGTGGTTTTTCTTTCTGAAAACCTTTTGCTTTCCATTATTACATAAGTGTACAATCTTTTCCGCTATCACTCTCTAGAATTTTGCTTTGTACTGATCTATACATCCCTAATCTCTTCAGCCCAATTAAGGGAACTGGCTAATGTTCGGCCTCACATTCGTTTTTGCTACGTTGTCTTAAAGTTGAACAGAGCTGAGTTGTTGTTGCGATTACATTTAAAGGCATGTGTGAATGTGTTTAATTAATGAACAGCATTCTGTTTTAATATCATCCGCTGTATTTCCCTACTCTTCTCACGCAAGAGCTCGAATTGTGGTCACAAGTGCATATGTCCTTTCTATTTTTTCACCTGTCCAGTGCGGTGGCGAAGTAGTACACAACGCGCCTGTAACAATCATGGTACGGGGTTCGAATGCAACTAGAAACAATTATTCATAGGGATCGTTCAGAAAGTAATGACGACATTCTAAGCGTATTTATGTTGAGTAGAAAGTCAATCCAGCCAAACTGTGCTGGGTTCATGGCTTCGTCATGAATGGGATTCTTAGGTCCTTGTATTATTGTGAAACTATTGTAGGTCCCATTTATTGTTGTGATACTATCGTAGACCTCACGAATTATTTTAAATATTTTAGGCCCTATGTGTTGTTGTGTTCTATCATATGCAGCGGATATTGTTGTATTATGTCTTAGATCCCGTGTATTGTTGTATTATGTCTTAGATCCCGTGTATTGTTGTATTATGTCTTAGATCCCGTGTATTGTTGTATTCTGTCTTAGATCCCGTGTATTGCTATTTCAATATAGTATCTTACACCATCCGTTCTTGCAACCGTACTTGTAGCCAAATGTAACAATTCCACAAATGTTGTTATTAGAAAATGTCACTGACCACGAAGTATATGTATTTATCTATTTTAGTATATGTACTTTGCGGTTTTTAATGGTAAATTACAAATGTGTTAGAAGTTTTGATATTTGGTCATGTTATGGTCAAAGTTTACGTGTTATTTGACTATACTAAATTTCTGCTAACTGGCAAACCTGCTTTGGAGAGACTTTTCAAATATTTCTCTGTCGGTCTCATCCTGGAGCAACTATGAAATGCCTTAGCAGCAGAGCCTTGACACACATTTCTCTGTCGATGTCATCCTAAGGCATCTGTGAATACCCCTTAGTTTACAATGTTATATTAATATTTTGATCCTGTGACACGTAATAAGTACGAATGCATACTCGTTTTTAAATAGAAGCGGTTTTTTAATTTGTTGAATACGATTGATTCATTTGTTGAATTCTAGTATTGATTCTCGCCAGGTTTTATTTGTACCAGAAAGTTGAATCAATCTTCTATCAGTTATTATTTTTGTTTAAATGTAAATTGCACTAAATTGGGGATTCAGTTAGAACGAGATGCACATGACCCAAGGGAATCTATGGAATTATGGTCATACAATCATGACGCATTTGTCCTAAATCTTCACACATGAAGCAGTTATCTTCATCTTTTATTCTTGCAACAATAATTGCATTTTGACAAAAAACTGCGAGAAGTGGTCACCGAGGAAAATCCTACAATTAAAAATAATATTTTCTCAGACAAATAGATTATCAATTTCCCCGATGTGATTATGATATGTAGACGTGGTGACAAAGTGCTTACCAGACGATGGAAAATTGGTAGTGAAACTGTGATAATTCCTAACATTGCTACAGGGCATGTAACAAACACAAATGATTAATCTTAGCTTTCTAAAACCGATCTTGTGTTGAACAAAATCGATGTTAATATAATACTAGTAAATTAATGTCATTACAATTCATAAATAAAATTATATTTAGCAATATTTATATTACATGACATATATGATGACATCAAGATTATTTAAATCACGGCATCAGTACATACGGATCTCTTGTCTTTTAAATATGTTCGTTAACTGTAGTTGATGATGTTTTTTTCAAGATGAACACGGCATTACAATTGATATGAGCGTTGTATCACTAGGACGATCACAATATGTGATCAGCATACATTCACACTTGTCAGAAGATCAATTATATTTGCGATTTGTTTGAATGTCTAGTTTAGTTATAAACGGGTCTCTTCACACTCTTTGTTTCTTCCTTAGACATGGTGAATTTATTAAAAGTGTACATTAGTTTCTGCCAGACATATCTTACTGACAACCACTAAACAAATATATTTAAGTCAAACAATGGTATTCTACAACAACCTCTAAAATGTAAAGCACAGTAAAAGGTACTATATAAAACAGATACAGTGTCGCTAAAGAAGAAGATAATAATAATAATAATAATAATAATAACGTCCATAGCCTGTGAGGGTTGTATGGGTTACATTGATATATTTGTTGCAAAATCATATCCACAAATCTCTGTTTACTAACCTGATCAGTTTGGAATCAATAAGTCATGTAGAGTCCTTGATATTATCCTGCCATGTCTTCTGGACACCTCCCATTCTCCACCACTTCATCGTACCTTGAAGTGCGTGGATTATTCAGTGAGGGGTGTCTCATCACGTAAGATCAAGAGAACAAAAGCCAAATCAGCATTTCAACATTGCGAAACGGTATATGCAATGTAGTAATATCGATACATATGCTAATTTGAGTTATATAAATGATTATATATATATATATTAATATTTATATGGCTACCAAGTATGGATAGTAACTAAAGACACTCAAAGTTAGCTCAGAAATGGTGTCTGAGAAGATTGATGGAAATTCAATGGACAGCTAGAAACCTTAAACGTAGAAGTCTTCATATCTGCTGGAGTAAAAAAAACAACAACAATTATAGCACAAATTTGAAGCAGACATTCAAGAATGTTATGGAACGTCATGGGATAGCACACCTTACATAATTTAGCAACAGTCTGAAATATCACTGGAAAAACAATTCAAATAAGCTGCTGGGTTGGTTGACAGTATGGCAGGAGAATGACACCAACAGAACTTATTACCAACAAAAGGGATAGAGAGCTGAAATCTTTCTGAGATTTCTTTCATACCGAAGTGACTTCAGCTTTCGGTTTAGTACAATTCCTATTGAAGAAATCTTCTACTCAGAGGGGGTCTATAATTGTAGAGATGGCATGCTACAAAGCGCCCATAAGAGAACCTCAATATAACGGTATGTCTTCTACTAAGGTTTTCTGTTGTATGGGTGTTTTGTCAAATGGGCCATTGCCTGCCATGCACTAGGAAATTGGCGACTTAGGATGTTTTGGGAGTGGAGTTTGATATCCCATCAATTATTAAACATGATGTTTTGGGAGTGAGGTTTGATATCATCCCATCGATTATTAAACATGATATTTTGGGAGTGGAGTGTGATATCCCATTGATTATTAAAATGACACAGACGCCAAGCTGAAGTCGGATGTGTCAGATCGAAAAACAAAGATGTCGCATCCAAGCTGTTAGTACTCCGTTTCTTGAATTGCATCCTGCAAAATCTGTAGACGCTTGAGAACAATCACATAAAAACTACTGTCTATTACATTATCCATTTTTTGCTGTGTTATTTATATATATATTATAAATACTATTTCCATATTTTCTTCATATTTTCTGCGTTATTTAACATGGGTTACATAGAAGGTTTTATCATTGAAGTTATCACCAAAATGTTAAATGACATCTACAACAGTGTCTATACTCCATCTGATTTACCACAATCAATATCCATAGTCCTACCAAAGAAAACTGGTGTAGTAGATTTTGAAGATCACAGAACTATCAGCCTTATGAGCTAGATGGCCAAGATTCTGCTGTGCATTAAAATAAGAAGTATAAGAGGAAAAAATAAAGCTAGAAATTGCAGAAGTACAATGTGGACTCGTAAAAGGAAAAGGCACACGAAATGATATATATATATATAATTAGAACATTAAAGGTGGGCCACAGAAGTACAACAAGACCTATACCTGTGCTTCATAGATTACAGCAAAGAAATGACAGTTGAAGTATTCAGAGATTATAAAACTGCTAGGGAATCGTAAAGTTGGTGGGAAATATCTAAGAATAGTAAAAAAAATGCATTGGGAACAAACAATTGCAATGAGAGGCTTTCGGTTCAAGATGGTGGTATGACAAGTCGCGTTTCACATTTCTGTGAATTCGTGACAATTGTGATTTCGTTTTTTTGGAATAAAGTCATTTGAGGTGGACACCGTTACAGCTGCTATGTATTGATATGTGGATGTGATTTTTAAGCAAATGTTTTGGCTTAAAAGTTCTGAGAAAAGTGATAAAATTAATTGCAATACACATATGACGACCTTAGAACAAAACGGCGAACTCATTGTTGTTGGGAAGAAAACGATAACCTGTGATAGACACTGTAGATGGAAAAAAACCTGTTATTAAGTGTGACCTGTTTTATAACAAAGAGTCAGTTCTTACCAGCATGTCTGGGTAATCATACAACCAAGATTTCATAAAATGCATTAGGAGAGTATTACAAAAGTGAACAATATGGATCCATTTATAAAATGTCAATTAGCGGAATATGAAACGAACTTACATCTATTTCACACGGTCAATATCTGTGTGTTTTTTTTTATCACGCACATTTAGCACACTCAATGACATGACGCCAATTGCAGATCTTGTCACCGGAATTTAAAATGGCTAATATTTTATATGCCTGGAGATTAAAGCTTGCAACGATTTAATTCAATGACCCGTTAACAGAACGTCATATAATTACAAATCATATTTAATCGTCGTTAGACTATAACAAGCAAGTATATCGTTTAAATTCACAGTTGGCTGACAGTATCATTGACATAATTCAATACATAAGGACCAGTCGCCAGAGCGGTGGTGTACGTGCTCTGTGATCGACACCTGTTCCGTCAGCGAAAAGCTTAGATTCTCATCGAACAGCACTGATTGGGGGGACACTGAGCTGAATACGTTTGATTGGCTGACGGAACCGCAAGTAGAGCATATATGGGAATGCCATCCAGTGCTTTGACGCCTGCCCTAAACAAGAAACAAGGTGCAATGAGAGTTAACAATACCTTAGGAATATTTGAAAAAATAGAAATGAATGAGTGTCAGTCAAGTTTGTGTAATATCTCAGGATTTTTTCGCTGTGTATACATACTATAATATGCGAACTATAGAAGATATGACAGGAATAATAGTATGAGGATGCAATATAAATAACGTGAGCTATGCTGACGGCACAGTATTGATCGTATGAAGCAAACAGGAACTACAAGTCCTGTTACATAAAGTAGTGAAAGAAAGTGAAAACAAAGGTATCAGTTTATTCAAGAATACAACAGAAATAATGGTTGTCTAGAAGAGCTATAAACTACTATGATGCAACATAATAATTAATGACACAACATTACCACAAGTTGAAACAGTTAAATATCTTGGTAGATGCTCAAGTGAGATAAAGAGCCCGACAGCACAAGCCAAATCAGTGTTCCAAAAAATGAGATCCATTTTGTGTAATGGAATAATATCAATGCAAACCCGAATCGAATTCTAGTGTGGGGATGTTATATTGAACCAATTCTTCTTTATGAATGTGAAACCTGGACTGTAAACACAAAATTTCAAAACGAACTGGAGGCTACTGAGGTGTGGTTTATGTGAAGAATAATGAAAATACCGTGGGCAGCCAAGAAAACTAATGCAGATGTTCTCAGTGATGCTGGCGTGAAAAAAAAACTCATAGCAAATTGTATTAGTATTATGGCACGGGAGAATGCCACCAACCGAGCATATTGACAATACAAGACAGTGGCGTGGAAAAATATGAACGCCTACGCCACTTGATTGATTATAAGAAATATTTTCATATTTTCTTCATGTTTTACTTCACTATTTATATATATATATTATAAATAATGTTTTCATATTTTCTCGGATACACTAACATTTTAGATGGTTTTTGATGAATTTAGAATAAAGAAGAATCTCCTTTATTCAAAAATAAATTGTATGAGGAATATACTTACACTCGGTACACTTTACAGAGTAAATAGTGCGTACCTGTACGATAGCAGGAGTTTGAGCTCAGTGATCATGAGTCAGTGGCAATGTGCACAAATTAGAGAAGATAGGCGTGGCCTAAGGAGAAAATCTAACAAACATGTCCAATCAAACGCTCAACCAACATAGACCAGAACTACCAGCCGCTACACTCTGAGATTTCTTACTGGAGCGGACATCTGTACAATTGTGGACATGCCCGATGTGCCAATAAGACAATCAGCACAGGTAAACTTAAAACAAGATTACGTCCTAACAAGTTGTTCTAGTATGCAGACATTGAGACAGAATCAATTGAGTAAGACGTCATAGTCTGTGTTACAACTATTGTGTAAGACGTCATAGTCTGTGTTACAACTATTGTGTAAGACGTCATAGTCTGTGTTACAACTATTTTGTAAGACGTCATATTCTGAGTTACACTGAAGGAAAAGATAATCAATGGTATAAAGATGATGGAGAATCAGTACGATCACGTGATGCGTGTTCTAGAAGAAATCTCCAGAGAACTCTTCTAACTCTGACGTGAAGTTGTTGACATGCAAGGCATAAAGGGAGTATAAACCGAAATGAAAGAAAGAAAGAAACATACATTGGTACACATTATGCACATACTTGTAAACATATATAAATATAGAATAACACACTAAAAGTATATATTGGTATTTTCCGTTATTATTGTGTTTTATTAGTGTGTTTTATTAGTGTGTTTTATTAGTGTGTTTTATTAGTGTGTTTTATTAGTGTGTTTTATTAGTGTGTTTTATTAGTGTGTTTTATTAGTGTGTTTTATTAGTGTGTTTTATTAGTGGGTTTTATTAATGTGTTTTATTAGTGTGTTTTATTAGTGTGTTTTATTAGTGTGTTTTATTAGTGGGTTTTATTAGTGGGTTTTATTAATGTGTTTTATTAGTGTGTTTTATTAGTGTGTTTTATTAGTGTGTTTTATTAGTGTGTTTTATTAGTGTATTTTATTAGTGTGTTTTATTATTGTGTTAGTGAAAACCGGGCCTAAAGTAAATGTAAAAATTACTAAATCTATATCTAAATATAAACTCGCTAAACAATAGCTGAACCTAAACCATCTGATTCCAACCTGTAATCAATACCTAAGAGAAAGTATATACACACTATGCTCAACCCTTAACCAATACCTAAACGAAAGTGTATACACACTATGCTCAACCCTTAAATCAAACCTAGACATAATTCCACTAAACTCATTACTAAACAAACACCTAGCCCTAAACTTCATTTCCCTAAACCATTTATAATCTCTTACTAAGATTAAATCACTTAAACTCATTTCAGAGACTATCTTTTAACACACACATAAACATAAATTGCAACTCCCTAAACTAATCCCTAACCCCGTACTAAACGTAAACTAACTTTGGAAATCACTAAATTTGAAGCAAGTGGGGGGGGGGAGATGTGCTTCTACTGTTTCTTAAATGAACGATCGGCAACCTATGGCACGCGTGCCACACTTGGCACGCCAAGCAATTAAAATGACACGCAGACTCTTCACATGTGATGAATCTGGACGCTTCACATTCTTCTTGATATGTGATGTTGGCACTCTGAATAATTTGAAACCTTAAGTTGGCACACAGTTAGCAAAAGGTTTCCGAACCGTGTCTTAAATAATTATTTTAAGAGTGAGAATGTGGTCAATACATAAACGTTTTATTCTGAATCCCGTGCCACCTTCTCGTCGTTCTCATCTACTTGTCCCATGTCTGTCTACCATCATAATACATTTTTTCCTGGCACTGACAACATAGTTATTCCACAAAAATTGTTACAATCAGATTGATAAAACGTATTATGTTATTTTACTATAACTCCATATTTCCATTGTTGATATGTTTATCGTCCCTCTACACTTCATTCATAAAAGCAATAATTTTTGCAATAGTCGCATCATCAGTGAATTTTAGCATCGCACTACTCATCCCATCGTCGCCACCTGTTTTGAAAGTGTTTAGTTAATCACCAAGATATTCAATAACAGTAATTTGACACTATGAATTGTATGTTATCCTAGTGCGAATTTGGTAATGAGGCATTTAATGGACACAATGTACGAGTATAAATATATATATATATGACATGTAATTGACACAATGCACCAGTATATATATATTTTATAATAGGGCATGCAGTGGGCACAATATACGAGTATATATATATTTGTTAATAGGGCATGTGCACAATCTACTAGTCTATTAATGTGGTAATATAACATGTAATGAGCACAATGTACACGTATATCGATTTGTTAAAAAGGGCATCTAATTGACACAATATACGAGTATATCTCTTTGATAATATGTCATGTAATGGGCACAATATACGAGTATATCTCTTTGATAATATGTCATGTAATGGGCACAATGTACGAGTATATCTCTTTGATAATATGTCATGTAATGGGCACAATATACGAGTATATATATATGTGGTAATATGACATAAAATGGACACAATGTACGAGTATATATATATGTGGTAATATGACATAAAATGGACACAATGTACCAGTATAGCTAGTTGACATTGTATTTCCGGTAAGATATATTTATTCAAATGAATAGTTCTTGATTACACGGAGACCCGTTCTTTTACCTCTACTTTTCGCATTATAATCGTGTATGCCTTGCAGCGTCAGGGGTAGAAATGTGTCCTTGAGATGGCCTTTTTGTGTGCGTCATATATGTTTTCTCACTGTAGATATGTAACATACCGCCATAACATTTACATTCAAGAACGCAGAACGTTCCATTTGTACTAGCCAAGATATGACAACAGAGGATGAAAAGATAGACAACTTGGTCAGCAATGATGTCCGTTTAATGTTTCAGTGTATAGGGTTTGGTACCATTTGTCAATCAATAGATATATTTGGAACGGTAGCAAACATCATCAACATCATCTGTTTCGTGAAGCTGGGTTTCAAGGACCCAGTCAACGTGAGTTTGCTAGGTAATTGAATTATGATATTTTCCAGTTTCTTTCTTTTGTCTAATATTTTATTGTGTTGTGATGCATTTTTATAAATAAGGTAATTTAGTTAGTTAGTTTTTCGTTGGATCATCGTCACTCCACTCCGGACACATAATAGGTGATCACACATCTCCTTGAGTGTATCAGACATTACACGTTGACTGACGGTCACAGTACTGCCCAATCCATCGCTCCGCCAAGAGCCTTAGTATCTGTGTGTGCGGCCAACCTATCTGCTCTCTCATTAGCTCTGATTCCCGCATGTTCCGATACAAAAATGAAGGTCACTCTGTATAAAATCCTCTGCGTGCCACATCCACGACTTTACTCTCTTAAGTGGACAGCCTTTCACTTTGAGAATTTCAGGGTGTAGAGGGTGCTTTTTATCGATTGTGATTTATATGTAGTCCCACACCCTGCACATTTGTATTCTATGCTCTGAAGTTGGGCAATCATGTAGGTATCGCATAACCCGTGCCGACTTATCTCATCTACACTTCAAAATGATACGTATTGCCTCATTCTTGATTCTATCCAATCTTTTCTGTTTAGTCTAACTCATTGTCAGAATCGCCAGCGCGTACTCTAAGACAGCCACCACCAATCCCGGATAAGGTAAGTGCATAACCAGATATTAAAACATGTATTTAATCAGCTATATATATATATATATACATAATATAATATTTCTCAGGTTTATTACTATTAAGAACATGCAAATTTGTTGTAGGAATATCATACCAGAGTATCAACTTTGACGTATATCTTTCAATTAACAAAATAAATTGTACACCTATCTAGTTCTGTGGCAGAGATCACAGTGAATTAATGTGTCAATCACAGCTTTCTCTTATCAAACTGGAATTCGTATGACGAAAAAGATGTCAGCTGTATGCAAACCTCATACAAATGTGTGCTTCGTATAAGTGAGACCTAGAAGATGACAGTTGTTGAAAACCAAAACACTGCCACAGCACATGTTATAAATAATATGATTATATATGTATATATATATATGTATTATTTTGTAGACGGCAACACTGTTTATCTACCATGCATGTCGTTAGATGTGACTAAAGAGGTTATGGGGTGCAGTTGGATGTCATATCCCGTATAGGGTCAACGTTACCAAACGTTGTGCTGGAACCGGATGTTTCAGACCGAATGCGCAGATATTGAGGCAATGCTGCTGCAACTAACGACACAACACATTCCGTTATTCAGACTACATCCTGCTAATCTGTAGGAGTTTGAGATCAGACTATATCCTACTAATCTGCAGGAGTTTCAGATCAGACTATATCCTGCTAATCTGCAGGAGTTTCAGATCAGACTATATCCTGCTAATCTGCAGGAGTTTCAGATCAGACTATATCCTGCTAATCTGCAGGAGCTTCAGATCAGACTATATCCTGCTAATCTGCAGGAGCTTCAGATCAGACTATATCCTGCTAATCTGCAGGAGTTTCAGATCAGACTATATCCTGCTAATCTGCAGGAGCTTCAGATCAGACTATATCCTGCTAATTTGCAGGAGCTTCAGATCAGACTATATCCTGCTAATCTGCAGGAGTTTCAGATCAGACTATATCCTGCTAATCTGCAGGAGTTTCAGATCAGACTATATCCTGCTAATCTGCAGGAGTTTCAGATCAGACTATATCCTGCTAATCTGCAGGAGTTTCAGATCAGACTATATCCTGCTAATCTGCAGGAGCTTCAGATCAGACTATATCCTGCTAATCTGCAGGAGTTTCAGATCAGACTATATCCTGCTAATCTGCAGGAGCTTCAGATCAGACTATATCCTGCTAATCTGCAGGAGCTTCAGATCAGACTATATCCTGCTAATCTGCAGGAGTTTCAGATCAAACTATATCCTGCTAATCTGCAGGAGTTTCAGATCAGACTATATCCTGCTAATCTGCAGGAGTTTCAGATCAGACTATATCCTGCTAATCTGCAGGAGTTTCAGATCAGACTATATCCTGCTAATCTGCAGGAGTTTCAGATCAGACTATATCCTGCTAATCTGCAGGAGTTTCAGATCAGACTATATCCTGCTAATCTGCAGGAGCTTCAGATCAGACTATATCCTGCTAATCTGCAGGAGTTTGAGACCAGACTATAAACCAGACTACACCCTCCTAATCTGCAGGAATTTGAAAACGGACGAAGAAGAAGAGATGGTTCCCGGCAATATTTAATAACTGTATTCACTCATTGTTTTTTGTTGTAAATTATATTCCAGGTAGTACTACACGTCTGTAGCCTTGCATTACATTTTTCACCTATATTACAGTATTGGCAGTGTTGCAAACATTGTTTATATCTTCTACTCTTGTATACCGTCAGTATCAATGTTATTGCTATAAATTAATTGTTATGATCTACACATTTTTGAGACAATTATGTAGATGTGAACAACAAAGACTAAACAAAAACTAAAAGACTATTCTCTTCAATAGAAATTGAAATACGAAAGACAATACAATTGAGTTCATCATCATCAAGTGCCGTCTCCGCAACGAAGGTTGGCTGCAACGTATCTCCAACATATCCTGTCTCTTGTCTTGGTGGTGCACTCTGCTAGACTGTAACCTGTCCATCGTGTAATGTTACTCTCCCACTTGTATCTCTGCCTACCTCTTGCTCGTTTACCTTTGACTTTACCCTCAAGTAAGGTCTTCAATAGGGTGTCATTTCTTTTAATGTGTCCAAAGTATTTTATTTGCCTGATCTTTATTTCTCTTAGTAGTTCTTTCTTCATATTAAGTGTCTTTAGCACCTCTTTATTTGTTTTCTTCTCTTTCCATGATGTTCTCCCTATTCTTCTATATACCCACATCTCAAAGGCTCAATTGTGTCCTCTAATTGTTTATTTAGTGTCCATGTTTCTGAGCCATACATTAATATGAAATAGATGTAACATTTTATAATTCTCATTTTTAACTTGTTTGTAATTTGTTTAGATATTAATAATTTCCTCATGTCATTGAAGGTACTTTTAGCCATTCCTATTCGAGTTAAGACAATATAAATTAAGACAAATGAAGTACGACAAATACGAATATGAAATATGACACATTAGATATGATGTAAACTAGTACATTAGACAGAATAAAAATGAAGATATCAGAAGACGAGTAGTAATAATGTCTTGTATCGAATATATAAAACGTCAGCAGGTAAAGTGTTTTGGTCACCTAGTGAGAATTTAACCAAGTCAAATATCATTAAGAGCTTCTGGATGCAAAGCCAAGAGTAGACCAAGAATAGGATGGATATATAACATAATTTAAACCCTCCACAATGAGTCAAAAACACGGACTCAACACAATTCAGGCATCACATCTGGCCTCGAACAGAAACTTACAGCTCTCATTCCTACGTTTAACGGCAGGTGTGGATGCTTCGAACAAGCTTCCAACCGGGGACAGACAATAGACAATAGATAATAGACAATAACCCGAATTGCCGCAGGCATTCTCACTGGTAATGATTTGTTTTCTCAAACTACTTTGTATACTGCATTTTAACAAATAAGGTCATGTTTTTGTTTTTCAGGTCTATCTATATCTGACCTGGGATGTCTGCTCACAAATATATGGCTTAATATAAATCTGACTCCATTGTTTGAGCAAGCAGACCTTCCATTCGATGCTTCAGAACTTCAGTATATAACAGCCGGATGGCCTCATGTTGTGTTTGCACGTATATCCAGTTGGATAACTGCATTAATTACACTAGAGAGATGTCTTTGCATAACAATACCCTTGAAGGTTAGACTCTTTTATTCTGGTAGCGCAATCTTTTTAAAATATGGTCTAATTAATGGACCCCGCGAATAACCAGTGATTTTTGATGAGTTAAACTGCTACAACCAAGTACCTATTCAAACATTTTGAAATATACTTTGTCCATCTTCGACTTAAGGAAAGCAAAATGAGGTAAACAGGTTACTAAAACACTTACCTTGCCTATTAATAAAAATATATTTTTAAAAAAATAAAAAAATAATTAAAAATTAAATCGACTTAAGGACCCTTGTAACTCTTTTTAGCAAATATGCAATCCAGTACGAGTTTTTCTTTTTCTTTCCATGACAAAAAAACCTCAGCATTCTTGTTAAAATGTTGCTTTAGAGCCAACCATCTTCAACATTTAATGTTCTTATAATCCGTTTATTAATTCACCAGCATTGAAGAGATTTTCTCCGCGACTTTCTATTAAATGGCAGAGATCTTTGGCACACAACTTTCAAATCTCATTGACGCTATATAAATAGTTGTTGTTCTTAGAAAATATATCTACTTTTTAAAATGTTCTCTGTAGCTTATAAATATATCAACCCTATTTAATTGTACATACTATAACATATTCTACAGAAACCTGTATACAACATGCTTCTGCCTATCTGGATAGCCAACATTTAAACAACGGCTTCTTGCGAAGTAGTACATGTGGGAGGATACAAGTATTATCCTATGACGAGGAAATACATCATCAAATCAATTGGTGTGGCCGGGCAGACCAGGCCCTTAGATTTGGTTGGCAGCTGGTATAGGTTGAGAGCACTGATAGGTGAACAGATAGAGCATATGTCCCTGAAAAACTGTCAGTCATGAAAGAAGTCAAAAAGTGTTACCTTCAATTATTTACAACTCTATAAAAAACTTTTGAACCTGTACTTATACAACATATATGTCTAATATATCTAAATTATAGGCGTATGTTATATACATGAAATTGCACGACGTATTGTAAACGCTTCCCCGCTTCTCTTATTACAGGTGAAGACGGTTGTCACCTCCAAGAGAGTCTCAGCTATTATTGTCTGCGTATTCGTGATCCTTATCGCCAGTGTGACACCTGTTTACTGTGTCAATAGGGTAGCACGGAAATTCTACCCCAACAAAAATAAAACTGTATTTGGTTTAGTATTTACTAGAGATCGTGACAGTGTTGAAAAAATATCATTATTATTCAACATTATTATTCATTTTGTTGCATTTTTCATAGTTTTAATTTGTACAATCATCTTGGTTGTTAAATTACATAAAAAGACAGAATGGAGAAAGAGAGCTGCCGCTCACAGTAACGCAACAAATATTGCTTGCCGTGATCAAAACATTGCTAAAATGATTGTTATGATTGCCACTTTCTTTATTGTATGTTTTACTCCAGTTTGTATGAGCATGGTAGCCATGTCAGTTGAGTCGGAATTTGCTATACTTGGAAAATACAAAAATTTGTTTATATTAATATTCGGTCTGGGTTTTATATTAGAATCTATCAATTCTTCTGTGAACATTTTGATATATCACCGCATGAGTAGTAAGTATAGAGGGGTTTTTAATCAACTGTTCTGTAGACAATCCAAAGCTGGACACATAGGTGCAGTCACTGCTGTGGGAAGTAGAATTTCAGAGTTTGGTTGACTTAGTAATAGAAGTATGTCAAACAGTAAAGAAAGAAAGACAATACTTTACAATTCAAGTCTGCTTCTTTCTTCTTGTTCTCCTAGAGCTAGTCATATATTGATATACATTTCTTCAATGAGCTGAACTACGATCAACAACCTCAAGATATGGCCTCAGTGCTTGACAAATGATCATCAGATAGTACCAATAATTCTAAAGGGTAATTCTGAATCATATTGTCTACTGAAAATGAAAAGATTTTATTGCATAAGTTTCGATGTTTTAAAAACGAATTAAAAGTTGGGAAAATAAGCCTGAAATATGTATTTCATTGATTCTTTGTGTGCACTGCAGTAATACACTTATTATGAAAGTTATTAATTCAAAATTTCCTGCGTGGATTTTCTTAGAGAATACTCCTGGCCCTTTTCTGTAAGGAGTATACCACAACATATGTAGTCATAACTGTAGGTAGACACATATACTGGGATCACATTGTTTTAATTAGTCGCGATTTTTTTTTTTCATACTGATAGAATCATATGTATGTCAATATGTTAAAACATGCTTCCGGATTCACTAGCGGCGATGGTATGATTAGACAAACGAAGAATAATATCCGTGATGTGTAACTCTAACGACCGTCCATTTCAAGCACTCCAACAGACTTCACTTGAGGGTAAAGTCGAAGGGAAGCCAGAATGAGGTAGGCAGAGATACAAATGGGAGAATAGCATCACAAGATGGACAGGTTACAGTTTAGCAGAGTACATCACTAAAACAAGAGACACGGAATGATGGAGGTATGTTACGGCCACCATTCGTGGAGGAGATAGCACATGATGATCAACACATTAATCGCGCCTGAATAACCCAAAAATATACACAATTTCTACTTTTGTAGCTTATGGTTTTCTTTGAAAACAATTTCATGTAATGATAGAAGCGAATCAAATTTTAGTTTCTCTATAGAACCTCAAGAACGCACGACTGTCCAGGGATGTTCCCCTTTAACGTCTGAAGCTGATATCTCAAGGAGTTGCATTCAACAGCTGCCAGTTTCAGCTGAAATTTCGAGATGCTGCACTTAGCAGTCACATGCAGCTGATATCTCGAGGTGTTGCATTCAGCAGTTACATGCAGTTGATATCTCGATGTGTTGCATTCAACAGTCACATGAAGCTGATATCTCGAGGAGTAAATATTGTTAGTAGATTATATAACATACCAGCGACAGCAACAAGAATAGGCTTGGGCAGGTTACTTGTTACTGAAAACATAACGCTAACAGTAACACGGCAAGGCTTGGTTGTATTACACATACATGAACATATAACTAAAATGTAAACAGTTAAATAGATAACTATTTTCTAGAAAGGAAGGAGGTGCACATTCGTAATGAAATTATTAAAATAAGAAAAGAAAACACTGCGCATGAAAAGAAGAAGGTGCACATTCGTAATGAAATTATTAAAGTAAGAAAACACTCCTCATGAAAAGAAAGAGGTGCATTTCATAATAAAATTATTAAAATAAGAAACACTCCTCATGAAAAGAAAGAGGTGCAATTTCGTAATGAAATAATGAAAATAAGAAAACACTCTTCATAAAAATAATGAGGTGCAATTTCGTAATGAAATTATTAAAGTAAGAAAACACTCCTCATGAAAAGAAAGAGATGCATTTCGTAATAAAATTAGTAAAATAAGAAACACTCCTCATGAAAAGAAAGAGGTGCAATTTCGTAATGAAATAATGAAAATAAGAAAACACTCTTCATAAAAATAATGAGGTGCAATTTCGTAATGAAATTATTAAAGTAAGAAAACACTCCTCATGAAAAGAAAGAGATGCATTTCGTAATAAAATTATTAAAATAAGAAACACTCCTCATGAAAAGAAAGAGGTGCAATTTCGTAATGAAATAATGAAAATAAGAAAACACTCTTCATAAAAATAATGAGGTGCAATTTCGTAATGAAATTATTAAAATAAGAAAACACTCCTCATGAAAAGGATCGTTATATAAAATATTTTCACAAACGTTACTATGTAGCTGCACACAATATTACACATCTTGGCTACTTTCTATCATTGTTCTTGGCGGACAGGTATGATGTCCACGCACTATCATAAACCTCAACAAATTAAGTGTTCACACATTTCAAGTCAGTTTTCATTTGAACTCATCGAAGTGCGTGTAATGATATTCCTCAAACAGAATATACTATAATTGGTGTAATGCAATTACTGTGTCAACATTATCAGGCATACAACATTAGTCAGGCATATAACATTAGAATAATGTTAATGTAAACTCTCTGCTCTGACGTTAACATAAAAGTTAGCGTTAGACATAAATATCATTCGTGTGATAGAGTGATAACAAAGAGTTCACATTAAATATTAAATAATAATTGTATTTATTACACAATAGAATGGTTCTCCACTAACTCACACAGTGTGTATGTCATTCACATGTAATTGTGTTGATCATTGTATTTATAATATGTATCAGTTTAAATGTATCTATCCGGAAGTTGACATTAGATATGAATATAGTTGTATACGCAAGTAATTCTTATAAGTTTTCTTATAAACGATGAACTTTGTTTTGCTTTATTTGCTTAGTTCTGCTCCGTGACGCGGTGCGACGTGAGGAGCGAATCAGTCCTGCAAAAATATTATGGATTGAATGTTACATCATGGATACAATATGTTACCATTGTTTTATAATTGTATACAAAGTGTAGTTGTAATTCCTTTACCGTAACTAATTATTGCACACAGTAACCCACTCTTGCACACAGTAACACACTCTTGCACAAATTAACCCACTCATGCACACCATAACCCACTCCTGCACACAATGACGCACTTTTTTATACAGTAAAAGTAAAGTAAAGGTAGGCCCATGGCAGCAACCGCCAGTTGTAGCATGGGTAAAATTGAGATATTCTAAATGTACTATTTTTCTTCTCTTCTTGATCTATTCATAATCCGATGAATCGTAAAGATCGATAATTGTTAATCAACATCGTGTAGCATGTCAGCGTCCACTCGGTGTTAGAGTTGTTAGTCAACATCATATAGCATGTCAGCTTCCACTCGGTGGTGGAGTTGTAGTCAACATCATATAGCATGTTAGTTTCCACTCGGTGGTGGAGTTGTAGTCAACATCATATAGCATGTTAGTTTCCACTCGGTGGTGGAGTTGTAGTCAACATCATATAGCATGTCAGCTTCCACAGTCAGTGGTAGCATTGTTAGTCATCATATAGTAGCATATCTGGGACAGATGAATCGGTCATCATGGTCTTTCGAAAGTCCTATCGCTTTTAAACAAATCGTCTTGCTTTTGTGAGTGTCATATGATAGTTGTCTTCGCTATCGTGCGTTCATCTTCTTTTTTCCTGTCCTGGCGTCATCTCATGTATAATTTCCAAATTTAGGTTGTCGTGTCGTTTGGTAGAGTCAAAATAGTGACATTTCTTCCAGTGAAACTTGTTATTGCCACTTTCCTTCTACTTTTATTTCTCTGAGTACTGTGATCTGTTTTGTTCCATATAATTTTTCTGTAACATTTTATTACAAATATTCATGTTTGATTCTCATCTTATTTTTGATTGCCTAAGTTTCATGTTATATTCATATTACTATATTTCATATCCATTTATGAAATAGTAGTTATTATACCAATCTAAATATCTGGCGACATTACTGTGCATTGACGATGCAATTAAATGTATTTGTTATGCTTACAAAATAAACAGTATTTGAAAGGTTATTTCCACCTCACAATAAGTTTAAATTATATTATTACTATAATAACATGTCGAGAGGTCATTTTCTAATCGCACTAAAGTCCCATATGTTTTGTTCCTAATTACATAATGTCATTGGTTAACTAGTATCCTCAAAGTGTGTGTTACTTAGAATGAAGAAACTGAATGGTGTTTATGTGTATAACTATTATAGTGATGTTCGATGTTTGATTCCATTTGTAAAATTGGTACCAATCGTTCAAGTGTTATACCGACTGGCGTATACGATCATGTTTCTACACAACACTCTGTATTTTGTGCTGTTAATAAGATCAATTGGTGACATGCTCTCAGCCAGTGACAACCCATCCAACTATATGTGTCTTTATCTGTCACTTGTGCCCTTTATAATTTTTGTAGTTACTACATATTTAGGTTTCGCTGTTATAATAACATGTTCTAAATAACCTGACTGTATTCAGCTATAATGTGTTCAGGAATAGTTGTCCATGGATGTTGTCTATTTTCTCCGTAATTACTGAGCGTATAAACTTCATATTTTACATGCGCATTATTTCATAACCATGTTACATATTTTTGATTAATTAATTAAATTGAGCTGATCTATTGCAGCAGTCGCTACGAATGTCGTTTTTAATGTAGTAACGATTTTATTGTATGTGGAAAATACATTTTACAGTAATTGCTGGTATAGGCATTCATTTGTTGTAGCATGGGCAAAATTGAGGTAATGTGAATGCACTATTTTTGTTCACTTCTTGTTCTATTCATAATGACATTAATCGTAAAGATCGATAATTGTAAATGGTTGAATGATGCGTAAACCATCGTGCAGCCAATATTCTTCTTCCACTTTCAATATATGGTTCTCACATTTAATCCATAATATTTTGGCAATGACGAAGATCATGCAATTTTATGAACATCATTCAGTTTGAAGATTTGATTTTCCGTTGCCACTGTTCTCTTTATTTTAGCCCAAACAAAATATATTGGAGTAAATATGAATTGTACGGTGGTAGTCTTATACATCTATGCCCATGCTCCTCTATAAGTTTATCAATTTTGAAAGTCTTCGCTCTGTGTGCATTCTTTACCAATAACAGTAACTCCGGTTTCAATACATTTCAGTAAATGGAATCTGTTATTTTCTAATCAATATTTTAATATCTTCCTTTGTAGATGCGGTTGTATGAATCTTATCTTCGTATGCAACTTTATGGTAGGAAGCTTGTCCATAACCAGACAGGTGGGTCTAAATAATGATGGAAGTACAGTCTTTTCTATCCACTATCTACATATATGACTATTCATCTCAGCATGGTAGTCTCGATTATCGGTAGATTTGGAAATGCAAACGAGTTCACCATTCTCCAAAAGATCATTTTGTCTGCTACCTGAATGTGTCATTATTAGTCTTTGACCTTTGTCGCTTGGTACATATCTTTTAATAGTTCCATCTAGAGATTGCCATTCATTTTCATATATAAATATATATATATATATATTTCTGATAGTTACTAAATGAGGTATCTCACAAATGACGCTTTTGCCAGATGCATATATGCGAATTGTAAATCCTGCACCCCATACAGATCTCCATAATCTAGTTTTCGAAATGTGAATGTCGTTGTTCTTTTCTATATGCGTTTTCAATGTCTTTAGTATCAATGATTCTTTACCATCCAAAAGTCTATGAATTGTTCTCTTAATATTTTCTTCATCGACATTATCTACATCATTTCTGCTTCCTCTCGTTTCTTCTGGGTTTTCTTTTTTAAATTATGGTCATCTTCTCGTAACCACCTCGATAGTTTTTTGCTGTTTATACTTATGGCATGCTGTGTTATTTTCTAGCGCTTAGGAATACTATGAAATAGAGTACCGCGTCGCGCTTCTTGTGAAAAATATTTGTACTATTTAATAGCTATACTTTTCAGTGAAACGAATTTAGCTTTCAAAGTCATGGTTATATTATAGTTGTAACTGCTGCTTTATGATACGCTGTAATACTTTCCACAAACATGACACGTTGAATACATCACAATAAAAACTCGTCGAAAATGAGATACACATATCAGGAATCTTACGTTTAGCTATTGTTTTAATATATGAATATGAAAAAACAACTTTAAAAAACGTGTGCTACTTCTTAATATTGTATGTGTTTATTACCGATATCAACTAACCTTGTAAAACAGGGGTCGGCAACCGTTTGCTAACTGTGTGCCAACTTGAGGTTTCAAATTATTCAGAGTGCCAACTTCACATATAATTTTATACAAGTCGAGGTCAATATTCTTATTTTATCATATATTTTATTTGTATATTTTAGTATATTAATATATAGTGATATTCAATAATATGTAAAGTTGTAAACAACATTTAAAGTTGTAAACAACATTAAAAGAAATAGAGTTTCTTGAAAGATTTTAAAAAAAACTTTGTTATTATTAATAGGAGCTTTGCCCTTGCATGGTCTTGGCCAATTGCTAAAAATCGACAACATACTTTGTCACTTTGAATTTGACACAATTTTCTGAATGTTCAGGAGTTAGGCGGTTACGCTGTGGATTTAGCACTGCTTTCATTTGAGAGAAAATTTGCTCACAGAAATGGGTTGATCCAAAAGCTGAAAGAAGAGCAAAAGCAATTTTCTTCAAATAGATGTAATAATTTGGAAGGGATGTCCAACAGCTGAGAATAGCTGCAGACTTTTCTAGACTTTCATTTTCCAGAGACTTCCGTAGTTCAACAAATTTTGATGTCAATAATTCTGAAGATCTTAAATCAATCTGTTGCTAAAACCCGGCTAATCGATTTATAATAAACTTTATACAGGGAAAGTAAAGAGTGGGCGTGCCATTTGAAATTGCTTGGTGTGCCAAGTGTGGTACGTGTGCCATAGGTTGCCGACTCATGTTGTAAAACAGGAAAGAGAACATGGTAAAGTGTACGGTAAACCCGTCTTAAAGTGTACGGTAAACCCGTCTACTTTATGACAACATACAAGTATTATTACTGCTGCGAAATATCAGTTCAATCTAGGTAATAATTAATCATAAATCTTTAACGTGGTTATAAAATAATACATTCATGCAAAATATGAAGCCGATCCGCTCGGTAATTGCTGGGATAATAGACAATATGGGTGATCAACTATTTATGAGCGAACTATAGTGCATACTATATATGGTCTACTTACTCCAGAAAATAACTGAAACATTGAAACAAATTATACAGACCTCATTGTCTTATATTGCAAGCCAAGAACTGCGGACGTTTACGACATATTTCAATTTATCATCTGTTCCAGTGTATATCCTACTCTGTAGGACTATAGATGTATTCTACAATATAGTATTAGTAAATTATGGCAAGAAAGTTAAAATATTGTCTTTCCATCATGAAATCTTCCAAGTTGAAAACGTAGGTGGAGTACTATAGTTGTATATTAATTTGTAACGACTTGTAATGACTGCATGATGATGGAAACCGCCAACGTCTCGAAATATATTTTACATATTGACGAAACACTATTCATACATGATACTTCACATATTTCTGCAACTGAACAAACAAGTTCAATTTTCCAATTATTAAATTATGCAATAATCTGCCAAGCTATCGATATATTTGGAGCAGTCTCCAACATTATCAACATCAGTTGCTTCGTCAAACAGGGATTCAATGATCCTGTCAATGTCAGTCTACTAGGTATACATCATTTGTCATAAATCATCATCATCATTAAGTGCCGTCTACGCAACGAAGGTTGGCTGCAACGTATTTCCAACATCTCCTGTCTGTCTTGGTGGTGCACTCTGCTAGACTGTAACCTGTCCATCGTGTGATGTTACTCTCCCACTTGTATCTCTGCCTACCTCTTGCTCGCTTCCCTTTGACTTTACCCTGACGTAAGGTTTTCAGTAAGGTGTCATGTCTTTTAATGTGTCCATAGTATTTTTTGTGTGCCTGATCTTTATTTCTCTTAGTATTTCTTTCTTCATATTATGTGTCTTTAGCACCTCTTTATTTGTTTTCTTCCCTTTCCATGATGTTCTCCCTATTCTTCTATATACCCACATCTCAAAGGCATCAATTTTGTCTTCTAATTGTTTATTTAGTGTCCATGTTTCTGAGCCACACATTAATATGGAGTAGATGTAGCATTTTATAATTCTCATTTTTAACTTATTTGTAATTTGTTAGATATTAATAATTTCCTCATGTCATTGAAGGTACTTTTAGCCATTCCTATTCTCCTTTTAACTTCTGTTTCACATCTGCCATCATTTGTGACTATGTGTCCAAAATATTGATACTGTTTTACTTGTTGTAGTTTCTCTCCTTGTATATTTGTCAAAAATAGATAATAGCAAATACCAATAAACTTTAAATATGATTTTGATGCATGTGAAATATATCACGTTACATGTTTACACTTACAAGGTATAGGACAGGAAGAAAACCAACATTGTTGCAACTATAAATGTCTTAGTCATAACTACAAAGATATGTCTCTGTGCGCATTAAAAAAAAAAATTCAAAGTTTAGTATCCTTACGAATATTTCTTCCTACAGACAATTTAAGGTTATTTCTTTCAGAACGTATGACATTGAAAAATGATGGGGTGGCTGTTCAGGTATTCATGTTACATCCTCATTTATATAGATAATCTAGAACATACAAATCGCAGAACAATTTACACAAGAGTTTGCACCTGCCACTTGATAAACACCTGGAAGCAATAGTTTATAGTTAAAATTCACCTCGTAAAGTTTGTAGTCATTAATCATTAAGTCGGTCTGTGATGTTATCCAATAGTTTGCTCTATTCTGTGTTGATTTCCACTACATACATGCTGGTGATGTTTTTCAAATGTATTGTTAACTCTTGTAGTTCTAGTTGTGACCCTATAATATTAAATATCATCAATTAATATTCTGATGTTAAATATTTGTTTAACAGGGATTCTGTTTGCCCTGAATCCATCGTGATTTTTTGCACTTATTTCCTCGGACTTACGCTTTATTATTTTATATATTGTTTCAATGTACCCAATGATTAAACGGTTATGACATCCAACGCTATGAAACCAAATGGCTATATGGTCTTCGCCATGATACTCAATGATTGATAAATATAGTTACTACCATGATACCAAATTATTATATATTCACTGCTATGATACCCAAAGATTATATATTCACTGCTATGATACCCACATATTATATTCTCACCGCTATTATACTAAATGAGTATACGGTTAGCGCTATTATACCAAATTATTATACGGTTAACGCTACGATACCTTATCATTATATGGTTACCGCTATGATACACACTGATTATATGGTAACTGATATGATAGCCAGTGAATATGTTCACCGCTATGAAACCGCTATGATACCCAATGATTATATAGTATCCAATAAGATACACAATGATTATATAGTTACCGCTATGATACACACTGATTATATAGTTAACACTAAGTATGTCACCATTATATTACCTGAAGGTCTGGAACTCATTATTTTAAACATGGTTGACCTAGGACCCGATGATTGTCTAAACATTTGTTCATTTCAACTGGGATATCAAACTCACAATATGTTAAATGATCGGTAATAATAAAAGAAGGATTATAACAATAAAATGAGACTGACAATAATGATGATGGTGATTAATGAACATGGCTGCAAATATGTCATTCTTGTTTCATGTACAAGGAAATGGAGTTCTACTCTCAGGGCAAGGTTGGCGTTTTCTTACCATTTCATGTAATTAAAAGGTTTTAAACAGAACGTGCCCACGTCCAAAATAGCTTCGTATGATAGTGTGAAATGTCCTGAGATAAACGATCTTCTATTCTAGAGGAAGTTTTGATGTTGCTTATTGGAATCTTGAGGAATGTTGTAGATAAACGAAATGATTCTCCCCCAAAACACTCCACATGTGTATTTTACATTCGTCACCGGATAAAATAACATTAGGTGGGGTAAAAATCCAGACGTCAAACATCCTGTATCCCATATTACAACATATAATGCAAGCACTAGAGTTACTATTGTCTGTTCCTGTCACTATTACTATTATCTGCTCCAGGTAGTATGACTAGTATCTGCTCCTGGAAGTGTTACTATTGTCTGCTCCTGGAAGTGTTACTATTGTCTGCTCCTGGAAGTGTTAATATTGTCTGCTCCTGGAAGTGTTACTATTGTCTGCTCCTGGAAGTGTTACTATTGTCTGCTCCTGGAAGTGTTACTGTTGTCTGCTCCTGGAAGTGTTACTATTGTCTGCTCCTGAAAGTGTTACTGTTGTCTGCTCCTGGAAGTGTTACTATTATCTGCTCCTGGAAGTGTTACTATTATCTGCTCCAGATAGTATGACTAGTATCTGCTCCTGGAAGTGTTACTATTGTCTGCTCCTGGAAGTGTTACTATTGTCTGCTCCTGGAAGTGCTACTATTGTCTCCTCCTGGAAGTGCTACTATTGTCTCCTCCTGGAAGTGTTACTATTGTCTGCTCCTGGAAGTGCTACTATTGTCTGCTCCTGGAAGTGTTACTATTGTCTGCTCCTGGAAGTGTTACTATTGTCTGCTCCTGGAAGTGTTACTATTGTCTGCTCCTGGAAGTGTTACTATTGTCTGCTCCTGGAAGTGTTACTATTGTCTGCTCCTGGAAGTGCTACTATTGTCTCCTCCTGGAAGTGCTACTATTGTCTCCTCCTGGAAGTGTTACTATTGTCTGCTCCTGGAAGTGTTACTATTGTCTCCTCCTGGAAGTGCTACTATTGTCTCCTCCTGGAAGTGTTACTATTGTCTGCTCCTGGAAGTGCTACTATTGTCTGCTCCTGGAAGTGTTACTATTGTCTGCTCCTGGAAGTGTTACTATTGTCTGCTCCTGGAAGTGTTACTATTGTCTGCTCCTGGAAGTGTTACTATTGTCTGCTCCTGGAAGTGCTACTATTGTCTCCTCCTGGAAGTGCTACTATTGTCTCCTCCTGGAAGTGTTACTATTGTCTGCTCCTGGAAGTGCTACTATTATCTGCTCCTGGAAGTGTTACTATTGTCTGCTCCTGGAAGTGTTACTATTGTCTGCACCTGTCACTATTACTATTATCTGCTCCAGGTAGTGTGACTAGTATCTGCTCTTGGTAGTGTTACTATTATCTGGTGCTGGAAGTGTTACTAATATCTGCTCCAGATAGTATGATTAGTATCTGCTCTTGGTAGTGTTACTCTTGTCTGCTCCTGATAGTCCTAGTATCTCTTCATCTTCTTGGCTCAACAAAGAAAAAGGTATAACATTAAGTAAAAAGTTATGACATTTAATATATAGTTACTCAAATCTTGAAAAAAATATAGTATGACATACACATGATGTTTATTTCACCACTATTCAGGTCTGTCAGTGTCTGACTTTGGAAGTCTTGTGACTCTTGTGTGGCTTAATCTAACATTGACACCACCCTTTCAGTATGCTGACCTTCCATTCGATACAAGTGAGGTGAATTATTTGACCGGTGGGTGGCCCCACGTTAAGTTTACTCGCGCCACCAGCTGGATCACAGCCTTAATCACAATGGAGAGATGCATGTGTATTGTTGTACCACTGAAAGTATCAATATTTTACATGCATTTTGTGTATATTTGTATGTGTTTGTTTGTCATTATCTCTAGGAATTGAAAGAATCTTTCCCGTACTTCCTGTGTGCAGTTTGGTGATTTCTCAGAGTCATCTTTCATACCCAGCAGACTTAAGCTATCGGTTTAATCTGTTGAAGAAGCCTTCTGTTCGGATGTTCCTAATGAGTTTGTATTTTGCCTCAGTCATCCAATGTGCATCTTTCCTCTGGCGAGTCTTTTCACAACTGGCGAGCTACTTCTCGTGTAAAAATATCATTCCATTACCACCCACTATGTGCCCCTAGGTCCCACACCTACTTTCTTCTGTAAGAACAGTGTTGGACAGCAGCGACAGTCGAGTTAGACTATGTTTACTATGTCCTCAAAAACTAAGACTCTTTGCCATCTACATTTCCCACACCATCCGGTGACGAGTCTCAACACCGCTCCAGTCAGAATTTTGCATAAATAGGATTCCTCCCGTCATATACTCGGCGCTTTTCCTTTTTGTACTCACAGCTTCTTTTGCATATCAGGAATGCATGTTCATGCTGCATTATCCGATATCTGAATAACGAATCTTAATTTGAATGGGGTAAATTGTGATGGGGTGTAGGCTTCTATATGTTTTCGACCATGAACAACACTTCCGTCGACAGGTCTCATGCTGGAAAATTGTAACGTCGGTGCCATTCTATCGTTTCCATGCATAACACTGACGTATAGCGCTTTTTGCCTTCTCCAGACTCAATGTGTACTCTAAACGTCGCCATAGCGTAACCTAATTTACCCATATCTAAACAGCGGAATTGGCCTTCCTTCAAGTGCCTTGAGTTACATGTGTCAGCAGCGCCGCTGAGTGCGACGGAGCAGAGATGACGAAGATATTGATTGGATTTGCTTGTCTTTTTGCAATCAATTCTCTATCAATCTGCGACCTACACATCAGCGGACATGATATATAAATGTGTTGGCCAGGATCACAACATCAGTTGCTTTATCTCTTATTCAGAATGCACCAAGTGAAGGTACTTTGAAAATATATTTTTCTAACCGTGGGAAATACACACTGGCAATGTAAAATTGTTTGTTAGCTGATTGTTAACTGGTGGTCTTGCATCATGTGACCAACACACTTTTTTTCAATCTAGGAATAAGTTCCTACTTGTTTAAATAAAAACTTTTTTTTTCTTGATTTTTTTGGGGGGTGGAGGCTTTTTATTCTTGTGTTGTGGCTGCCTGGTTGTCGCTAGGATTATGGTATCCAGTCGAGAAACTGTTGTGGATTCTAGCTGTAGTCGTGGTTGATTGGTTGCTGATCCAGCCGTCAATCTGTTCTTGTCCTTTGACCCAATGCCATTAAAATGGCATTATATTGCTCTGGAGTCTGTGGATTTTCGGCCCACCCCAGGCTAGAGCCAGAGAATAACTATTTCACCACCAGGAAGGTAGGTTTCAACCTATGCACTGCTCCGAGCCACTCCAACCAAGATAGTTTTCACTGTGCCCATTCCAAGATCAAAAGGATGCAGTGAAGTTAGAGGGTGATCTCTCATAGTGGTTTGAGGTACAGAGTGGAGTAAGGCAGGGGTGCACACTACCCTATACCTATTCAACATCTACGCAGAACATATAATGAGGAATGTGAGAGAAGATATACACAACATTGACTACCACGCTTTAAACATCGCAGGCATCGAAATCCCTGAACAATACCACGCAGGCGACACTGTGTTTCTTTCAAATGATATAAAGGGATTGGAACAACTAATCAACTTTGGTGTTTAAATCTACATTTTTGCTTCCCAAGATTGGCGCCATTTGTCCTAGGACTTGGTATGCTTTACTACATCCAGTGTATATTTCTTACATGCTCTTGCCATCTGTTATTATATTACTTCCTAGGTATGTGAATTCAGTCACCTTGTTAATTTTCTGCTACAAATATTTGAAAGTTGCACATGGCTGGCTATATGTCACACAAAGAAATATAACGAATCACAGAACTTGTATTAAAACATGCAAAAAACAAAAATCATGTCAACAAATATGACAACACAACAACCGAAAATCAGAATAGACAATACCGAGATAGAATGTGTGGATGCATTCGGATACTTAGGAGCAAACATCAACGGTGCAGGAAACTGCATGGCAAACATAAAGAAAAGATTGACAATGGCATATTGTAAAATAACACGGTTGAAAGATATATGGAAAAACAACAAAATAGAAACGAAATTGTAAATGCTACAAGCTTTTATTTTTCCGGTTGCAACATACGGCTGTCAAATATGGATCCTAAGTAAGTCAGCGGCAAAGAAGATCAAGGTTTTTTGGATGAAATACTATAGAAATATACATAGAATATCATGACAGAAAAAAGGAGAAACTCAGATATTATAAACACATTGAAGATTTCAGAATGTTGGTTACTAAATACAGTATATTTTTCTTCATATTAAAGGTATTGCATATTTGATATAAACTATATATTTGCCTTTGTAGTTCCTCTTCTGATGATGCCACTAGTGCTTAGTCATCTGTAAATACCAGTTCGTTTAAGTTATCCCTCAGATGATTTTCTTCATTTGCCTTGGCTACTTTGCAGAAATGATCATTGTATATTATTAACAATAGGGGAATAGTACACATATCTATCTCACACTTGAGTGACTTTGAAAATTATGTATCTGTGCTTGTTTTTAACTGATCATTGACTATTGGCGTATATGCTCTGACAGGCTTATCCGATATTAGGGAACTCCATATGTCTGTAGTTTATCCATAGTTGTCCTCTATGCACTCTGTCAAAATCTCTCTCTTGGTCTATAAAAGCCAAATATAAATCTTGGTTATGTTCTGTCGCTCCTTCTGAAAGTTATTTGAGGGCGAAGATTGTATCTGTACAGCTTTTATTTACTATTCGCTTTTAGTTGCGTCAAATGTACATCTTGTGCTGAAATACGGTCCTTTCAACCGCGGACGTTTATATGAGTTTTAAAACTATCAAAAACGAGTGCAGGTTGATGTTATGGTAATCTAATCACCACGACCACCGTAATGTTGTTACTTTTCTATCCACAGTGCGAGAACAGAATATATAGCGCAGAATATTCATTGGTTTTATTCATGTAGATATGTATAGTTAAGCATTGAAAATCATGTATGGATATTATCATGTCTAGTATGATAATATGTATAATAATAATACAATATAATATAATGTATACATAATATAAATTCCATCACAGATGTTATCAGAAAACGTTGTTGGTCCTACATCGGGCATAACCTACGCGCAGACACCAACAGAATACACCACCAATCTCGTGAATTGATACCTACAAGCAAAAGAGCAAGGGGTAGACCAAAAGAAACAGAAGAACAATACTTAGAGAAAGTAAAATAACCAATATTCATACTATTCACGAACTGCACAGAATAGCTTTGAACAGACAGAATTGGAGAGATCTGACATCTACCCTACGAACTAAATTCAACACAAAAGTAACATGAATGAATACATAATATAATAGTATAACAATAATATAACAAAATATTATTGGTATGTTCGTCTTCTTTCTACAATGGTGCTTTAACTTCTATTTGTGCGGGATTTTTGCGTGGGATTGTGAAATAACCCAGATTGCTAGTGTGACACAATGGTTCGAAATATGGTGACCAGCGATGGTTTTCATTTTTTATTCTGGAAAGATGGATTCGTTAGTTTCGGGAGGACAATTCATCTAATACTAATTGGAAAGATTTCAAAGCAAACGACATACTAAGAGAGGAGACAAAACAAGAATATGTGATGAACATCATCAGAAAACGTAGCTGGACATACATCGGCCACGTACTTAGATGAAGGAAGACATAATTCCACGACAAGCCTTCATGTGGACAACAGACGAGTAAAGAAGACAGGGAAGACCAAAAACAACACTCAGAAGAACTGTTAGTAATGAATTAAAATCAACAGGCATAAATGCTCAAGACCTGCAATCCTTGGCAACTGACCGACATGCATGGAGAACTATGACATCCGCCCTATGTGCCTAACTTGACAAAAGAGGAACTGACTGAATTTATCTAAGAGAAGTCCACTCTAAATTTAAACCACTATTGCCTTGTAGGTCAGGCTATGTTTAGCCAAAGGATAGAGGAGGATAAATAAACCGACAAAAAGCCAGTGGGAAACTACTCTAATGTATTAATTTTAGATTACCTTATCTTTCGTCACCATTCAGGTAACATGCCACTTCCAATTACAAAAAAATTCAAAACGAACTGGAGGCTACAAAAATGTGGTTTCTGAGAAGAATTATAAAAATACCGTGGACATCTAAGAAAAATAATGCAGATGTTCTCATTGATGCTGGCGTAAAAAAGATCAATTATATCAAAAATTAGAGGCAGACGGTCAAGAATCCTATTGCATGTGCTGAGAAAAACACATCTTGAACACTTAATAACCACTGGAAAGATCAAGTGGAGAAGATACAGGGGACGAAAAAGAAAGCAGTTGCTAGATTGACTAGTATTATGACAATGGAGAAGTTCACCAACCGAGCTTATTGACAACACAAGAGATAGAGAGTCGTGGAGAAACATGATCGCCTACGCCATTCAGCATTGTACCTGATTGATTTGTTGACTGATTGATTGACAATCCATGTCCTTCCATCACCTTCCTTGTCTCTCTCTATATATATATTTATATATATATATATATAGCTCTGTGTGTGTGTCTCTCTTTTGTTAGTTTGTCAACAATATATTCTCATGTTCATGTTACAATTATTTAGCTCGAAATTACCGGACAATCCATTACATTACTACATCACATTAACCCATTACATTACTATATCGCATTACTACATCTTATTACAACATCACATTACTACATCACATTACTACATAACATTACCTACTTGACTGCCCAACAGCTGAGCATAGATTACAGTATTGCCGTGCACGGGCGTACCTTCAAATACATGCAGATAAGGAACACCCGTTGCATTCCGAAATACAGAAAGTTAAAGGCAGCAGACTCAAGAGAGGAAGGTCGTGGATGGGACGTGCTGAGGATGTAATACAAAGCGTGTGCAGATTACAGGATGTGGCAGCAGGTGCGGAATGGATAGGTCTACCCACAGATTTCGAAACTTGTTTGAGAGTAGTAATATCACTTAGCAGGGAATGCAGAGAATGGTGTCCCACAGCTGTGGAGAAAGAAGTGCAGGCTTTAATCAGTGAGAATACCAAAGAGGGGGATGTGATTATATACACTGATGGATCTGTAATTAGGCATGTTCGCGGTGCTTGGGCCTTTACAGCTCAGTGCGCAGGTAAAACGATCAAGGAGGAAAGTGGTGCCTTTGCAGTCACTACGAGTAGTATGACCATGCAGACTATGGCGGTGACCAAGGCATTTGAGTTGCTACGCACACAGAAAGTAACGCAGGTCTGCATCTTGAGTGACTCTATGAATATGATTTGGAAGGTACAAGTGGGTCTCGTTCGCGAACAGTGGATTGAGGCCTTGAGAAATGCGAGCTTGAAAGCGGTTACATTTATTTTCGTGCCGGGACATGTGGGCGTTCGAGGCAATGAAAGAGCGGATCAACTGGCATCGTGTGCGATTGTGGCAAAGGGCGATGGGGCAATGGATCGCGCTGACGTTTTGAACTCCTTAAGAGATATAACACGCGAGAGTGAGACTAATGTGGATGATGATTCCCTATCAATGGCTAGGATTAAAGATCAGGGATTGAAATGCGGTGTTGCTAGAGGTGAACATTTTGGAGGGCGCAGAAGAATGATGGTCAACCAGCATAGGACCGGTACTGTCAGCAGAAGTGTGATGGCGGATACACTCAAGGAGAGATCGGAGCAACTATGGATGTGTCCAGTTTGCAGTGATGATGATCCGACGACTAACTAACTATCTAACTAACTAACTAACTAACTACATCACATTACTACATCGTATTACTACATCATTTTAGTACATCACATTACTACATAATATTACCACATTATAATAGTGCATCCTATTAATATATATTATAGCTTAGTATTACTTCATAGTACATTATATTATTACATTATATGACTTTTTTCAGGTGAAGAATATTATTACACCGAAGAGAGTAATGGTGATAATTGTGGTTATTTTCATCGTACTCACCTGCAGTGTTTTACCTGTGTACTATGTCTACTGGTTCGGACTGAAATTTTACCCAACAAGAAACAAGACTCTCATATGTTTACTATATACAGGAGACCAGGAGATTGTAGAAAATAGTTCATCTATGGTAAACAACGTAGTTATTCATCTGACAGCTCTCATAGTCGTTCTGGTGTCTACTATAATTTTGGTTATTGAACTGTGAAGAAAATCAAGGTGGAGAAGAACAGCCAGTACATCTCGTGTGTCTTTATCCAAGCGGGACCAGAAGGTTGCTAAAATGGTTGTCATGATTTCCACACCTTTTATTGTATGTTGTAAACCTTCGACCATCAGCTTCATAGCTATGATGGTTGAGCCCGGAATCTCCATTGATGGTAAATACAGATATATTTTTGATTGTGTTTGGTCTGACTTTTACCCTAGAGTCAACCGATTCGTCCATGAATATATTTATATATTATCACATGAGCAGCAAATACAGGGCTATATTCATGAAACTGCTTTAACAGAAGAAATATATGCTGGGAGGACAGGTATCGATAGACATTGACAGAATAAAACTCAGAAGAAACCACAAGTTATGATCATATAGAGGACATAACAGAACCCAAGAGAAATGTTTGAGAAAAGGGTGATGTAGGCAGTTTAATGAATCATTCTGAAATATAAACACGAATACTACAAGATGTTAAGCTTCTTCAATCACGGAAGTTACAACTGGTCATGATACATGTAGGTTGGACACGTACTCAGTTAGTACATATAGAATTAGATGTTTGAAGACCGAACAGTGGACACATTGATAGGTTGTGTTATACAAAGTAGGTGTGTTAAACATCAAGTTGACACAGTTAGTGTACAGAAAACATTATTCAAAACGTGTTAGAATTAGCTGAAACGTAGTGTAGGACTTCGTCAGAACAGTCATTGCAAGAGTTAACAGCAAAGTTAGAAGAAGCTACAAGCAAGTGCGGAAGGGAAATCAATACAGAAAAGAGCAAAATCTTGGTTAACAGCAGAGACATAGATAACCAGACTAACATCATGATGAATGGACACAAGCTTGAAGAGGTGAATATCATCAAATACCTCGGATCCAGTATATGCAGTGATGGAAAATGCAAAGCAGAACTAAAAACAAGGCTTGTTTTAGCGTCCTTGTCACAGCTAACGGTTATTTGGAAAAGCAACATCAGTGTTGGAGTGAAAGTCAGTCAAACTGTATAAGTCGCTAGTGCTTTCTATTGTGCTGTATGGTTGTGAGAGTTGGAGAGAGATATGTGCAGGTGTTCAGGGGCCATTGCTTCCAATAGTGAAACGACGAAAAATAGCATGGCTTTGACATGTACGCAGGCACGATTCCTTGTCAAAAATAATACTGCAGGGAACTGTCGTAGGGGGAAGAAGCAGAGGAGTACAAATAAAGGTATGGACAGACAACATCAAAGAATGGACAGGACATGATATTTCCACACTCATCCGCATAGTTAAGGATAGCATTCGCTGGGGGACTCTGTGTGTTGAAGGATCCAATGTGGTATCCCTACGACCCTGAAGGGTTATCGGTTTATTGATTGATTGAGTGAAGAACTCGTAACATGAATAATATAAACAATACAAGTGTTAGTAAGTGATCTGACTGAGTTCATCACTTGGATAATGAACATTCGTGAAGTGATCTATCTAGAATAAAATGTTAAATTACGGAACCTAATGAGGAACTATAATTGGATGTAAACAAGTAATAGATATTACATAGCGAACGCACTTCAGGTTTGCCAATAAAGATTTCAAAATTGTTGGAAAAGTAAGAAGAAGTGAACTTTAACTTTAGGATAAGGTAAAAACATAAGAAGATATTAGAGTTGGAGAATAGGTATTATATAAATAAAGATTGCAGAGATGTCATGCTAACAGTGAATTGTTAGAGTAAGAAATAAACATCCTAACGTAAACCACTTGTGGAAACTAGTAAACATTAGAATTGTATTGTGTGAATCAGTGAATATATACCACTTATTTGATTTTAGATCATCAGGGTCGCCAGTAACCAATTAGTGGAACCAAATCTAGTAGCAGCTAATTAGATTAATAGATGTGTGCAGTGTAACCAAATGGTAGGTATAGCACATTAATGACAGAACATCACGGCTACCACTAAATCTTCCGAAATGAAGTGAAATATAAAGACCTTAATTGAAACTAAGAACAATCATTGAGTAGAAGAGAAGTTAGTTGGAGATGTTAGAAGGATCTAATCAAAAGAGATAAGACAACTACATTAGATCAGATATGCGAAAGAGACTAGGTAGCACAGCAACCTGATAACGTTAAGATAACATGGATCGTTTTAACATAAACCACCACTAACATGGAACATCATGATATATATAGTTGTGTAGTTTTATTTACAGGCTGACATTTTGTAATGTAGTTGACTTTGTATTAGTTTGAAATTTAGTATTTATAATTGTAGACTCTAATAATTATCTTCTATGCTCATACGATAGCCAGCGCTTGAAAATAGTAACAGCTGACATGAAGACCAAACAGTTCATCATCTATGTTAATGACGGAGGTATGACATTAACAAGTCGTAGGGTAGTCGACAAAGGCCAAGAGGATACCCTCTCCTGATCCGCAACCAATCATCTAGTGGAGTCATTCAACAGAAAATCTGATGGAGACAACCAGTGAATGTGGAAGATCATATACTGACCGGTTTGTGAATTTTTCCCACAAGCAGTGCCTGCCTAGGTTTGACAGGACGTGTGAAAATATGTCCTTAACTGTTCCATGTTAGGAAGTATGAACATGCCTAGGGGTTAGACTGTAAACTGGTTATGTATGTAAAAGGTAAGACTGTTGTAAGTGTATTGAATGTTTATATTTTATTGCTATTTAACCATGAAACAATAATCAATTTTCAACCATATTCTGAGACTTCGATCCTTTCAGAGTTCAATATTGCCAAATTAAATTGAGGCTCTTGAATTTTACAGGAATATATTTTGTTAAATGAATTCATAATGTAGATGTGAAGTATTGAATGATTCTCTTCACACACTTGGTGATATAGTTATTTACACAAATGGTGCGTATGTTGTTAACATTTGTCAGTGTATATCTTGATGTTGAGTTCCATCTTAAATTTAATGTTAGACTCAAACTGGTTTGATGTTTCATGTGTATAACATACGGACCAGTGAACTTGAACAACTTCCTTGGTGTCAAATTCAATATCACAGCGTGGAAGTATTACTGATTTTGGTAAACGATCAAGAGGCCATAAGACCAAACGGCTATAAACCATCCCCATGTAATCCCATACATATCATTGAACCCGTATTCACCCCATGGAACTTTAATTGATGTCCAAAGTTATTGTCAAGACCACTTCATCTTAATATATTCCAAGATTGGGGTGGAGTATGTTCTACGTTCCCATATCCCTAACATCATATCTTGGGAAACTAGCAGAAAGAATGGTTAACGTATGACTTGACTGGTTTCCTGAGAGCTCAAACATCCTCTGCCATGAACAGGCCTGCTTCAGAAAAGGCAGTTGCACAGAAAACCAACTATTTAGGTTGACACAGAAAATCCATGATGGATTCCAGGAAAACAAACATACTGTAGTCATCTTCTTTGATTTACAACAGGCTTATCATCGAGTACGGAGAATGGGTCTCCTGATGAAGATGATTGAGATGGGAATAAGTGGAAGGTTATAGAACTGCGTAAACTACTTTCTCATTGACAGAACAATCCAGACAAAGATAAATGATGCAATTTCATCTAATGAAGTTCTAGAGGAAGGCTTACCATAAAGTTCCGCTCTTAGCTGTACACTCTTCCTCATTTACATGAATTACCTTGCCAAACATTTTAAAGCTGAAAAATTCTAAAAATATTTACCACTGCGCGCAAGTTTTAAATTACCAGAAATCAAGACACAAACGATAATGCAACGAACAGTTCCGACCCAGTAAGTCTTATTAAAGCAACACAAAGACAATAGACACCTACCCTGAACAATGGATCTATGTATATACAGATGGGTCTGTTTTTAAAGCCACCATCAAAGCAGGTCATGGTGTCTATATAGAATATCCAGACAAAATATCTGATGAGTTGTTTGATGCCTGTATGGTGATATATTCTAACTATGAAGCTGAAATAACATCACTCGATGTTGCCTTGTACCACCTGAAGACCATATTTGATGCATTTCCATCAAAAGTCCAAACAAGTGTGATTTTTACACAATTTATGTCTGGTCTTGAAGCACTAGAATGTGATAGACATTGTAAACCTGAGCTAGTTGAAATATATCATCATGCAAGCCAGCTGCTTACATTTTATGAAGTCAGCATTGTTATGCAGTGGGTTCCTGGCCACTCAAACACACACGGCAATGTCAAGGAAGACAGACTAGCAAAGAAGGGATCACAACAAGAACAGCCGTATACACAAACAACCATGCACACAGTTAAAATTATGTTGAAATATGTGAACAAAGAAAATTGGATGCACATATGGGCCATGGTAGACACTGGGAGGGAAATCTATAAATATATGACCAGCCCAAATCCTAAAGACAAAATCAACCTCCTTGGAAGGAAAGACCAGAGTATCGTCTATAGACTGCACATACAACATGTACAGCTTAACAATCACATGAACAGAATACAACCACAACACACTCCAGGGTGCCGGATGTGCACTCATCCCTACGAAACTGCTGACCACCACCTTTTTGAATGCCCAGTGCTGGATGACATCTGGAAAATGCTTCTCCCTCCAGGACCAAATATTGGAACAAAACAACAGCTCACAAACATATGCATATATCACACAATGGCACTGGGTCAAAGGGCATGAGCCCATGAACCGCTGGATTAGCAACCAAACAACCAATCAGATGTCACAAGTATAGTAATAGCAATGGCCCTACACAATATCACAGATGAAAAATATATGTAAATGGCATACAGTAAGTATAACAACGTTATAACTATTACGAAGTTATATATTTGCAGTATCAACATATGGTTGTGAGACGTGGACATAACATCCGTAATTGAAAACAAATTTCAGTATTCCAAATGTTATTAAAAGGTCATATGAATTTCATGGATAAAAAGACGAACTAACGCAAATATCCGCAAATACTTAAATATAGAAGAAGATCCAGCTTCTGAAAACTATCAAAAAACACAGGCTAACATATGGTGGACATATAAAATGAGACACAGTAGTTTCGGAAAATTAATCATGAAAGGAAAACATTAAATAAAGAGAACAGGTGGCAGACCAAGACTACGATGGACACGGACATCGAAGACCTTCCACACTCGGAGGTAGAGTTGTTAGTCATCATGATGTACCATTTCAGCTTCCACACTCGGCGGTAGAGTTGTTAGTCATCATGATGTACCATTTCAGCTTCCACACTCGGCGGTAGAGTTGTTAGTTAACATCATGATGTACCATTTCAGCTTCCACACTCGGCGGTATAGTTGTTAGTCATCATGATGTACCATTTCAGCTTCCACACTCGGCGGTAGAGTTGTTAGTCATCATGATGTACCATTTCAGCTTCCACACTCGGCGGTAGAGTTGTTAGTTAACATCATGATGTACCATTTCAGCTTCCACACTCGGCGGTATAGTTGTTAGTCATCATGATGTACCATTTCAGCTTCCACACTCGGCGGTAGAGTTGTTAGTCATCATGATGTACCATTTCAGTTTCCACACTCGGCTGTATAGTTGTTAGTTAACATCATGTCAGATTTCACACTCGGTGGTAAAGTTGTTAGCCATCATCAAGTCAGGTTTTTCTCTCTCATAGCGTGGTCGCATTTATAATTTTCTTATCTACGTTGTCGTACCATTTGTTTTATTCAACACTTTAACATTTTCCTTCCAGAGACTCGAATCGTGTTTACCACTTTCATTCTACTTTTAATTCTTTCATTATGCCCCTATTTCTATCCTTTTTTGGTCCATATTATTTTTCTGTAACATTGTATTTAAAATGTTCATGTTTAATTCTCACCTTGTTGGTTATTGTCTAAGATTCATTTTATATTCATATTACATAATTACATATTCATTGATGAGCTATTATTGATTATGCCAATATAAATATCTGGCGGCATTACAGTGCACTTACCATATAATTAAATGTATTCGTTGTGCTTGAAAATTGAACAATATTTGAAAAGTTATTTCCCACTCATAATAAGGTTAAATTATAGTACTACTATAATAACATGTCAAGTGGTTATTTTCTAATCCCACTAAATTCCCACATGTTTTGTTCCTAATTACATAATGTCATTGGTTAACTAGTATCCTCAAAGTGTGTGTTATTTAGAATGAAGAAACTGAATGGTGTTTATATGTATAACTATTATAGTGATGTTCGATGTTTGATTCCATTTGTAAAATTGGTACCAATCGTTCAAGTGTCATACCGACTGGCGTAGACGATCACGTTTCTACACAACACTCTGTATTTTGTGTTGTTAATAAGATCAGTTGGTGGCATGCTATCATGCCACAGTGACGACCCATCTAGCAACATCTCTCGGTGTCTTCCTCTGTCACTTCTGAACTTTTATCATTTGTATGGTTACTACATGTTTAGGTCTCGCTGTTTTCATCACATGACCTAAATATCCTGACTGTTTTCTGTTTGTGCTTGTAGTAGACGGTCTACTTATTTCAGAAAAAAAACTAAAATGTTCAAACAAATTATATAGACCACATCGTCTTCTATTGCAAGTCAAGAACTGTGGAAATTTACGACCTACTTCCATTTATCATAGGTGTATCATCTGTTTCAGTGTATATTATGTAGGACTATAGATGTACTCTACAATATATTATTAATTCATTTTGGCAAGAACATTAAAATATTGTCTTTCCAACATGAATTGTTCCATGTCGACAACGTAGTTGCAGTACTATAATTGTATATTAATATTAACGACTGTGTAAGGTCATGATGATGGAAGTGGCCAACGTCTCAAGGTACGTTTTACACATTGGCGAAACACTATTCACACACGATACTTCATATATTTCTGTCACTGAACAAACAAGTTTAATTTTCCAATGGTTCAACTTCGCAATAATCTGTCAAGCTATCGATATATTTGGAGCAGTCTCCAACATCATCAACATCATTTGCTTCGTCAAACAGGGATTCAATGATCCTGTCAATGTCAGTCTACTAGGTATACATCATTTGTCATAAATAGATAATACTAAATAGAAATAAACCTGAAATACGATTTTGATGAATGTGAAATAGATCACGTTACATGTGTACATTTTACAAGGTATAGATCAAGAAGAAAACCAACATTGTTACAACTCTAATTGCCATAGCCATAACTACAGAGATGTGTCTCTGTGCTTATATTTTTACACAAATGCAAAGCTTATTACACTTATGAACGTCTCTTTCTACAGAAGATGTAAGTTTGGTTCTATCAATACGTATGACTCTGAAAATCAATGGGGTGGCAGTTCAGGTAATCATGTCACATCTTCATTTATATAGATAATCTAGAACATACAAATCGCAGAACAATTTACACAAGAGTTTGCACCTGACACTTGGTAAACATTTATCTGGAAGCGATAGTTTATACGGAATTTACTTCGGACGTCACAATTCCAAGAACCAGACTTCCAGAACCTACAATCCATATTACATGGAAACTGTACTTATGACTGATAGACGTCCAACAGCGCATGATGCTCCTTGGGCATGTTATGAGCCAAGAAAGCGGTGTATGTAAGGTATTGTTTCAACATCTACACCTTTTCTTGAGAATCCGTACCAAGGACCACCAAACATAACTTGATACCATCACATCGATACCTTCTGACCAATAAGTACAACGAATTGCATGACAAGATATAAAAGATAAAGATAAATTGTCACATTCTTATTTTTGCCGTTCCAATTAACACACATCATTCACCATTTGTTGAGCGAAATTAACTCTCTAAGTCACACATGTACTCACTCACAAACATTTTTTTGCTACATTCAGACAATAACATGTTTTGCACTCTATTCTTGTCACATCTTAGAATCGTGTTTGTTGATGTTATGTCTTTTATTTATAATATTTGTGGAATAACAAATGTTATTTCCATTTCTTTTTTAAATTTTTCACATTCGAATTCACATACAGTATTTCCAATCTGATAAGCGTATGTCAGAACATATACGCCGCTAGTCAACGGGCAGTAAGAAAGAGTACAGGTATATATTATAATTTCCAAATTCATTCGGGAGTTAGACAGGGATGTGTACTATTGTTCATAACATACATAGATCACAGTTTTAAAGTAGCAAAGACAACGGAAGAAAACAATTTGATGGATAGCTTACAGGAATTGCTATTTACAGATGACAAGGTAGTAGTAGTAGCATCATCAGAATAGCAATTACATAGACAAAGAGACAGGTTACATCAAACATGCCAAACCTTTAACATAAAGATAAATATAGAGAAGACCGTTACTTTTGTCACTGTTACTGTTGTCTGCTCCTAGCACTGTTACTATTGTCTGCTCCTAGCACTGTTACTATTGTCTGCTCCTAGCAGTGTTACTATGGTTTGCTCCTGGCAGTCTTACTATTGTCTGCTCAGGACACTGTTACTATTGTCACTGTTACTATTGTCACTGTTACTATTGTCACTGTTACTATTGTCACTGTTACTATTGTCACTGTTACTATTGTCGCTGTTACTATTGTCACTGTTACTATTGTCACTGTTACTATTGTCACTGTTACTATTGTCTGCTCAGGACACTGTTACTATTGTCACTGTTACTATTGTCACTGTTACTATTGTCACTGTTACTATTGTCACTGTTACTATTGTCACTGTTACTATTGTCACTGTTACTATTGTCACTGTTACTATTGTCACTGTTACTATTGTCACTGTTACTATTGTCACTGTTACTATTGTCGCTGTTACTATTGTCACTGTTACTATTGTCACTGTTACTATTGTCTGCTCCTAGCACTGTTACTATTTTCCGCTCCTAACAGTGTTACTATGGTTTGCTCCTGACAGTCCTACTAGTGTCTGCTCCTGACACTGTTACTATTGTCTACTCCTGACACTATTACTATTGTCTGCTCCTGACACTGTTACTATTGTCTGCTCCTGACACTGTTACTATTGTCTGTTCCTGACACTGTTACTATTGTCTGCTCCTGACACTGTTACTATTGTCCGCTACAGACAGTCTTACTAGTGTCACTGTTACTATTTTCACTGTTACTAGTGTCACTGTTACTATTGTCATTGTTACTATTTTCATTGTTACTATTTTCACTGTTACTAGTGTCATTGTTACTATTGTCACTGCTACTATGTTCTGTTCCTAGCACTGTTACTATTGTCCGCTCCTAACAGTGTTACTATGGTTTGCTCCTGACAGTCTTACTAGTGTCTGCTCCTGACACTATTACTATTGTCTACTCCTGACTCTGTTACTATTGTCTACTCCTGACACTGTTACTATTGTCTGCTCCTGACACTGTTACTATTGTTTACTCCTGGCAGTGTTACTATTGTCTGCTCCTGGCAGCCTTACTAGTGTCTGCTCCTGGTAATCTGATTTTCTGTTCATCTTCCGGGCTCTACAAACACAATATCGAGAAAATCATATAACAATATGTAATAATGTATAGCATTTAATGTATTGTTCCTATATTTTTGAAATAATATAGTATGACTTATAAATACTGTTTATTTAACCACTGATTAGGTTTGGCAGTGTCTGACTTTGGAAGTCTTGTGACTCTTATTTGGCTTAATCTAACGCTGACACCAGCCTTTCAGTATGCTGACCTTCCATTCGATACGGTTGAGGTGAATTATTTGACCGCTGGGTGGCCGCACATTATTTTTACTCGCGTCACCAGCTGTATCACAGCTTTAATCTCACTGGAAAGATGCATGTGCATTGTTGTACCACTGAAGGTATCATTATTTTACATGTATTATGTGTATATTTTTCTATGTGTGTCATTATCTCTAGGAATTGAAAGGAACTTGCTCTTATTTCATGTGCAGTTGGTTGGTTTCTCAGTCATCTTTCTTAACCAGCAAATTTCAGCTTTCGGCTTAATCTGTTGAAGAAGCTTGCACTTGGAGGGAGTATATTTTTCTGATTAGCTGATATTTTGTCTGGGTCACCCACTGTGCCTCTTTCCTCTACGAGTCGATTCGCGACGGGCGATTTACTCCTCGTGTAAAAAAAAACCATTCCATTACCACCCTCTTTGTGCCTCTAGGTCCCACACCTAATTTCCTCCGTAAGAACAGTGCTGGACAGCAACGACAATCGAGTTAGATTATGTTTGCTATGTCCTCAAAAAGTAGGACGTCCTGCCCATATAATTTTCCCACAGCATCCAGTGTCCGAGTCTCAACACCGCTTCGGTCAGAAATTTGCATGAATCAGATGCTTCCAGTCATATGTTCCATGCTTGTCCTTTGTATACTCACAGCTTCTTGTTCATATCAGGAATGTATGATCATACTGGCGTATTCAATATCTGAATAACGAATCCTAATTTGAATAGCGTCAATTGTGATGGGACTTTCGATTCTTTCTGTTCTCGACCATCAGCAACACTTCTGTAGACCTGCCTTGTGCTAGAAAATTGTAACTTCGATTCCACTCTATCTGTACCAGGATGCCCTAGCACCTGCTCCCTCGGAGCGAGACTATAAGGCACCTGCTCCCTCGGAGAGAGAGTCTATGATTGTCTGCGTTGAATAGACATTGGGAGTTTCTGAGCACATTAAAAGGTTGTGTAGAAAGAATGACGTGAGAGACGACGTTGAGTTTGCTTATTGTTCATGATTACCAGATTAACTGTGGTGCTGCTGTCTATGTGACCGGCACTACACTGAGTGTACTTATTGGTCAACGGTCGCCCAGCTAAACTTGATTGATGTCGTCTTGTGACCAGCAAAACGTTTGAGTCTGCTTTTTGTTCATGATTACCAGATTAACTGTAGTGATGTCGTCTGTATGACCGGCATTCCACTTGATGTACTTATTGTCAGCGATTACCAGAATTACTTCTAGCTCTCTTTCTTTTGGATTGCTGTATCCGCTTCTATTAATATTTGCCATTGTATTTACGATTTTGATTGTTGAAAATTAAATACACTTATGCCGCCGAAGACGGATGTGTTGGGCCATTGGCGCAAATAAAACGGCACCACAGCGCATTTCCATTCTCTGGAATACATCCTGCTAGAAATCTAGTAGGACTGTGATCCTGCTGTAAGGGAGATCCAGCGCAGTTTGATAATGAACGCTGAAGAAGAAGAAATACACTTTTGAACGTTCATGTGACGGCTTATATACATGATTATCGAGAATTTGAGACTTGTGGACTGTGTACTTCGTACGTCCATGTCATATCATGTACCAGTCCACCAACATGAAGAACAACGGGACAGTTAATAGGAATACTGAAGATCATAGGCCGCCCCTAATCCCCTAATAACCGAATATCCCTTCTATACACCAATATACCCCACCAAAAATACCTTCATCATTATACGGTGACATAAAGTTTCCTTTTCATAACACTGCCCTCTAGCGCGTGTTGTCTTCTCCAGACTCAATGTGTACTCTAAGCGTCGTTATATTGTGACGAGATTTACCCATATCGAAACAGTGATGGCCTCTCCTCAAATGCATTTACACCTGTAGCCGTAATGCCTTCAGGTACTGTGTGTCGGCAGTGCCGCCGAATGGGATGGCGCAGAGATGTCGGAGATATTGTTTTGAATGTGCTTGAATTTTTGTAATCAATTGTCAATTCATCTGCGACCTACACATCAACGGATATGATCCATAAATGTGACCAGCAACACCGCTGCTTATTTCTGTTTCAGAACGCACCAAGAGAAGGTACTTTGAAGATCTTTATTTTTGCTAACCCTGGGAAATACACACAAGCAATGTACAATTGTTTGTTAACTGTTTCTTGTGTGTTAACTATTTCTTATTTGTTAACTGTTTCTTGTTTGTTAACTGTTTCTTGTTTGTTAGCGGTTTCTTGTTTGTTAACTGCTGGATGTGCATCATATGACACGCTCTTTCAACCGAGGAATAAATTCCTGTTTGATTATATCAAGACATTTTTTAGGGGGGGGGGGGGAAATTGGCTTTTGATTCTTGAATTGTGGCTACCTGGTTGTCGCTAGGATTGTGGTGGTCAGCCGCGCAGCAGCTGTGACTTCTAGCTGTAGTCCTACATTGTGGCGTGTTATTAGTCCTGTGAAGATCTATGTTGCTTCCTGGTTGACTATTCTTTAGAAGGATTTTTGGTGTGGTGTGTATTGAGGTGTTCGCCTGGTTCTTATGCGGTTTTCTGCGATTTAATTTCTTCAAAGGAAAGGGCTCTTTGAAATTGTTATGCTGTATCCTGCCTGGGTCTTCTGCTCTTGCTATGTAAAACACTTTACATCCCATGTGTGTCTGTAAACCAATGCGTTTTACGAAGTAGAGGATCGACTTAAGTATATTCAGTTTTTCAATACTACTAAACGTAACAGACAAGATGATGAGCTTTCCAATGAACACACACACTATCAGACTATCAATTTCAACACCTTCTGAGTGTATCTAATTCTTTTTATACTACGTTCTTCTTCTACGTTTCTTCACATACCCCCTGTAATTTAGCAACACATAGCCATACTAACAAGATGAAGAAAATGTGTTGTGTCATAGTTTACACCATAGTTTACATCATAGATTACACCATAGTTTACACCATAGTTTACACCATAGTTTACACCTTAGTTTACACCATAGTTTACACCATAGTTTACACCATAGTTTACACCATAGTTTACTCCATAGTTTACACCTTAGTTTACACCATAGTTTACACCATAGTTTACACCTTAGTTTACACCATAGTTTACACCTTCGCTGCGATATACACATCGTTGGTCCTACACATCCAGATTCAACTTTTTATTTTAGGTTACTGTAAACTGTACATGATTGGTTGTCAACCCGAGACTTACTTTATTTAATCTCCTCTTACGACCTCTCCTTGGGAGAATCGACAACACATACCATTAATTGATGTCAGTCGTATATTTATTTACACAGAATCTTCAGTCATATGAGAAACAGGCACTGGATTCTACATTTGTTGTCTACTAATTTAGCGGATTTAGTGTGAAAAAAATCGTCTCGTTATCGCACATCAACCTGGGTACATGAGAATTAAGTTACTCAGTGTAGTTGTTCTCCCTTAACTTTTGGCGTGGTGGTGAAATTAAAGGGACATCAAAGCTGGACATCGTTTTAGGATTTAACTGAAAGTGTGCAGATTCAACGGGGACATTCGCACATATAAGACCTACCAATATAACTCGTATACGTCTTTCGATCATTTTTATTCGAATCATTCTCCTGCATTTCGTTATCAGGTGTCACACAGTACATATTTATTGGAAAAAAAAGAGCAGAACGTCAATAATCTAAAACATCATACAAAATACTCATTTGAATTATATTGGTAGGTATTAAACTGACGATTATTCACGAGTCAGCATACTTTGTGTAAGGTCAGAGTCAGCATACTTTTTTTAACCCCTTGAAATTTCCAGTGAAGTCAAAGCAGTTGTCGCCATTCGATGAAATTTGTGTACATTAAATTGCTTATTAGTTCCAATATCTTAATGTTGGCAACGAGCGTCAATGTTCATCTAATAACGCCTAAAAATACATGTACACATCTTATTATTGGCACTGTGTATTATTATATTTTACAATTTTGTTGAGATAATTTGTGCAATCCTATTTTCTGAACTTGGATACCGGCGCCAATAAGGATGTTGCGGGTCAGTAAAAAAGGACCACATTTGGAATGTGGACAGTGTTTTCCAGCTCTGTGTTTACATGCTAATACGTGCGCTTCCTGTGACGAAAAGAATGATGCATGACAGTTACAAAAATGAATCATATCAAATTAGTGAATGCTGTGTAGGTCAGACGGGCACAATGGCCATCGGAATAACGTATCTTTAAAGGAATAACACAAACAAAAGATATAGAATAGGGTTAATAAGAGACGTCATGGAAACACGGTATCGACGAGGCGAGACTGAATTAAACAATACATAATGATGATGTGAGTTGATAAGGGTGAAAGAAGAACGGCATTTTCTGCAAATATATGCAAATAAACTAGAACAGAAATGTTCTGGGACACTAGAGTGTGTACAATTCCAGGTGGGTGATAGATTGAGGGTTTCTCCGTGGCATAGTTCATAAACTATGTTGCTCATGAGGTATGCTGTTCGATTCCACGCCCATACATCTTGTGTATAAGCGCAATCTTAGTATGTTTTTATGGATCATCGTTTGACATTACTGGGTTATGTGATGTAATTGATACTTTTGGCAGGTTGAGTGTTTTCTGTAGAGTTGGGTAGAAATATATTCATATGAGGAAACCGGAGTGTAATCAAGTCAACTCTCTTTTTGGTTCTATCAGGCAAATTGACTTTTTATATGATCTGTCCGGAAAAATTGGTCCAAATTTATATTTTCGAATATCCCAATATCATTCAACTCCGTTGCTCATACTTTAAGCCCGTTAATTATGTTTTGCACTAGCATATAATTTATATATTTTTCAGAAATGTAGTTTACTTTGATCTAAATTAGCACAGATGATGATAATCTTTTCAGTCTTCACAGACAGGCAAGTAGTAGGTCACTGTAAAACTTACAAATGGTACATAAATCTGTTACCAACGACATTTCTATAAGGTCTCTGAACAGAACGTAAACGATACTTGAAACGCTAATTTGTCACTATTTCTGTGCTTTTAATTGGTGTATCTTGGCTTTCTTTGGTATAAGACCCAATGATGTATATAAATAGTGACCAAAGAGAATTAGGACAATATTTAAAATAAGAATAAAGATTTACTTTCTATTCAGAAATCAATACTGAAGCCGATCATTGTGAAGCCTTCAAAATTGAAGTCTCTCTCTTATTTTATTGTTGTATGATTATGATGGAAACATAAATGTGCAGGCTCTCTCGTGGTTGATAGTTGCATAAATGAAATCCTCAAATTTCAGTATGTCTCATTGTTGAGTGTTGCACGAGTGTTGATCGAATCCTCTCTAGCGGTTGATTTTGCGAATTTTGATCCGCTGTAGTTGAGTAAAATGTACCTCTTGTGCTGAAGTTGAATGTCCAGGATTAAAGATCGGGGTTTGAAATGCGCTGTTGCTAAAAGTGAAAATTTTGGAGTTCGCAGAAGAATGATGGAAACTAGCAGAGCACCGGTACTGTCAGCAGAAGTGTAATCTCAGATACACTCAGGGAGAGATTGCAGCAACTATGGACGTTTCCATTTTTCAGTGATAATGATCCGGCGACAACCGACAAAGTACTACATCATATTTCTCCATCATATTATCACATTATATTACTTCATCACATTACTACATCGCATTAGCACTTTATATTACTACATTATAGTAATACTTATTACCATATTATAAGTATTACATTATATGACTATTTCAGGTGAAGAATATTATTACACCGAAGAGAGTAATGGTGATAATTGTGGTTATTTTCATCGTACTCACCTGTAGTGTTTCACCTGTGTACTATGTCTACTGGTTCGGATTGAAATTTTACCCAACAAGAAACAAGACTCTCATAGGTTTACTATATACAGGAGACCGGGAGATTGTAGAAAAGATTTCATTTACGGTAAACAACGTATTTATTCCTCTGACGGCTCAAATAGTCATCTTGATGTCAACAATAATTTTGGTTGTGGAACTGAAAAGAAAATCAGAGTGGAGAAAAACAGCTAGTAGCTCCTCTAATGTGTCTTTATCCAACCGGGACCAGAAGGTTGCTAAAATGGTTGTCATGATTTCCACACTTTTTATTGTATGTTTTACACCCGTGATCATCAACTTCATAGCTATGATGGTTGAGCCCAGATTCGCTGTTGATGGTAAATACAAAGACATATTTTTGATTGTGTTTGGTCTGACTTTTACCCTAGAGTCAACCAATTCGTCCATGAATATCTTTATATATTATCACATGAGCAGCAAATACAGGGCTATATTCAGAAAATTATTCTGTAAAATAAACAATGAAATAAAATCTGGTTTCGACAAACAGTGATCTGAAATGTGTGTACAATTTGATGTTTTCCATGATGTGTCAGCAGCATTTCTAGAAAGTTGTATTACTCTCACATTCAATTTCAAGTAAAATAAAGTAACCCATAGCATTTATTAATGCCGTAGGGGTGTGAGATGTTAGCTATCTCACATTGCAGAGGTCTGCAAATGAGGGCGGTAGCCATCTCCTCTCCCTCGCAGTCTTTACTTCCCGGATTAATCCGGTACCCATTTAAGGCTGGGTCGACCTGGAAGCCGTTTCGATTTTTAAAAAAATTACCGCCTCAACTGGGGAATCAACCAAGGACTCCACTGTTGGGAGCCGCGTTAGCGCAGTGGTTGGCGCACTGGCTTCGCATATGAGTGGTCCTGGGTTCATTCCCCAGTTGAGGCGGAAATGTTTTCAGATCGCAACGGCTCCCAGGTCGACCAATCCTTAAATGGGTACCGGATTAATCCGGGAAGTAAAGACTGCGAGGGAGAGGAGATGGCTACCGCCCTCATTTGCAGAGCATGTGAAATGTGAGATCGCTAACATCTCACACCCCTACGGCATTAATAAATGCTATGGGTTACTTTTCTTTTTTTTTTTTACTCATATGTAAAGCCAGTGCGCCAACCACTGCGCTACGCGGCTCCCTAGATTTCAAATAATCATATAGGTAATCGATACACAATGTAAGTCTAATGATAGAATGAGCCATTTTGACACGCTGTCATTTTCTATTTCCTTAGAAATAATTCAAAATCACTCTCTTCTGCCTCTGCTGCATTTATTACAGTTTACAGCAACAATTTCTTACAGAATAAATCATAGAATTAATTTTATAATTTCATGATTAGCTATTCCTGTGAAAATTTGAACAGAAAAGATTCCAGAACAATGCATTTAGCTAACACCTCCCATATTCCGCAATTACACATTTCCAGACAGATCTGTATTTTGTGGCTTCACATCGAATTAAATTTATATCACAACTTATTCACAAATCATTACGTCTAAATGTATTCAAACGAATATATCGTAACATTCAATATACTATGTTTAATAGCAAGTTATAAGTAGAGGCTATCGCAATGGTGTATATTTTTTAGTAGCTCCATACCTACGACATGTATCACACTGTTGTATATTTTTAGCTGCACCAAACTAGGGAAAGGTATCACTCTGTTGTATATTTTTAGTAGATCTAAACTAGTGAAAGGTATCACACTGTTATATATTTTTAGCAGCAACATACGTAAATGAAATATCGCGTAGCATGTGTAAAAAGCCGAAGCCCACACGCGTCATGCATATATGTGTGTGCAACTAAACATTTTCGAGGTGTGACATTCTCAGAAATGTAATCAATAGTTGGGAGTAAAACAACAATGTTTACTTTCTACACGGACATCTATATATTTATATATGTATATGTTTGTATGGGTGTGTATGTAAATATATAGTTTTGCAATATCGCTCTGAGATATCTTTACTTTCAATATTCACATCTGCCGAAGACGGATGTGTCGGGCCATTGGCGCAAATAAAACGGCGACACAACACATTTCCATTTTCTGGACTACATCCTGCTGGAAATCTGGTAGGACCATTGTCCTGCTTCAAGAGAGATCCGGTGGGAGTTTGAGAATGAACGCTGAAGAAGAAGAAGAATATTCACATGTAACGCACAAAATCACTACCAACTGTAGTCGAGTTGTGGACCTTTCAGTTTGGAGATTGTTCTAATCTCGCGGATACGCGCCACACAGTTTTCTAATGACATAGACAATTTTCAAATAACAATTTAATAGAGAAGTTGCCCCATTCCGAAGAGAGTGGTAGACTAGTTGATAGTGAGCTTGCTTTCTATCACCAGGTTACCGATAGCAGGTTAGAAACGACATGATGACAAAAATATATAGGTCTTGATTATCGTCATATATCGACATGACCACTCTTCTTACCAACTAATCTATGCATTGGAACCTCGCAAATAAGCTAAGGCAGGGGTCGGCAACCTTTTGCTGACTGTGTGACGACTTTAAGGTTTCAAATTGTTCAGTGCCAACATCACATATCATTTTATACAAGTCGAGGCAAATATTCTTATTTTATCATATATTTTATTTTTATATTTTAATTAATTAATATATAGTGATATTCAATAACATTTAAAGTTGTAAACAAGATTAATGGAAATAGAGTTTATTGACAGATTTAAAAAAAAAACTTTGTTATTATTAATGGGAGCCTTGCCCTTGCATGGTCTTGGCCAGTTGCTCAATATCGACAACATACTTTGTCGCTTTGAGTTTGACACAATTTTCGGAATGTTCATGCGTTAGGCGACTACGCTGTTGATTTACTGCTTGCATCTGAGAGAAAATTTGCTCACATAAATTGGTTGATCCAAAAGCTAACAGAAGAGCAAAAGCAATTTTCTTCAAACAGATGTAATAATTTCGAAGGGATGTCCAACAGCTGAGAATAGCTGCAGTCTTACAAGTCTGGATACGTCTGTGGCTGGAACCCTGCTACGCCCAAGTGCCGAAATGAGCGAGGAAACCCCGCTAATCGATTTATAATCAACTTTATACAGAAAACGTAAAGAGTCTGCGTGCCATTTGAAATTGCTTCGCGTGCCAAGTGTGGCACGTGGGCAATTGGTTGCCGACCCCTGAGCTAAGGCATGTAAACAGATCCTGGAAAGGAATTTGCCACCCCACCTAGTAGTTGCATCGGTCTAGTATATGAAGAGTTAATTTAATCCCCTACTGCAGGTTGCTGCCACCTTTACCTCAGTACATCTGTGAAGGTTTTTTTCCAACAATAAGAGTTATATGCTCCTAGTGTAAGTAACTTGACGACTGATTGCACCGGTTCTATAATTCTAGTATGGTCACTATCCTGTTAAAAAACCTCAATTGCGTTAATTGTATTACCGATAGTTGTGAGCTGCTGTAGATCATGCTTACAAGATGCGATAATTTGTCAATGATAGATACATTTTATTTCCTCTTTTTCCCCACGCTCTTCTAAATTATTACATTTTAATATTGATAAGATGTATACGCTTTTAATATGACTACAGAATGATATAATTGTATACTACAGTTTGCTACTTTCTAAATATGACAATGACATTTAAAATTGCGCTCATATTGACGCCTCGTGACTAAACTTAAATAATATTGGGTGTGAAAGCAGTAAGGAGTGTTGCACTGAAATACAGAACACACTAACAACGTCAACAAGGATAAACTACGTTTCGATTAAAAAGTCTTCATCAGGACAAAATTGAACAGCAAAGCATGAATATTATAAACAGAGAATTACGCTGTAATAAAGCAGCACAAGCTGATATTAAAGGAGGTAATATAAAAGAGAGGGGACAAAAATAAAGATAAATACGACAAAAGCAGAAGAGAGAGATATAGAGAGTAAAAGGAAAAACGCAGAGCAAATATAAAAAATAATTTAAAAAAATCTCAGCAATACCAAAGAAAAAAACACTTGTCTGAAATTCTGCTGATGCAGAAGAACACTGGCATACCACTGAAACATCTGCAGCTCATGTATCATTCAATGATGCAGAATATCTCCAATGAACCTCCCTCTGTCACGAATATTGATTATTTATTACCAAGTCGTAGTTATCTTACGCTTGCACTCAAATAACTTCTATCTCTGTATAGTGAGAGCACAAAGTGTTAATTTCAATTGTTCGATCATAATTTGGATAATCTCATACGCTGATAATCGTGTATAAATGGATACGGTCAGTAGCTCTCTGGATTGTTATGTGATATACGTTCCACCATTTCGTAAATCACATGAATTAAAATTGCAAAATTTATGAAAGATTACACAAAGAAAGTAATGGCGCTGTCAGAATTTCGGATGAATGTCCAAGTCTCCTGCAAAAGTGGCAAACAATACGATTGCATGACCTTTGATTCACAGACCGAGACACACTGTTCCAACACTTAATGTCAACATTTATCTATAACGCTAGGCGTTAAAATTAATATTCGTGAATTTCAATCGATGTGCAAACTGTTTCAAGCAAAATGTTTACTGTGCATTCAGAGGCTAAGTCTATCTAGCTATCTATTCGCTGAACCATTTATTGCCTTTCAGCGTCAGGGGTAGAAGAGTTCTCTAGAGATGACCCTCGTGTGTGTTGAGTTATATTGTGGAATAGTATACGTGCATCTTTTATGTCGTTGGTCCATCGTTTTCGTAGTCAACCTTCACTGTATCTGTGTAGCATAGCTTGATGTGGTATGCTGCCTGGTGGTAGTCTGGTGATGTGTGCAAACCATTTTATCGGTTAGTTTTTAATATATTTCAAGATTGGGGTGGTGCCGGTTCTTTGTATAATGTCTTCATTGCTTACTCTGTCTCGTAGCGATATTCCTAGGATTATGCGTAAGCATGCCATTTCAGCTGTCACAAGATTACATGTGTCTTGTGCTTCCGTGTCCATGGCAATAGTAGCACAGCGTTTGCATAATAATCGATTTGAATAGTGTTATGTTGGTGTTTAAATAAACATTTTTGTTTCTGAAGATTCGTGTCCTTTGCCCTACGGCTCGGTATGCTTTACTAGATCTATTGTGTATTTCTTTACTGCTCTTGCGGTCTGTTGTTAAATTCCTACCTAGGTATGTGAATTCAGTTACTTAAGTATGTGTTTTCCAATTTTATATATATTGGTGTTTCTTTCTGTTCTTCCTGTCTTCATTACGTCGGTCTTTTCTATGTTTCTCTTCATGTTAAAAGTTTGGCATGTTTGATGTAATCTATCTATTTGTCTTTGTAATTGCTCTTCTGATGATATTACTTTTGTTTGGTCGTCTTTAAAATCGCAATTCGTTTATGTTATTCTTTAGATTGTTTTCTTCCTTTGTCTTTGCTACACTATCAGATGTGATAGTGTGATGCCAAATTTAGTTCAAACCTGTAGGATATGTGTTTTTTGCTCTTATTTGAGCATAGGTAGAGTGTATTTCATTCAAGTTGTTCCGACTTGCGAACTCCCTATCTTCGATACAGACAAAAATGGCGTCTCGGCAACTCCCGTTAATGGCTAAGTGCACAGCGTAGAATTTCCCCGCAAAGAGACAACCAAAAGGCAGCAATAGGGAATGTCCATCACTAGACAAAAAGTCTGTGATGACGCGCGAGTCGGAGGAATTCAAATGGATCAACGGCTCAAACGACGAAACAGCAACGTGCGTGGCACACAAGAGCTAAGTTCTGTACATATGAATGAATAGTGGCTGGCCACCGTGGAAACAACTGGGATCTTACCACGTACACCTCCAAGTCAAGCAACTGACCATCACCATCTAAAGATTAGGATACAACACATTAGAATAGGAACATGAAATATTAGAACATTACACCAGTCATGGAAACTAGAAAATGTAATATTGGAGACAGAAGAAGCATTAGATGTAGATATTCTAGGAATAGCAGAGACAAGATGTAAAGATGCTCGGTACACAAGAAAGGAACATTTTAGTTGTATACATTCAGGAGATTATCATGAACGAGGTGTAGGAATACTGATCAGGAAAGAAATAGAAAAATATATCAGCGGGTACTGGACATATCATGACAGAATGATGTTGCTAAAGATCAAAGTAAAACCAATTGATCTAGCCATTATGCAAACATATGCATTAACTACAGATTACACTGAAGATAAAATAGAACAATACTACTAAGACCTACGACTACTAGTCAAACCAGTAAAATCAACAAACATTTTAATAGTCATGGGAGACATGAATGCAAAAATAGGGATAGGAAGACACAAGAACATTGTAGGGCAATTTGGACTACGGACAAAAAATGACAAAGGAGAAAGACGTATACAGTTCTGTGAGGAGAACAACATGATCATATGTAATACATTCTTTGAACATGAAAATAGAAGATTATATACATGGAAAAGTCCTGGAGACAGAAAGAGGAACCAAATAGGCTATATTATGATCAACAACAGATTTATAAACAGTGTCAAGAACACTAAAACATATATATGCGCAGATATCAACTCTGACGAAAATCCAGTGCTGTGTAAAATACATGTCAAACTTAAAAAGATAGTACATAGAAGAGTCCAAGAACCACAGATAGATGCATCAGCACTAAAACAACCAGACACTCGTATAACAAAAATACCTTGTAGACATAAGCAATAGATATTAACATCTAATGATATAATGCATGCAACACTACAGAAGGGAACATCCAGAGGAGAAAATAGACAATACATGAAACAGCCTAAGGAGAAGTATTCAAACATCAAATGAAAATGTACTAATAAGAAAAGCCAAGAACAAACAAACATGGATGAATGATGAAATATTAGAGAAAATGTCAGAAAGAAAGAGAGCTAAACATGCCTCAAAATACTCAATTATAGACAAGGAGATACGTAACATGTGCAGAACAGCGAAAGTACAATGAATAAAAACAAAATGCAGTCAAATAGAGAAGGTGTCCATGCAACATAAGACACAATTAATGCATACGGAGATAAGGCTGATCACAGATAAGAAACATTATATAAATGGGGGTGGCTGCATTAAAGATAAAAAAGTAAAAATAATATTTGATAAAACAGAAGCGCGTACAAGATGGACATAATAAGTGACAGAACTCTTTGACAACAAACGGAACAAAAAACCAACAATACATAACAATGGTAGACCAGCAATACTGAAAGCAGAAGTAAAACATGCAATAAAATGTGGAAAGGCTGCAGGTTCCGAAAACATAACATCATACATAATAAAAACTCTAAAGGATTTTGTTGTAGATAGAATTACAGAGCTTTGCAATGGCATATATGAAACAGGCCACATATCTAAAGACCGAACATCATCAATATTCATACCATTATCTAAGAAGTCCAGTGCTGTGGACTGTACAGAATATAGAACAGAAAGTCTAAAAAGTAATTTAACTAAAATAATACATGATAATACAATTAAGATAATACTTGAACGAATTAAAAACAAGATAGACACGGAGGTCGGGGAAGTACAACTCGCTAATAAGAAAATAAAGGAACCAAAAAAGCTATACTTAGTATCCGACTAGTGATAGATAAATATATAGAAGTCCACAAAAGTATCTATATTTACTTCATAGACTACAGCACGACCTTTGACAGAGTCCTACATGAAAAATTAAACAGTTGTCTTCAAGAAATAGGCATAGATGGAAAAGACATCAGACTGATTAGAAATATATATTGAGAACAAACTGCATCAATAAGATGTGAAAACAGCTACTCACCGTACATAGACATAGGAAGAGGGGTAAGACAAGGATAAGTTTTTTTGGAGTTACTATTATAAAAGATATTTGTTGATAATGCTTCATTAATTCTGTGAACTGTGTCCATCTGGTTATTAACTTATCGTGGTTATCTGAGTTGTACTCCACTCATGACTGGTGAGGTCAAGATTTAAAAAAACCATTTATGGAAATAACCCGTGACAGGTTCATGAGAATCCCTAGACACTTACTGAGTATAACACTTTCTGAGCATATTGTTGAATGTCAATAAATGATTGACAGTCCTTGAATAAATTCAGTTGAAAATTCAATACTCAAGTATGACTAAAGTCACTACAGAACAACAATACCACATCACTGGACGCTTACAGACTGGGCAATCACAAAATGCAGTGACCAGGCAATTTTATGTGGTTTGAAGCACCATTAGTTGTACATGTGCTCGATTTCAACAAACTGGTTTAGTGACAGCACAGTGGAAGATCCAGAGTCACAACTCCTGCTGAGAACCGCTTTATACGGCAGCTTCGCTTCAGGAATCGATTAGCATCTGCGTTCTCCACAGTCTAGTCAAGACCAGCAGCTCATCTAATTTCAGATCAAACAGGAACCGGTTTCATGGCGCTTTTCTTTGGGCTAGAAGACACTACAGGGGCCCTGTTCCAACAAACCGGTATCCCTAGAATCGACTGCTGTGAAGGAACTAGCATCGTCAATCGGCCGCTGAGTATGAGTGAAGACGGATGTGATTTAGTTAGAATCTGAAAGTTTCTCCATGCCAAGGTTGAAACATAATTCCGTAAAATAAAATTGCACACACGTTTGAAATAATGCTGCGTTTCTTTTTTTTAACACTATATATATATATATATATATATAAGTTAGTGACACTAACTAGTATCCAGGACCGGTCTTAGGCCATTGAAACCTATACGGCCGCAGTGGGCCCAGCACTTCATAGGCCCATAAATTCATATTATAATTTATTTTATTATCCTCTTCCCTACCCAGACTGGGCCCCGCGCAATCCGTTTCGCATTGGGCCCAACAATTGTTAGGGCCGGCCCTGCTTGTATCTTATTGTGTAATTAATGGAGTTAAAGCTATTCTCTGTCACTTGGTTTTAATGGTCTTATTATTGTTGTTACTTCGTATTGACATATTCGATTCTCTGTTATTATATTAAAATATACTAGTTTGCCCACTAATTTCTGTTTTCATGCTCTCCTTATCTCTCTTTCATTGTGTATGGTTAACATTGCTTATTTCTACATTATCTATAACAATGGCACATCAATAACAACCCCTATGCATTTTTCAACAAGCCATACTTTCATCTTTTAACTCACTTTCAGCTAGAAACACATCATTACCAACAATATTAACATTAGTAATTACTATTGTACTGACATTTATTGCTGGGATCTATTTATTTGGTTTGAAACAACATCATCTACACCTGAAAGTGTATGGCTGTAGCATACAACAGTGTCATACTTCTACCGTCATATCAATGAAATGACAATACTAATTGCTACTTTGTGTGATGTCAATTACAGAACAGCTGCTCGCTGGAGTTGAACAAAGAATAACAATTCACAAATATATACAAAATATAAAAACAAATTTGGAGTTTATGACGGGATAAATCGTATCATGATAATAGTAAAACATATATAACATTGGATTGTGTTGTCATTCATTCATGTTTTACATTAGTAAAAATATTTAAGTAAGAGTTATAATTTTTTTTTCATGGATTGAAACATGTCTTCTATCTATTTATCTATCTATACTCTTTGGCTTTTTTGTGCCTTGAGGCGTCATGGGTTGAAAATCTTTCTGGAGATGGCCTTTCTGTGTGCTTTTTGTAAGCTTGTTCCTGTGTCTTCTTTTATTTTTGTGTTACATCTTTTATAAAGCCTCTGGCTTTATAGCAGTTATGTCTATGTGTCACGGTCATCTGTGGCATGCCGTCTGCTAGTAGCCTGGAAGAGTGTGAAAACAAACCACTTGATCTGTTATCTTTTAATGTGTTCCATTACTGGTATTGTTTTGGTTATTTGTCTGATGTGATCGTTTCTAATTCTATCTCTTAATGACACACCGAGTATTCTTCGTAGACATATAATTTCTGTTGTCACTATTTTTGTTTTCTCTTGTGCTGTCATTGTCCAGGTTTGGCACTGGTAGCACAGTGATGGAATAATAATAGTCTTGTATAATGCAACTTTAGTGACTATATTTACATTTTTGTTATTAAAGATATGTGTCATCTGTCCTATGATATGGAACGTTTTGCTGCATCTAGTTTTTATCTCTTTACTGTTTTATCGTTACTCTTTTCTTCACTCGTAATAATGCTTCCTAAGTACGTGAACACATTTACCTGTTTTATGTGTTTATTATCGATGGAGATAGAGATATTTCTTTCTACCTTTGCTATTGCTATTATTTCGGTCGTTTCAATATTAATCTTCATGTTGAATTTGTGACATGTTGTGTGCAGTAATATTCTTGCAATTGTTCTTCTGATGTCACTATTAGTTCTCGGTCGTCTGCAAAGAGTAGTTCGTTCACTGTGTCTTTCTTCGTCGTTGGTACGTGTTAGTTTATGTTATAAAAAATTAGAGGGGATAGGACACACTCCTGGTGAACTCCTGATTGAATTGGGAACGTATTGGACTTATTGAACTGCAATTGTTCTTACTTCACAATGGCTATTAGTATAAATGCCCGTGCATATATTGATTAAATGTTCTGATAGTCCGTATATTGATAGTGTTTTCCATAGTTGTTGTCTGTCTACTCTGTAGAAGGTCTTTCCTTTGTCAACGAATGCGATGTATTTGTCGTTTTCTGTGGTTCTTTCTGTTAGCTAAGTGTAAAGATATCATCCGTACAGCTTCTGTTCTTACGGAAGCCCATTTTGGTGTTTTAAAATTGTGGTTCAATGTATGATCGTAATGGTTATATTTTGTTAAAAATGACCCCTGTGTGACTTAGTAAGGATAGCCTTCTGTATTTTGTGCAATCTCTTTTACTGTCTTCTTTCTTCCATATGGGAATGAATTTCGCGTTCCTCCAGTCTTCTGGTGTTTTTTTATCTTCTATAGTACATGTACATTGAAAAGTCGTGTAGGCATTTTTTTCCCGCTCTCTGCTGCTGCTTTGATACGTTCTATTTGTATGTTATGAGAGCATGCTGTTTTGTTTATTGGTCTTTTGTTTATTGCATTTTCTGTTTCCGATAGTAGTATATTTGGTTATAGGTTTTCTGTTGTAGTGTTTAATGTTGTGTCTGCTAATCCTTCCCTTAGATTGAGTAGTTCTTCGAAATAATGTTGTCATCTTTCCATTATTTGGTTCGGTTCTTCTGTTTATTCACTTTCCACCCCCACAAATTTATTTATATTCATGATCATGTGACATTATTTTTTTCCAGATCGTATTCGTGGTAACGTGTGTTCTTAACTCTTCTTGATTCTGCATGAGTTAACCTGCTGAAACCAAAGGCATGTTTAAACAATATGAGATGTCTTTTGTCCATCGTCGTTTTTGGAGACTCTTACTCATCATTCCAGCAACACTTCGCCGTGTTAATTCTCCATGTTTTTATGTATTGCCAAATACACCTCAGCTTTCTTGATTTTATTTTCTGTAATTTTATTTAGGATCCATCATTTCTTCTACGTTTAATGTCCTTATTAGTTCTTCATTCATCATTTTCAGTGCCCATGATATTCGTCGATTCTTACTGTAGCATTGCATTTCATTGTATATCTTTCAACCGCTGACTGAATAAATATCCATATTCCCCATCTCTAATTTGCTACTGGTAACACGCTTCTTCCAATTATTTATAATTTAGCTCTGCAGTTTATGCCTTGACAAGTTTCCTTTAGCGCTAAAACCATTTTAATGTGCATTTTAAATATACTTACCATTTTTGTTCAATCAGATTACCGTGACATTACTGTGAGATGTTGAATGCATCAAACTTACCATTCTCTTCTACAACAAAAGATGGCACTGATATCTTTGATGAGATTCCATTCATATTTATCAGCGACAATACAGTCTTAATATTTCAGTGGATCAACTTCGCCATAATATGTCAGGCTATAGACATATTTGGATCGGTGTCTAACATCATCAATATCGTCTGTTTCGTCAAGCAGGGGTTCAGATATCCTATCAATGTCAGTCTCCTAGGTATATGCATCGATCATGAGCCATTAATATAATTAATTGTATATGTTTCATTATAAGAAAACACAAGAGTATTGACATGGTTGTAAAATTGTTTCCATTGACTGGTGACCTTTGACCTTTGATTGCATATTCGGATACTGTACTAGTAGATACCAAGACATATTAAACGGAACAAACTGTAGTGGAACGAAGTTTACTTGTAACTAGGATACAAAAGGACATAAAAACTTTATAAAAGGGACACAATCATAAATAATGCAACAAGTATTATTGGGACAAGTAATATTGCATAAGGACGACATTATGGTGAAATGTGGTGTCTGTAGCTGTTGTCCTAGATGTCCTCATTAATTTTGCATACATTTAGGATAGTATAGCGATTTGACCATGTATTTATTTGTTCGCCATTCCACGCTACCCCACACTGGTTCAATGTTCAGAGCACCGTTATTTTCATTGTGATTCTGTAACTCGCAGATAGCGAAACGCCAATAATTTCTTCTTCCCGCTCATTATTTCTGCGTGCTACATACTGAGAGGGTGCCCCCAAGTGTGTAGCACGCAGAAGGAATATAATCTACAGATAGTAATTTTTCTATAATATAGACAACAGTTAGTACATTTTCTGCTACGGAGACACTGCTTAATTTTAGGGCGACTCAAAATGTTAACCGTCATGTTTGAATTAGCAGCACCCGCGAATTGTCCTGCGCAGTAACTATATAAAAAGTTGATTAAAAACTGAACTGTGTATTGTCGTCTAAACGGACTGTCATGTACTAACTAGGAGTTGCAAACCAGGATCCCGGCTCTCGAAAAAACTGAGATACCGGACTAAAAACGGGTTTATAAAATACCAGAATTGGATTTATGGAAACCGACATTTTAAAAATGTACGGTATTTAATTGTTTAAAAATATAAATCGCTTTTATACGTTTCCGATGCTAACTTCCATTCCGTATTTAAAACACAAAATTCCAGTAATTTATTTGATGTGCGAACCATCACACAGGCCCTGACCTGAGTCACGATCGACGGACTAGATCTGTGTTCTGTGTTTCATTTGTAACGAAGCATGTGTTGTGATTAGATTTGTTTTGATATAGTACGTGTGCAGTGTTTAAGTGTCGAGTGATGTGAGTCTCGACATGAATGTACAGATTTGGTAGGTAAATGTTTCATATTATGACATATAATTAATTACTATAGTCGAATGAAGATTGAATTTTGGCGTTCATTAACAGTTGTTTTGTAATATGAATTATATGTTAATAATAACACATTGCTCTCGAATCACTGGGTAAACGTTTTATAATAAAAGTATTTGATTGCTTCAATTTCTTTCTTTATGTCAAAGTACCTACATATTGCAAACTATGACTTAATCTGTAATTTGATAATCAAATTCTCAAAGATTTAAGAATCAGAAATTGTATATACTTTTATTTTGTGATAAAAAATATTAACGATTTCCTTCAAAACTGACTTTCTTTTTGAGATATAATAATAGTTTAATATATAAAATAGTATAATAAAAAAACAAATTAGAGATCAGACTGTTTCCCTCATCTCAAGACTTAGAACATTTCTGCTCTCTATACAGCAGTTCTTTCATCGATCTAATTGGAGTCATCAGACATATGAGGGCTCACGAACAAGGACTAGCGACCCATTGACCGAGTAGATGTTTTGTATATTCTTAGAGAGATAGGACAAGCGACCCATGAACTAATTGCACGTGAATGTGTAACCCTGAGCACACGACAGTAATATCATGTCAAGAAGATTGTGGCTAAACAAGAGCACAATGTACGTAACAAGAGGAGACTAGTAAACTAACACAACGTAGGAGTAGTCAATCGCTATACTCTGTGCGGTATCTTGAAGCTATCCAATCACTTAAGGAAATGTGGTACGATATGCAGGTCACTGCCATCAGATCCTGCACCACCGATGATAGATCTAGGTACGTCCTCAAAAATCGTCTCATTTTCGAGTTGGGTACCATCAAGCCATTTGGACTCAATTCCGACCACTCTTTCGCTTAGTTCTCGGTCGTATTGGTCTTTGTTACGTCATCGTTTTGTTCCTCTCGTTCCACCTGTATTATCGTCTTTGTGTACTTCCTGTTCGTATGCTTCCGGTATCTATCTTACTACCACATTTCACTCGGATACGCATTCATTTCTACTTCTGGTTTTTTTATGTTTGTATGTTATGTCCGTATCTTGAAAAAGGCCTATTGGTCCGAAATGTCGACATTGTCCTGTATATTGTCATTTGTAGATTATATTCTGTGTTTTGTTTTGTTACATGTACCATATTTACATCCGTTAGTGATAGGGTGTAGTGTTTTAGTCGTCATTCAGTAGGACTTCATCACCTGTCTTCCACGTGAGTATTATTTTCGATATGCAGTGATGGCAATCTTTCGACTAACTGACTATACCTAATATATGTTATTAGTATTATAAACAGTTAATATACTTTGATACGTTTTGTTATAATTTATAAAACAGGGTTACAACATTACTCTCATTTCCTTAACATATTTTCCCCAGGATTAGCCATTTCTGACCTAGGATGTCTGGTGACATTGATATATGTAAATTTAAGCCTGACTCCGGTGTTCCAATATGCGGATCTACCATTTGACACATTAGAAGTGGAATATCTGACAGGTGGTTGGACACATGTTATTTTCACCCGTGTGTCCAGCTGGATCACTGCCTTAATCACATTGGAAAGGTGTATGTGCATAACCATGCCTCTCAAGGTGTGTTTAATTTGTTATTAATACTCTAGTAATTAATTAATCACATTTATATGTTATTAATATTGTAGTTGTCATTAATCTAGTTTCCATATTGTAGTTGTCATTAATCTAGTTTCCATATTGTAGTTGTCATTAATCTAGTTTCCATATTGTAGTTGTCATTAATCTAGTTTCCATATTGTAGTTGTCATTAATCTAGTTTCCATATTGTAGTTGTCATTAATCTAGTTTCCATATTGTAGTTGTCATTAATCTAGTTTCCATATTGTAGTTGTCATTAATCTAGTTTCCATATTGTAGTTGTCATTAATCTAGTTTCCATATTGTAGTTGTCATTAATCTAGTTTCCATATTGTAGTTGTCATTAATCTAGTTTCCATATTGTAGTTGTCATTAATCTAGTTTCCATATTGTAGTTGTCATTAATCTAGTTTCCATATTGTAGTTGTCATTAATCTAGTTTCCATATTGTAGTTGTCATTAATCTAGTTTCCATATTGTAGTTGTCATTAATCTAGTTTCCATATTGTAGTTGTCATTAATCTAGTTTCCATATTGTAGTTGTCATTAATCTAGTTTCCATATTGTAGTTGTCATTAATCTAGTTTCCATATTGTAGTTGTCATTAATCTAGTTTCCATATTGTAGCAATATTGTAGTAGCCATTACATCTCACTATCCTGTTGTAGAAACACTATAGTAACCCTGCAATCTCAATATCTTGTTGTAGCAATATTATAGTATTCATAAAATGTCGCAATCTTCATGTAGCACTTTAGTAGTGAACGTGTAATCTCGGTATTTTGCTGTAGCTATAATGTAGTTTCTTGAAATCTCGCTATCTAGTTGTAGCAATATTTAAGTGTCTATGAAATTTCATTATCTTTTTCCAACAGTATGTCGTGCTACTTAAGTCTTGCTTTAGTTGTTAAATACATGTAATATTCTTTTCCCATTAAACCCAATTTCAACAATGTAAAGTAACATAAAGCTCCCCATATTTACGCCTCATGTGTATATTGTTTATTTCTTAACTGGTATATAGTTCTTGGTAGTCTAAGACGCTCTTTTCAACTTTTGATGTTACTCTCTTTGGTTATATTAGGCTTATTGTGTGAAATAGCGATCTGGTGTGTTCTGAGGGAGACTGGTCGTTTGATCTGGGTTCTGGTCTGTATATTCTAATAAGGACAATAACATTTGGGGTCGAGGATGTAGTCCTAAGAAGGCCTTTTTACATATGGTGCTGATTTGCTCGATTCTGTGTCCCTGGAGCTGATGTGAATAGTGAGTTATGTGGGGTCAGTATTTTCCAAAATGTAGTAATAATAAAGTGTTTAACAAGTCTATAAACTTGTATCTATATTGTAATGTGATTTACATTTTGTTTCTGAGATGCTATAGTACTGTAGTAACATTTGAGTATCGTTACTACATTTGATAAATATTGTTATCAGCATCAGTAATCGAACAGGTGGAACACATTTAGCTGATCTTGCAGCTCCTGTAGTTTACCTTTCTCCAAACGTAGTATAGCTCGTTCCCTAATTCATATTCTCAGTTGGAATTATTTTCCACAAAAACAAACAATATGTTTTGTAATGTACGTAAATGGATAAAATAATGACAGTTTTTTGTAACATTAATATAAACTGTCTCGCACAAAGTCTAAAATAGTTTAAATGTTCAACATTTCCGTCTGGGTTTATATAGTAAATTGATGATGTCAGATTTCTTCAGCAACCGTCTGGTAGTAGTATTGCATTGCATCAGAAAATGATGTAATCTACTCTGGATGATGTGTTAATGATCGTATTATGCAATGTTATGCAATATATATTGTATGATTCTAGGCTTAACGATTTCGTTACAGTCATACTGGATACATTTATACAATGAAACATAGGAATTGAACTACATGACATATCATCCAAAAGAAAACTAGAAAAAATATCTGTATGGTTACATTCGTTTTTAGCATAACAAGATACTACAGTTTAAGGCCTTCTTACGTCAGTAACGACTTCAATGTTGACCATCGTTATTAATGTAAGTAATTAAGTAATTAATCGAGTGTATATCTAAATGTACGCAATTATTTATCTACAGGTAAAGGCCATCATCACACCAAAGAGAGCGATGGTCATAATTATCTGCGTTTTTGTCGTTCTCACCTGCAGTGTCTCACCTGTGTACTGTGTTAATACGCTGGCTATGAAGTTTAATACTTACAGAAATAAAACGGTGTTAGGTTTGGTACCCACACCAGATCGAGAGATTGTAGAGAAAGTATCGTTTGCAATTAATAACATCTTTGTACCAATCACTGCCTTTATTATAGTAGTAATATGTACCATATCATTGGTTTATGAACTGCACAGAAAGACAAAGTGGAGACAAACGGTTACTAAAGATATAACGTCCATTGCAAAGTCTACGCGAGATCAGCGGATGTCTAAAATGATTGTCATGATTTCTGGACTATTTATTATTTGTTTTATCCCTGTTGTTATAAATTTCATAGCTATGGTTATACAACCAGAATATACAGTGTATGGCAGGTACAGGAATTTATTTGTAATTATGTTTGGTATTGGTTTCACCTTGGAGTCCACTAATTCATCTATGAATATATTTATTTATTATACTATGAGCAGCAGGTACAAGGCTGTTTTCCGTCGGCTGTTCTGTAAGACTGCTGAAGATCAAGAGCAAGCAGTTGTTATGTAATGCTTTTCTTTATTTGTGTTCGACCTCAAACTCCTGCTGGTAACCAGGATGCAGTCTAGAAAGTGGAATAAGTTATGCATGGTTGAAGATTGAAATCAATATCTGCAACTTTCTGTCTCACTCAATAGGTTTCGACACGATATTTGGTCCGCTTGACCTAAGAGATGGGGTAGCAAAACTCACAAGCAAAACTCCTTAGTCGCCTCTTACCATATACATGCATATTACATTTTTGTTTTTCTTTGCTCCCCATTCGGTCATCTGAAATACACACACATACGGTGCTCAGTTATATCTTTACATCACTACAGATACACCTCATAATGTATAATGAGATCCCAGTATGGTTATGAATGACATACTCAAAACCTGCAGATCCCAGATAGTATAGAAATAATGTCACCTATAAGTATGTGAACCTGCAGATCGCAGTTAGTACAGAAATAATGTTACCTACAAGTATGTGAACCTGCAGATCGTAATTAGTACAGAAATAATGCCACCTATAGGTATGTGAACCTGCAGATCGTAATTAGTACAGAAATAATGTCACCTATAAGTATGTGAACCTGCAGATCGTAATTAGTACAGAAATAATGTTACCTATAAGTATGTGAACCTGCAGATCGTAATTAGTACAGAAATAATGCCACCTATAAGTATGTGAACCTGCAGATCGTAATTAGTACAGAAATAATGTCACCTATAAGTATGTGAACCTGCAGATCGTAATTAGTACAGAAATAATGCCACCTATAAGTATGTGAACCTGCAGATCGTAATTAGTACAGAAATAATGTCACCTATAAGTATGTGAACCTGCAGATCGTAATTAGTACAGAAATAATGCCACCTATAAGTATGTGAACCTGCAGATCGTAATTAGTACAGAAATAATGTCACCTATAAGTATGTGAACCTGCAGAACGCAGTTAGTACAGAAATAATGTCACCTATAAGTATGTGAACCTGCAGAACGCAGTTAGTACAGAAATAATGTTACCTATAAGTATGTGAACCTGCAGATCGTAATTAGTACAGAAATAATGTTACCTATAAGTATGTGAACCTGCAGATCGTAATTAGTACAGAAATAATGCCACCTATAAGTATGTGAACCTGCAGATCGTAATTAGTACAGAAATAATGTCACCTATAAGTATGTGAACCTGCAGATCGTAATTAGTACAGAAATAATGCCACCTATAAGTATGTGAACCTGCAGATCGTAATTAGTACAGAAATAATGTCACCTATAAGTATGTGAACCTGCAGATCGTAATTAGTACAGAAATAATGCCACCTATAAGTATGTGAACCTGCAGATCGTAATTAGTACAGAAATAATGCCACCTATAAGTATGTGAACCTGCAGATCGCAGTTAGTACAGAAATAATGTCACCTATAAGTATGTGAATATACGGCCATTGATTCTGATCAAGAGGGATACCCAATTTTATTATATTATATATGACACCTATTATGTTTGCATCTCTATTGGACAGAAATTTAAAAGTAAACAAAATACGATAACAGAGATAAATAAGTTAATGAAAGAAAATAATAAGTATAACCACGGCATTATCCGCATTGATGTGGGTTCTATAAAGGGTCCACACGATTGGCTTTCGTTATCTACGCTGCCCTTGAACCTATTCTGCATGAATATGGAATAATTATGTGATGGAGTCTGTTTCTTAGAAAACTAGTAGTCTTTAGAATATGGTGAAATCTGTAACGATGTCAGTGCTATAGCTCGCAGCTCTGACAACTCGAAACAATGAAAATGCAAATCTAGATTGAAACCACAATTACCCAATAGAAGGAGCTCATATGGCAATCTAAGAACAGATAGAAAACATTGTTCTAAAGGCGCGCAGAGTAAAAACATGCTGGCAGACTGGTTTGTGCCATGTTTCTCCACGACTCTCTGTCTCTTGTATTGTCAATAAGCTCGGTTGGTGAGCTTCTACCGTGCCACAGAACACGTCCATCTAGTAACTTTTCTCTTCGTCGTCCCCTATCTCATCTCCCCTTGATCTTTCAAGTAGTTATTACGTGTTCATGCTGTGTCCTTCTCAGCACATGCCCAAGAAACATTGACTGTCTGCCCTTCATGAATGATATGATTGCTTTTTACGCAAGCAACAATGAGAACCTCATTAAAGAATATATCAATAAATAATATAGTTTACTTTTGTTTAAAACTATCACAAATTATTCAGCAACATGATTGTATTCTAGTCAATGAACAATGTTATTCCATATAATTGCTAACCCCTTTGTTGTCTTTCAGCGTCTGGGATGCTATTACTATGTTATTATTATGCAACATTATCTATTTTCTTTTTTTTTGTTTCTACGTTGATGGTTGTAGTCATGATAGAATATCAACTCTGTATCTAGGGAAAACGTGTTTTTTATTGGTAGAAGAAGCGATGTAGTAATATGTGTAACTGTTTTAATAGTTATGCAACCAGACAAAACATCTAAAGATTTGTTTGATGCCTGTGGGGAGATATGTTCTAACTATTAAGCCGAAATAACAGCACCAGAGGTTACTTTGTACCACCTGAAGACAATATGTGATGCCTTTCCATCAAACGTCCAAAACATTGTAATGTTACAGACTCTACGTTCGCTCTTCAAGCACTATAATATAATGGACATTGTGAGCGAGAACTAATTGAAATATATCACCATTCCAACCAGCTGCGTACATCTTATGAAGTCAGAATTCTTATGCAGTGAATTCCTGGCCACTCAAACACTTGGCAACGACAAGGCAGACAGGAAAGCAAAGATGGAAGCACAATAAGAACACCCATATACACAAAGATCCATGCATACGGTTAAAATGATGTTGGAATCTGTGAACAAAGAACATTGGATAAACAGATGCACCATGGGAAACAATGGGAGGGAGATCTATAAATATATGACAAGCCCAAATCCTAAAGACAATGTCAACCTCCTTGGAAGGAAAGGTCAGCGTATCATTTTCGAGATTCGCGCACATGTACAGTTTAACAATTATCTGAACAGAATACAAACCTATCACACAACACACCTTGACATTAGGAAAATGCAGCGTGAAAATGCTTCTCTCTCAAAAGCCAGATAAATGGAGCAAATTATATGAAACAAAACAACAGTTCACAGACACATGCATATATCACGCAATGACATTGAGTAAAAGAGCATGTGCCCATAGACCCCTTAATCAGTAACCAACCAATAAGATTGCAAATGGTTAAAAAAACAATAAATATATAAAATTTTGCGTTACAAATAAATACAGCAAAGAAAGGAGACAATTCGAGCCATTTGTCTTTGTAAGAAGATGGATAACCATGCACATACATAACCATGCACATACATAACCATGCACATACATAACCATGCACATACATAACCATGCACATACATAACCATGCACATACATAACCATGCTGACTGCAAATATATGTTTCTCTAAACCAATCACTGACCACAATAATGTATATTGTAGGCTACACATTGAAGAGGACAACGATTCATGTAGAATCATACAGCACACAGTCACTTCACACACACACATTGTCATCAATATACAATTCGTTTTAGTAAATACACTTCACTTATATTTAGTTACATATATGTTCTAATTCACCATATATTATCCACTTGATATATAGTTACATTGTACTCTACCTATTTTGTTATCAGATTTTGGCTTTTTCACAGACAAAAATTGTCAACAGGCCTACTGTTGTTTCTATTGTTATATACAACATTTGACAAAAAACATCTTATCCAAAGTATCTTCATTCCAACTCTATCCTACTAATGTCAAACATGGTCCTTAACAACAACACCAGAGAACACTGGTTACAACAGAGATGAGATGTCTGAGAAAAGCCACAGGAGTGACCAGAAGACACAGAATTAGAAACGATGTCATAAGAGAAAGAGTGGATGTCATATAAGTTCTACAATACATACAAAAACAAACAGATACAATGGTTTGGTCATCTGAAAATAATGCTGTGTGATTCATTAGTTTATACAGCATATATGAAGAGAGAAGAAGCTGAAAGAAGAGCCAAGGGTAGACTTAGAGTACGCTGGATCGACAACATCAAAGAGACATTACACGAACACCAAATAACATTATCTGAAGCTGCCAGAAAAGCGAGAACAAGAACATTGTATCTCCCTCGACACCCGGAAAGGGTAAAAGAGGAAGGAAAGAAGAAGAAGAAGATATACAACATAACAATGCAATATAGAAAATTCCCGCGGCATGACCCAAGACAGAGAAGGGATCAGTGAGATCATTGAGAAGACAACGTTCTGGAGAGAATACGTCACATGACAACACATATACAATAACAAAATAAAGTCACAGGCAATAGAAAAAAACATTAGTTTATATAATATGAAATTATGGGAGTTATAAATCTGCGTAGAAGATGTAAAAATAGCGATATCTTCACAAATAAAAATTTCGCCACAATTTTCTCCTATACTGCTATTTTAAATTGATCCATATATCGACAACAAACTGAATTAACAATCTGTTTCCGAAATCTAGTTGCAAATTGCTCCTTTATAAAATAATATCACAAATTGACAGCAACATGTTTCATCATACAAATCCAATGTCAAAGATTTGTTAATAAACATCTATCGGAATTTGATTGCAGACGCTAACCCTCTACTGTGTCTCTCCATAGCAATTTAATATCAGCAAAGATCAATTATATTGAAACCTTTGTTCGAATTTTACAATATACAAATCATCATTCTATGCCCATGAAACAGTCCATTTTCTTGTAATAGTTATTATTAATGAAATTTCATGTCTCGGTAATGTCTTGGTTTTCAAGAGCGTATCATTTGTTTTTGTCGATATTTTAATAATGAATTAAACTGTTCATTTTCTATTCTTGCAATTAACGGTAATAACTTGATATGATTGTAAAAGAAAAAAAACTCATAAAATATTGTGAAATTTGTAAAAACATTGGAAACAGATAGTTATTCAATGTTTATTTGCAACCCATCACAGTTTTATCAAATAATTCCGTAAATGACCAGCTAAAACTAAGTACTACAAGACCACATTTTTTTGTGCTTAACTTAGTTGACATTTGTTCCTATTAGATCACGAACAATTATAAACTACAGTATATTGATATATATCTTATATTTTGAATATGATAACTAATTAAGCATCAATTTATCATACTTTTATTGTAATCATGTGTACACAATACCACTGTTACGGTGTAGGCATGTGTAGAAAGACATGCTACACACGTATATTTGTAACATATTTTAGTTCACAGATTGACGTTTTCTTTCCAGACTTAATGCCAGATGTTCTGTCATTAGATTCATAAACGATTCATTAGATTCATAAACCATTCATTAGATTCATAAACCATTCAGCATAGTACATGATGTATCTGATATTCAACATTTATTTAATTTTTGTTACATGAAATTTCGACAAATTCAGTAATATGTTTTTGATCGCTTTCTAAAAAAAATGTTCTTAATTTATTAACGGGCTTCAGTAAAATATATTCGATTAAATATGCAAAAGAAACAAGTTTAGTAACACACTCCAGAGTACCTGTTGCGCATACGTCTCTACGTAATAGTCGACTACCACTTTGTGAATGTCCAGTGCTGGATGACGTCGAAAAAATTATTCTCCCCACAAGACCAGATAAAAGAAACACGTTATATGGAACAAAAAATAGCTCATAAACATATAGATATATCACACAATATCACTTGGTCAAAGGACATGGGTCCATGGATCACTGTATCCCTATCCAACAGAACGTGTTCAGTTTATTTATGATTTCAGTTTTTAGCTTTGACTCCACCAATGGAAATAGTGTTGGAAAATGAGCACAATCCCTGATAGAGGAATGACACAATAGAGCTGTCCAAATTACCTTCTGAATAGTATGGTTCTAAACCACCAAAGATTATCATGACTACACCGTTTGATTGGAAACCGACAAAGTTCTAGACTTGAAACATTCAGTTCTTAACCTAGTATACTTCAAACCTAGTATACTTCAAACATAGTTTACTTCAAACCTAGTATACTTCAAACATAGTATACTTCAAACCTAGTATACTTCAAACCTAGTATACTAGTAAGCTTGAGGAGGTGAATGCCTTCAAATACCTCGGATCCAGTATATGCAGTGATGAGAAATGCAAAGCAGAACTAAAAATAAGGATGGGGATGGCTTTAGAGTCCTGGTCAAGACTAACTGTGATTTGGAAAAGCAACATCAGTGTTGGAGTGAAAATCAAACTGTATAAGTCGCAGGTGCTTTCTGTTGTGTTGTATGGTTGTGAGAGTTGGATACTTACTGCAGACATGGAGAGAAGATTACAGACTTTCGAGTACAAATGCTACAGACGAATTCTACGAATTTCCTATAGGGAACATAAGACCAATGTGTACGTAAGAAATAAAGTAGAGATGTGTGCAGGTGTCCAGGAGCCATTGCTTTCAATAGTGAAACGACGAAAACTAGCATGGTTCGGACATGTATGCAGGCACGATTCCTTGTCAAAAACAATACTGCATATACTGCAATACTCTTAAACATATATATAAGAGCCACTCATCGTCTTAATATGCTGTATCTGCTAAAAAAGAAAGTTTGATGCAGCAAATGTTGGTGGTAACGATAGTTAACTTGAACAAAATTTGGCTACGACGAAACTTGAAGGCAGCGAAGATTGCCCGGAGTGAAGATTCGTAGAAAAAAAGGATGGATTGAACTGAGTTTCAACATCATTATTCTTTGGGGATACACTATTCTAAACTATAACATATCCATCTCTTTTCTCTCACACGTGTATCTCTACCTAGCTTTATCTCGTCTCTTCTCAACTGTACCATCGCCAAAACTGTCAAATACTGCATGTTTCCCGTTAAGGAATTATAGGGAGGAATTTTGTAATTGTGTGATAAAGTCCGCGTACTATTGCTGTCGTCACGTCATGTACAGGGTCAGTTTAAAAAAAAAATTACCATCTGACAAAAAGAAAAACCCAGTCTTTTGCCGGGGTTAGAACTCTAGACCTCACTTGTGTGAGACAAACGTTCTAATCTCTCAGCCATGCGTCTGACTACCCTTCAAGTATTGTGTTAAAGAAACTATCATATCTGTTTGTTATGATATCCTATTCTTTAGAAAATTGAACCTGTGAACGCTATTTACGACATCGATATTAAATAGTAGGAAAAATAAACTAATCCATAATACTTCATGGAAACAACACAAACAAAAATATAAACCTACAGTTTGTAATTTGTAAAAGTTACATCCTAAATAGATCACATTTGTTTATTCGATTTAATAGGAACGTGTATTAATCTTATTTTCATTATTTATTGAAGCATCTTTTTTTAAATATCATATAGAAATATCTATATATAAAATTGGAAAATGAACTAACATAAAAGAAACAAATCAAGTAACATATATGAAAAGCTGTAATATATTTGTGTTTTCCGAATATATGCACAGAAATACAACATTTTGTTGTCACCTCTGTTTCTCCTCGGTTAGTAATCACGTTCAAGAGCACAATATATATATTTTATATGTCTCATGCAACAATGTTAACAAACTATAGTAAATCGGTTATGTCGTCACGTGAAAGTAGCATACCTAGCCCAGACGATGAGTCTGATACCTTAGTCAGCTATGAAGCGAGGACATTGTTCCTCTGGATCGGCATTGCTGTAGTCTGTCAGGCCATTGACATATTCGGGACTGTGACCAACATTATCAATATCGCCTGCTTTGTCAAGCAAGGATTTAAAGATCCAGTCAACGTTACCTTGTTAGGTATTTCTATCTTGATGATTAAAATATTCATGTTTACAGTATATTAAATAGCCGCTTTAGACACAGGATAAAATATACATGAATCGAAACAATGGTAAATTGTTAAATAGACAAATGGCAAATATAACACGCCAGAATGAACAATGGTATTAGTATTAGGCTATCAAGTATAATTTTTTCACTCATGCGAGAACCACTCGATGTTGGTTTTACAAAAAATCTTTAAATGTATGCCTGTTGATGGTATCGGTGTCAAGCACACACCGCATTCTTGTGAATTGCCCAACGTGTACTACATTGAATACTTAATTTCATGAATCGAAATATATATACGGCATCACTCGCAACGTTCCCATTCAGTGAACAATAAAATTCAATATGTCCTACATATTCAAGTATGCCCTGGATACATGTCTCTCTGACATGTAATCACAATCAACTTGAGCATGTCCATGGAAGGAGATGAATGTGATACTAGAACGATGCGAAGTAGCTGTAGCTGTTATTCACTCATACCGACCACCAACTTGAGTATTTCAAATATTCCAGTTTGGAGAGAATATATTAGCATAGTAAAGACAAATGAAGAAACTCATTTGGTGGCGGCAATATCCACAATTACCTTCATCAAACCGAAAATAGTTGTCACATATGATTTTTGTATTTGTTTGTAAAAAATGTGTCTGCCAAGACTACCGCTTCCAACTTATTTCAATTCACACAATATAAGAAATGCTCTGTTCCAATTCATTTAATCTGAGCAATGTTCTCTTCCAATTCATATAATCTGAGCAATGTTCTCTTCCCATTCACATAATCGAAGCAATGTTCTTTTCCAATTTACATAATCGAAGCAATGTTCTTTTCCAATTTACATAATTTGAACAATGTTCTCTTCGAATTCAAAAAAAATTTGAATACTCCCTCTGATTCTCCCTGACTGCGTATTTAATCCGTTATTCGTATGTCAAATCTTACGATATCAAAGTTTACATCTTATGAAATGCAATCCACTATTACTCTTTCCTGCATGTATACTGTTGATAAGCCACCAAGGAGTACCCTAATACCCTTCTGCCTGAAAGATAAATTTGCCATCTCACATACTCTATTCACACAATATCATAGAAAAGTGTATAAATGAAGGTCCCAGATGGAATAACTAGAGAACACACAGCTTACATTTTGGTACAGCAGCGATGGAGAGCAGAGATGGAAAGCATAGATTGAGAGCATAAATGGAGAGCAGAGATGGAGATAATAAAAAAATAGAAATCCAAGTGAAATAAGACAAAAATCAATTTATTAATGACTCCAGTAAAAATATTGAGGGTTTTTATACGATGAAGGATAGGTGAAAGATAGGTTCAGGGCAATAAACACCACAAAGAACAAAACAAAAAGAACAAATAACAGTCGTCAAAGATAAGTCTTGAAACACCCTGGCAGTTACAAGATATTATACTTAAGTGGAAAAAGTATTGCAAAGAAATCTACCCAAAGACATCCACACAAAAAAACAAGTAAACCAACTATCACGGACCAAAACACACAAGAACATGAACTAACAACAGTAGATATTTGGTTAGCAATGGACAGCTTGAAGAGACAGAAAACAGCTGGGTGTGACAAAATAACATATGAAATGATGAATACTGGAGGAGAGATAATGCTAACATATATTATCAATTATGCACCAAGATATGAAGAACGAAAATCTGGCCAAAAGACTGGAAGAGATCAATATACATCCAAATACACAAAACTGAAGATATGTAAACATTATCCAACTATAGAACAATCGTTCTAATAAGACACGCCAGCAAAACACTATTACAGATTATATTGAAGAGAATCGGATACAATATCTACGGCAAGATACATTGCTCAGGCTCGGTTCAGGGCCAATAGAGGCACTAGAGACAATATATTCAATATGAGAATGCAGAGAGTACAGCATCGACCTGCATACATGCTTTCTAGATTACACCAGAGCCTGTGTGTGAACCATCATCAAATATGGGGATTTATGAACAACATGGTTTTCTCGGATCATATTACATGATTTATTGCGGTTATATAATAATCTAGAAGCAGCCGTAAAAGTGAAAGGTGCAAGATTAGAGTTGTTCGGCGTGCAAAAATGTGTAAGAATAGGGTGCACATTATCACTTTACTTATTTAACATGTGTGTAGAGCATATAATGAGAAATCTGAAACATGTTACGTTGCAACACAAATTAATAACCATATTACTATAAACCAAGGTAATCTTCAGATTACAGACATTATATATGCAGACTACACAGTTTTATTAGAAACAAACACGTACGATCTACAGAACATAATATACGAGACTGCGTAGTCGAGATCAAGAGGAGAATTGCAATGGCGCTTCCTAAACTAAAACAGTTGAAAAAAAACTGTGGAGTGTGCGAACATAGAAACATAGATATGCTTGTTACGTATCTGTGTGTTTCCTGTGGTTATCTACTGATGAGAGGCATGGGCAAAAAACATAACTATATCAAAGAGAATAACGGCTTCTAAATTAAAGTGTTATAGGAGAATTCTGATAATACCGTAGCCAGAAGGGAAGTCCAACCAAGAGGTGCTAAATAGAAAAAAAAACATCCAAGAATTCTGGCTTCTAAATATCATATTGAGAAAAAAGTTACCTTTTCGACTATTTAAAGAGACATATTGGTATGGAAAGAGTATAGCTGGATGGGTTCGACAGAAGAGAGCAGAAGAAAGTGTCGCCAACGACGACAGTGGACAAGAGATATCCAAGAATGCATGCATTTGTCGTTGGTGAAAGCAGGTCAACGAGCCAGAGCCGATGAGATTTCAAGAGATTCATATGGAAGACAACGTTCTGGAAAGAGTGACAAATAACAACATAAAAGTAAAGATAACCCATAGCATTTAGTAATGATGTAGAGTAGATGTTAGCGATATCACATTTCAGTTGCTCTGCTGTATGAGGGCGGTTTTTATTCCCCGGAGTAATCCGATACCTATTTAACGCTGGGTTGATCCGGAAGCGGTTGTGATCTGAAAAACATTTCCGCCTCAACTGAGGATTCAATCCAGAACCACTCATATGCGAAGCCAGTGCTCTATTAAAGATGACGTTTAATTGTCTCTTCAAATCTTGAATGATTGATTTGTTTCTTTACGAATTGTACACTACGCTGTCTATAACGTCAGTTTCAAATATAAAGATGTGTGTTGCATCTTCAGTGAACATTAAATCCACATTTAATGCATCATTCACTCCTCTTATACTACTAGCTTATGTGTTTCTATGTATGAAATCTATTTTATTGACACCTGCAAACTATTTGATACATTTCTCGTTCCAGCTAGATATCCTTCATCATTCTCTAGTTTACGTACATTTCCTCTCATGTGTTGTCGATACTCGTAAGTGTATGAAAGAATATCAACAACGTGACCTGCCATACACATCATAAGAGACGACTAAGATGATTTAACCTATGAGTTGACGTCTCATAGATCCCTAAAAGTCGTGCACAGGTCACCATACATCAGGTCAAAATGTGCAAACATTATAGTAAAACTGTAAACTAATCATGCTCTCTGACAGTAAGAACATGAAAGAATGAAAAGATTTAATTTTCAAAACGGTTATATTTATCTTTATGTGCTGCTTGTTTATTTATCACAGATTCCCTTCCGACTGTGTGTTTCACTGTTATTTATATAGACTTTCTTCATGTCATTTTCCAATGGAAAATATAACAAATTTCCTTCTTCATCACTTGATCTCTGGTACTTGGTATATTTATAAATATTCCATAGTATTTATTTCAACTAATACGTAATGTGTTACTATAAGACATGTGGGCAATAATAATTGATGTACATTGGCTCTGTCAATAGTTGCAAACACACATACAAACACGACTAGAATACATGACACAATCTGTTTTTATTTAATTATTTTTTTTTAAACGCACACACTCACTGACTAATTGGATCACATCATACTACAACTTCTTCTTTTTCTGCGTTCGTTCTCAAACTCCTGCAGATTAGCAGGATGTAGTCCGGAGAACGAAATGCGTTTGTCATGGTTTACAGCATTGCTGCCATATCTGCGCCTTTCGACCTGACACATCCGACTTCAGCATGGCTTCGGGTCACTGACCCTATATGGGATGGGACAGAAAACGCCATCCCATAACCTTCTTAGACGCCTATTACGACATGCGTGGAAGGGAAATATTGTTGCTCTTCTTTGCTTCCCTTTTCGGGCCCCGGCAACACAAGGGCGATACTAAAACCAATTCCCATTATAAAAACGTGTTGTGGGCTGATGAAAAAGTATGTAACCAGTGAAATTCGCTATTTGCAGTAAAAAAAATAATAATAATTATAATTGTGAAATTTTGCTAAATGTTGTTAACAAGGGAAATTTGTTATATTAGTATGTGATATAGAGGGATTTTATTGTACCAGAAACAGTGAGGAAAAGTGCAGATTGATTGATACCATGCAAGAAAACGAACAACAGATATAGATAGAAGATAATAACATGGAACTTGCAGGGAAAATAGGAAAATAGAAATGTATAGAGGCATGGAGATGCCACGAAAAACGTGAGAGAGATCTGATGCAAATGAAATGAGGCTGAGAACCTATTGAAGGATACCGACAATTTGAGAATCATTGCCTTTGTCATTTATACGAAATAATGCGTGCTAGGGGCCAAGGGACCTGCCTGATTGGTCATATTACTTCAATAATGTATGCATGGTTAAGTGGTGTTTCCACCATATTCCTTCTAAAACATGAATAGTTAAAGGGTGAACATATCGCCTTGCCAGTAATCTATTTTCTCCAATGTATAATTACGCCTAAGTTCCTTACTGTTCAACTGTATAGTTACGCCCAAGTGCATTTCTACACACTGTATAGTTACGCCTAAATAATTTACTGCACGACTGTATTGTTACGCCTAAGTACATTATTTCACGACTGCATAGTTACAACTAAGTACATTTCTGCACGGCTGTATAGATATGCCTAAGTACTTTACTGCAAGACTGTATAGTTACAACTAAGTACATTACTGCACGACTGTATATATATGCTTAAGTACTTTACTGCACGACTGTATAGTTACAACTAAGTACATTACTGCACGACTGTATATATATGCTTAAGTACTTTACTGCACGACTGTATAGTTACAACTAAGTACATTACTGCACGCCTGTATAGTTATAACTAAGTACATTACTGCACGACTGTATAGCTATGCCTAAGTACTTTACTGCACGACTGTATAGTTACAACTAAGTACTTTACTGCACGACTGTATAGTTACAACTAAGTACATTACTGCACGACTGTATAGTTACAACTAAGTACATTACTGCACGACTGGAGAATATTTACAAAGATAAAAAGTTGAAAATATTTTCAGTTTTAATATCAAAACAAAATACAAATATTCGCCTACATGACGTGTCTCAGACAAAGTAGTATTCTATATGAAATTTTAGATTATGATATAACTACATAGTGAGTCTTTTCTTCCAGTGAAAAATCACTCCATATTCATCTTTAAAGATAAATATTTCACGCTGCATGTTCTATTGCCCATTGGTTAAATGTTTCACGCTGCATGTTCTATTGCCCATTGGTTAAATATTTCACGCTACATGTTCTATTGCCCATTGGTTAAATATTTCACGCTGCATGTTCTATTGCCCATTGGTTAAATGTTTCACGCTGCATGTTCTGTTGCCCATTGGTTAAATGTTTCACGCTGCATGTTCTATTGCCCATTGGTTAAATATTTCACGCTGCATGTTCTATTGCCCATTGGATAAATATTTCACGCTGCATGTTCTATTGCCCATTGGTTAAATGTTTCACGCTGCATGTTCTATTGCCCATTGGTTAAATATTTCACGCTGCATGTTCTATTGCCCATTGGTTAAATATTTCACGATGCATGTTCTATTGCCCATTGGTTAAATGTTTCACGCTGCATGTTCTATTGCCCATTGGTTAAATGTTTGACGCTGCATGTTCTGTTGCCCATGGGTTAAATGTTTCACATGTTCTATTGCCCATTGGTTAAATGTTTCACGCTACATGTTCTGTTGCCCATGGGTTAAATGTTTCACATGTTCTATTGCCCATTGGTTAAATGGTTCACGCTACATGTTCTGTTGCCCATGGGTTAAATGTTTCACATGTTCTATTGCCCATTGGTTAAATGGTTCACGCTACATGTTCTGTTGCCCATGGGTTAAATGTTTCACGCTACATGTTCTATTGCTCATTGGTTAAATGTTTCACGCTGCATGTTCTGTTGCCCATGGGTTAAATGTTTCACGCTACATGTTCTGTTGCCCATTGGTTAAATGTTTCACGCTACATGTTCTATTGCTCATTGGTTAAATGTTTCACGCTGCATGTTCTGTTGCCCATGGGTTAAATGTTTCACGCTACATGTTCTGTTGCCCATGGGTTAAATGAATATTCGTTTCTCAATATTTTACAATTGTCTGCAATTAAAAAGTATCCATCAATGACGTTAAGTTGCAGACTAGAAAAAATAGCACCGCTTCCCTATGAAATAAATTCATATATGGAGGGGACTGTCAGTTGTACTATCTCTGCAGATGGAACAAGAAATATGACAGAAGAATGATGAAAACACATGTGCCTGCACATTAGTATATGCGAGGCTCCTATCCTGTGTCAACGATCCTGGGATACATATGAACTGTGATGTTTCCCTTCAATGATGAAACATGCATTCATAAATCACTTCCCCTGAGCCAACCATGTCATTGAATCAGCGATTCGTATTGTCAGAAAGGCAAACCCCTCTAGAGTTATCTGCACATAGCGAACAGACACATCAGTTTAATCATCATTACGTCATCACTAATATTCATTTTGTACTTGTTTTCCATTAGGTCTGGCAATATCTGACCTTGGGTGTCTGCTGACACTTGTCTGGCTGTGCGTGGGGCTGACTCCAGTGTTTGAAGAAGCTGATTTGCCCTTTGATACCGTGGAGGTTGAATACCTGACTGGCGGTTGGCCACATGTCGTGTTCTCTCGTGTATCCAGCTGGATAACAGCATTAATTACATTAGAGAGGTGTCTGTGTGTAACGGTGCCCTTAAAGGTAAGAGTAACTCCCGGGATTATTTTCTTAATACATTAGAGAGGTGTCTGTGTGTAACGGTGCCCTTACAGGAAGGAGTAACTCCCGGGATTATTTTCTTAATTACATTAGAGAGGTGTCTGTGTGTACCGGTGCCCTTAAAGGTAGGAGTAACTCCCGGGATTATTTTCTTATATACATTAGAGAAGTGGCTGTGTGTAACGGTGTCCTTACAGGTAGGATTAATTCCCGGGATTATTTTTTTTAAATTAGAGAGGTGTTTGTGTGTGTGTAACGGTTTCCTTAAAGGTAGGAGTAACCCCGGGATTATTTTCTTAATTACATTAGAGAGGTGGCTGTGTGTAACGGTGCCCTTAAAGGTAGGAGTAACTCTCGTGATTATTTTCTTAATTCGTGTTTACTCAACTAACCTCGTCTTGTGTTCTTCCTTGTTTTGCAATATACAAACGTCGTCTTGTTTTCTTCCGTGCTGTATTGTATACACACTTCGTCTTGTGTTCTTACTTCTCAGAAATAGCGATTTATCAAGCGATCATGTCAGAGCCACATGAGATTTTCTAAGAAATAGCAATTTATCAAACGATCATGTCAGAGCCACAGGAGATTTTCTCAGAATTAGCGATTTTTCAAGAGTTCATTTCACATCAACAGAAGATTTTCTCAGAAATAACGATTTTTCAAGAGTTCATGTCACAGCAACAGAAGATTTTGCGACTTTCTCTTCTTTCTTCCGTAGCTTTAATCATATTGTTTATGAACTACGTTGTCCCCGGTATGTAGCTTATGTCTCCAGACAACCCGAGTTTCGCCAGTGTATTTTCAGTTTTTGAATTCCACAAGAAAACATTTCCTTGAGAATTTACAGATGTGTGTGTTATTAATTTACATTAGCATTTAAAAAGGTTTAAAAGTTGTAGATGATGTACTTTACTGTACACGGATTCCCATATGTACTCCGTCCCGTTCAACGAAGCGGCACGCAGCCTGCCTAGAGCACCACTCATAGCACGTAGCTCCATAGCTTCAAGTGATAATCCACAGGGATCTCCGAAAAAAAAGTACCATATAAACAAGACGATAAGAGCCGGATTCGAACCAGTGACCTCTTGAAGACAAGGCCAACAGCTTATCCACTACGCCAGGGAGAATACATTAGCATTGGTCTGCCTTGGGCTCTCTGACCTTCAGAAAGATTTAGAACAGTGTGCCTGTTTTGGAATGTGTCAGTTTTGCATTCTACGGATGTAACCCAGCCAATGCAATATATTTCTACTAAGTGTCTCCATGGCAGATGGTAGCTGAGTGTAGCTAACACTTGCATGTTGGCGATTGTTTTGTGCCATTAAATGTTTAAGATTTTGTAAAGACATTCTAGATGAAAGAGGTTTAGTCTCCTCTCATGTTTTGTATAGACATTTCATGTTTTGGATCCGTAGCATAGTTTACTCAGCACGTATTTTTGACAAATCTGTAGTTGTTTTTACAGTTTTAACTTTCGGTTTTACCAAGCTCGTTTTGATAATCGGAAGAAATTTTAGCCGCTTACTATATGTGCGCGCTTATGTGTATGCCAATTGTCTACATCCGCTCCACATGGATATCACGATACTTTCTTTATATCTCTTCTCTCACTTTTGGCCTCTTTCTCTCTCTCTCTCTCTCTTTCTCTCTTTCCATATATATATATATATACATATATATGTCTAAAAAATGGATGGATGTGTTGATGTCTCGACATGAGATCCAATCTCAAAATGTACTGTACAGCTGCTAGACATTCGTTGAAATATGCAGCAAAATTATATTCTTGTAATACTAGTCGTACACATCGTGTTTTCATCTATGGTGTCTGAGATAGAGCATTGATGTACGTTTGTATAATAACGTCTCTGATACGAAGATGCTTTAAAATCCAATATCATAATAATCCTAAAGGCTACTTGAAAACACCTCTCAAAATACAGAACGGACACTTTCCACACAATAGGTCTAAAAAATCCACTTCGGTATGATCTTATCAATGTAAGCATTGTAAACTTTGAAAATTTCATGAAATTTGAAATGTACACAATATAAATTATATATTAGACAGTTTCCCCTCTTCTTACCATGTTCTCACCTGTTCACAATGCAGTAGCCTTTGTTAACTTAAGATCCATATGCAGACTCACAAAACATATACACAATCACAAAACTTGTACAGGCTCACATAACATGCAGGCACACAAAACATATGCAGACACACAAAACTTATACAGGCTCACAAAAGATATGCAGACTCACAAAACATATGCAGACACACAAAACTTATACAGGCTCACATAACATGCAGGCACACAAAACATATGCAGACACACAAAACTTATACAGGCTCACATAACATGCAGGCACACAAAACATATGCAGACACACAAAACTTATACAGGCTCACATAACATGCAGGCACACACAACATATGCAGACACACACAACTTATACCGGCTCACATAACATGCAGACTCACAAAAGATATGCAGACTCACAAAACAACACACCAAACTGTATACGTCGTGTTCATCTTTCCTTTCCAAATAAGAACATTATTTTACAACTGCAAACAATAAAAGTTCAATTAATTTTCAGAATCGTTTTTCAGGTATATGTTTGTCTTCCTGTATTAATTTTCATTGGAATAAACACAAGAACAAAACTATGTATTTCTCCAGGTGAAGAACATCATAACGTCAAAGAGAACATCTGTTATTGTCGTGATGATCTTCGTAATTCTCCTCTGCAGTGTATCACCCGTCTACTGCGTCAACAGATTCGGGATGAAATTCTCCCAAAGAAGAAATAAGACTATTCTAGGCGTAGTTTATACAGAAGATCGGGAAAACGTTGAGAAAGTATCTTTTACAATAAACAACGTCTTCATTCCATGTACTGCTTTTATAACTGTCCTAGTGTGTACAATTATGTTAGTCTTCAAGCTGAAAAAGAACACAAAGTGGCGACAAATGTCTACTACCAGAGATGAATCTATTTCTACACGGGATCAGAAGATTTCCAAGATGGTTGTCATGATTTCCGTATTATTCATTACATGTTTCATCCCTGTTTCAGTTATATTCTTAGCTATGACTCTGGAACCAGATCTTGCTGTCGACGGAAAATACAAGAACTTATTTTTAGTGGTATTTGGTTTAGCCTTCATCTTGGAATCAACCAACTCGGCCTTGAACATTTTCATCTATTATCGCATGAGTAGTAGATACAGAACTGTGTTTCGACAAATTTTCAATATTAAAAAACGGATCAATGTCAACATTCAACGTATCGACAATGCCTAGAATGTAAAGATGACGACGTTGAACAGCCTTTTGTACAAATATATTTCAAATTTGTGTTCGTGGTCTTTTTTTGGGGCATTAATCCGTATATGTTTTACAGTAATTCTCATACGTTTTGCATGAATCCTCATACGTTTTAACTTATTCCTCATATTTTTTTTACATTAATCCTCATGTTTTACAGTAATTCTCATATGCTTTACAAGGCAAACTACGTTAAAACGTGGACTTGAGTCCAACTTGACTATAACTGGACACATGTCAATTAAAACGTTTAACAGCCAATGTCAGATTTGAATCTACCTATATAATCATATCGATCTCACGTGTCATTTGCATTAAGCATCGTGGAGATAGTTCGACTTGTCTGTCTTTGGTCATTTGGGACGCATTGGTTATGGTCAGTCGGTGTCTCTTTAAGGTTTCTTTGATTGTCACTACCCATCTAGTTCTTTGTTTTCCTCAAGTCGTGTAGCCCGATATTCTACTGCTGCATGCATGAAAGGCTGGTTGCGGTGGTTTCATTCTCATTATGGCAACAAACTAATCGGTTTGCTGACTCGTCGTAGTCTTGACTTGAGATTGTCGTTGTTTCTTTCTTGATATCTGCATCTTTATACCAGAACAAACCCCTTAGAGAGAGGATACGCTGAAGTCAAATGTGTCAGGCCGAAAGTCGCAGATATGGCAGTAATGATGTAAACCATGACACAACGTATTCCGTTCTCCGGACAACATCCTGCTAATCTGCGGGAGTTTGAGAACTAACACAGAAGAAGAAGAAGAGAGAGGATAGTGGTTACTATTTATATCCAAACTGTGGTGAAAGGGATTTTCAGTGAGAATGAACAGAATAGAGTACAAAGTAAGACAGTTGCTCTCTGAGAATGAACATAATAGAGTACAAAGTAAGACAGTTGCTCTCTGAGAATGAACATAATAGAGCACAAAGTAAGACAGTTGCTCTCTGAGAATGAACAGAATAGAGTACAAAGTAAGACAGTTGCTCTCTGAGAATGAACAGAATAGAGTACAAAGTAAGACAGTTGCTCTCTGAGAATGAACATAATAGAGTACAAAGTAAGACAGTTGCTCTCTGAGAATGAACAGAATAGAGTACAAAGTAAGACAGTTGCTCTCTGAGAATGAACAGAATAGAGTACAAAGTAAGACAGTTGCTCTCTGAGAATGAACAGAGTAGAGTACAAAGTAAGACTGTTACTCTCTGAGAATGAACAGAGTAGAGTACAAAGTAAGACTGTTACTCTCTGAGAATGAACAGAGTAGAGTAAAAAGTAAGACTGTTACTCTCTGAGAATGAACAGAGTAGAGTAAAAAGTAAGACTGTTACTCTCTGAGAATGAACAGAGTAGAGTAAAAAGTAAGACAGTTGCTCTCTGAGAATGAACTGAATAGAGTACAAAGTAAGACAGTTACTCTCTGTCTTCAGGATGATGACTATACACATTACATATGAATCAGAGTGTATAGACATTGATCAGCAGATAATGCAGTGAAAAATGAAGGAGCAGGAATATATAGAGAGAGAGTATCCAAGCAATGTTAAGGATTCAGTTAAATTACGTAATGAAATTAAGCAAGCCATCTAATCCAGTGAACATAACAATAAGCAAAACTAAAGTGAAATAAACTTCTGAATGTAAATACCAGGGAAGTATATTCACAGACAATGGATAATTAGATAGAGAGATTCAGACAAGATGCAAACATAGTGACATACCAGCTATCACAATTACTGCTCAGTTCAAAGTTCAAGATGTAAGTCAAAAGATAGATGATAAACTGTATTTTTATACCAACACTCTGCTATCAATGTCAGACATGGATGCTGACAGCAGCCCAAGCAGAGAAAGCTTGAACATATGAGATTAAATATCTGAGAAATGCCGCAAAGAGTGAACAAACTAGACAAATTGAGACATTATGAACTCAGGAGAATAATTGGTATAAGATCATGCACAGAATACAAGAAGAAACAACAAATAAAATAGTTGAAACACCTTAAGAGAATGAGCCATAACCAACTACCGACAAGAACATATAATATAAGACGATCAGGATACAAAGCCAGAGAAAGACCTATAATAAGGTGGATAGATAACATCAAGACAACATTGAACAAATATCAACACTGAACAACACTGACTTAATGCAGCCAAGGCGACACATCAGGTCTTGGATAGACACCTACAGCTCCCAGTCACCACCTCTAAGCTTAACGACAAGTGTGGATATTCTGACCATCATAGACAATAAACAATAGATGAAATTATGTCAAAATTACGAGACAGAAATCCAGGAAATCAAGATGACAACTGAAAAAACTGCTAAGTATTAATCTTGAGTCACGGCCAGTGATATCCCTGACATATGCACGTTCAGTAAGTACTCAAAGCGTTGCAATCCAGAAAACTACTATATCAGCAAATACTACTGACCAAACTAAGCAACTAGCATAAAGAAGCTATGCAGTGGATACAATAACAAGATGGAATACCTGAAAACAATAGCCTGTCTAAGGAGGGAGCTGCTCATGATCAACCAAATGTGCCAATAACGTACCATCAAAAGTAATAGATAATCATGGCCATTATAAAGCCAACCACAAAACAAGATGACCACACAATTAAGAACAGTAAAAGTTGTCATTCTGATCCCCTGAACAAGACACAACTGACTCAACAGCCACATCTATACAAAGATCAAGATGGCAACAAGGCCATCTATACATGTGGTCATGCATCGCAGGCAGCAGAGTATATTCGTCAGGAATGCCAGGATTATTAAATGGTGAGGAAAATGCACTAGTACAGAGTAACAACAGTTGATGAAATCTCAAGGACCTATGTACGAGTTACAGAACATAGTAAAATGTATAGAGGAAACACATCTTCAGATATGAGCATGTCTCAAGTGAACGACAGAATATGAAAAAGATATTTTCATTTCTCCGTCAGTTTTTTCTGGTGACTTGCATACCTTTCCTTTCATTTCATTTCACACAATACGATCTGTTTCGCTAGTGACTTTATCAAATGTTATGTTTAACATTGGTATTCGAATTGGAATATCTAGTGATTAGCAGTGACTATACTCCATGTTATTTATTGATAATAATTAACAATACGTATATGCGTCTTTCTATGAGTATCGAGGACCAGTGTCTTCTTTTCTTTCTATGAGTATCGCTGAAGGCGACCAAGGAAAGTTCGAGGGTAGGCTGGCAACATGTCACTTGTGAAATAAAAATTATTATCCTCACTGGATGTCTTGTTTCGAATTCGTATGTTTGTATTTTGGAAAATGGTCCCAGTGTATGAAGAAGAGATACTTGCCAGCAGACATGAAACATATGTCCTCTTGTAACAGACTCAAAGGAAGCGGCGAATTCTAGATGTGCCATCAGTGAATATGGATCATGAGATTGATAGAAGTATGATGGACTAGTTGACCAAGAAGTATATCTTGCACTATTGACAGGATAACATGATCCCTGGAATACTGCAGCAGTGGAACGCCTGCCAATGCAAGATAAACATGCATGCATATGTTTCCTAACACAATCATGCCTTTGAGACAATATCTACGGTTCCTCAACTGGAAAGTATCTGTACATTTTTTAGAGAGGTTATCGGATGTTAAAAGCTACCAGTTCAGAGCTAAAGGATTACTTGATCAGCATTATCATTACCATGTTATTCGGCACTATATCGTCAATAGCGTATGTATATACGACTATATCACTTACTGTTTTTCATTCTATGAGCATCTACACTTTTTACTATACTCATTATTGAAAACAGTGTATATCACATTACCAAATACGTATGCAATAATTAGGGTGCAATGGGTACCGCATTGCCCTTGGCGGACCCAGGGTTAGCAAATAACTAATATCCCAAAATTACCTCCTCGTAGTGCACCCTGGAAACAGAAATACAACTGCTCGTGCTGATTCTGGCTAAAATTTTTGAAGATCGTGTCCGTGACTGTGGAGGTAGCAGATGGAACGAGATTTGACTGAAAATGACAGGGATATCTTGGGCACCTCTGCGCCAACACATGCAGCAGCACTGTCGACACACAGTGAAGATAGTCAGTTCTGCGGAAGCATACGATGTATCGAATCTATATATAATTGAATGTAAACCAATCTCTAGCAGATCAACAGGCCAAAAAAACATGCACTCATACGTTACTGTTGCATTCATATGTAAAACATGGCATGGCCTCGGCTGTAATATGACCATGTTTGTTCAGTATGTTCCTGACGTTTACTAAAATCTGTTTTCATGATCTTCCTCTGGCTTTGTACCCTGATCTCATTTGGTTATATGCCTATACGGGCAACCTGTCGTTATACATTCTCATAATGTAGCGAAACCACCTGATCTGCTGCCTTTCTATATATTCTGTGCAACGTGTTATACCTATTCTTTCCCGTATCTCTTCATTTCATAATATATCGAGCTTGGTGACTACTGCAGCTTTCCTCAAGCATTTGATCTCACATTTCAATGTACAATAACACGTCTGAAAACATATGCAAAAACATCAGAATAAAAAATAAACTGTTAATGCTAAGTACTTTTAATTTTCCGATTGCAACATACGGCTGTGAATCATGGACCCTAAGTAAAACAGTGGCAAAGAAAATCAACGCCTTTCTGTTGAACTCCTACAGAAAGATACTTATAATATCAGAGAAAGAAAGACAAAATTCCGATATTATAAAGACATTGAAGATGTCAGAGTGTTGGTTAATAAACACAACAGTCCCTGCTTTCTTAAACATACTACCGACTGAATGGGTCAATACAAATATTGTCTGTGTGAAGACACAATCTGGTTATGACTTATTGCGTGTAGTTGAGCAACTTCCGATAACACATGTTCGATTCGAGTCTTGCCTAACATATGAAATAGTTCATTGTGCAGTACATGATGCTTTGAAGACTGGTGTTTTACTGTTTTTCTAATTAAATTCTGGCTAAATAATTTGAGAAATGTGTCCGTGAATGTGGAGTTAGCAGATGGAATGTTACTAATGATTTATGTTACAAATGCCTTCCTTGCACCATTCATATCTTTTAGCCCTAACAAAAGACACACATAACAAAACATTGGTTGTTTGTCACCGCAGTCAGTTATCTAAGATAATGTGTCATACCAGAACGATTGAAAAGTTCAGTTTCTATGATGACTAAATTTTATATTTGACAAACGCGGAGTTGGACATTTAAAATTAAATACACTTAGATGTTCATGTGATAAATTACACACATGAGTTGTCAAAAGAACGTTAAGAATATTTAAGTCTGGCAAACTTAAATTTTCAACAGTTATACATTATACAATTAATTATATACAAAACAACTAAAAGCTTATGAATTCTGTACACATAAAATATTGTAATAGATAGGGAATTTCCGTTTTTAGTTCTGAGAACTACACACGATTATAAATATTTCTATGCGTATGATTGGTCTGATGCCACTGTCTGAAAGATTAATTCAATCGATATTAAAATATCAAATGTAAGGTCTTCAGCAGCCAATAAACGTTACTGTTCTGATAGAAAACATACGCTAAAATATGTTGACGTAAAGGACGGATAACTTTCAAAAAATAATAAACTTGTGATTATCTATTTTTGTGATGTTTATATAAAATAACTATAAGTTTGTGTGGGCTATTTATGTTGCTTAATCATGGGAGATGACGTTGATAATTTTGGTTTCTAGTCATGCTACGCTACTGATATATAATAGAAGTGTCTGACAATACAAATACAAGATAGACATGTATATACAATACCCCAGAACCGGGTTGTATAATTGTAGATGCTCTTCCATCGGGATTTTTTATTCCTAAGTTCTACACTTTGAGCAGATATCGTCTGACTCGATTACTCACTTGCTCATTAGAAAACTATCCATTGTTCGACCGTCCTATAGCATAATCCCTGAGCAACTACTTCATTCTATTTATAGGATGCTTCAATACCTGTACGGGATGTTCGTTGTTGTTGTAATAGACCTTGTCTGGATTGAACCGTTCTCAGTGACTTGAGTGCACAGTTTGAATGTCTAGACAATATCGCATATTTTATTTTGTTAGTCTAGTACGGAAAATCTCGCGTACGAGAGTTGCTAGTCGATTTGGTGCCGTTGAACGGACTGGTTCAATTCCCGTTAGACTCAAGAATTTTTTATTTAGAACCAAGCAGATTTTTTTTTAAATTTCCAACCACGAATAACGAGTGAACTACGGTGGCGTAGTGATGTAACACTACACTACTGTGGCTCCCAACATGATCAATTATAAGTTGCTAAATACACTTTAAAGTATTATAACGACATTGGTTTAAATATAAAAGACGTTTGTAACAAATTACCATTTATAAGTCGTCACATTTTAATGAATTAAAGTCATTTCATGCAAGCAATGACATCTTAGTTGCCCTTGGCACTTTTGCATACAGTACATGCTTCGAATCCAAAAAGGATTGGCTGACTGTAACATCCTAGCACTCGAACTCGCAAATGCATTTATATTACAAAATTGCATGTAATTTTACTCATTTATTGAAATATTGATTTGGCCTGTGCGATCCAGCTCTTTATCTCGTTGGATCATCGGCCATCTAATGTCAAAATGATGTAAAGATACTTGACTTTATCCACATTGTTTACTTTTGCATTATTGGTATTAATGCCGCATTTTGGCGGTGTGCATTTTTGACACAACTATTACTTATGTTTTCTTCTTATTTAGACTGAGGCCTTTGTTTTCACTGTCTTGTACTAACATTTCTAACTGAGCTTGGAATTCGTGTTCGCTTCAAACAGTCAGAACTATATCATCATTATATCTTAGACCAGGCATGTCAAACGTGCGGCCCGCGGGACGCATGCGGCCCTTTGCAAGCACGTGTGCGGCCCACACAAAGAATACTGCAATTGTCTGATTTAATGGCGAAAATTGCAGTTTTAATACTTTAAACTGGGTGTCTAAAACATAAATCTGGCATAGTGCCACGTATAAGAAAACAATACGGCTGTTTTAAGCTAGTAAGGGTTTTCTATCTATGACAATTAACAACATTGACCGGAAGTAGCAAACCGATTATTATTGCCATGTTAAAATTTTAAAACAATAATAAATTGTATCTTGTGGAATCGTGCCAGTAATTATATTATTTGTTTTAAAATGACGTACTGCATAAACTGACTACGTTTAAAATGGCTACAGCACTTTCAGCTAAGAAGAAAAGGACACTTGATGAAGAAAGGCGAGTATTTCAAGAAAAATGGGAACTATAGTATTTTTGTGCAATGGTAAATGGAAAGATACATTGTTTAGTATGCAATAACAGCATTGCCACGCCAAAAGAGTGCAACTTAAAAAGACATTATGAAACCAACCATCGATCCTGCGATAGATATGAGGGCTTAATGCGTGTTTCAAGACTCAAGGAATTGAAGGCTTACTTGATACAGCAACAGGCATGTTTTACAAAAATAGATCAAGCCAATATCGCTTCCGTTACTGCAAGCTATGAACTCAGCCGAATGGTCACCATGAGTAGGAAATCTTTCAGTGAAGGAGATTTCGTAAAGTATTGCCTTGTAAAAGCGGCTGACATTGTGTGACCACAGAAAGCACAGTTATTTAAGGATATTTCGTTAACCAGATTTACTGTTGCTGGACGGATTGATGAAATAGCAGATGATTTGAAACAACAGTTGAAGGCTGCATCATCCAAATTTCAACATTTTTCTATTGCTATTGATGAGACCGTTGACATCACTGGAATAGCACAGCTTGCAGTTTTTATTAGGGCCTGTGAAGGTAAATTTAATATTTATTAAGAACTAATTGAACTAATCCCAATGCATGAGACTACAGCGAGCGAAGACATCTTTGAAAAAGTCGAGCAGGTTCTGCATGACTATGATTTTGATTTGAGTAAACTTGTATGTTTATCTACTGATGGTGCTGCGAATATTGTTGGCAGACATAATGGTGTTTCTGCCACGTTGCGAAAAAAAATTGAGAACTCGTATCCAGATTCATCATTTCCACATTTTCACTGCATTATACATCAGCAAAATTTGTGTTCAAAGACTTTAAAATTGAAACACGTGCTTAGTGTGGTCACAAAATAGTGAACTTTATCAAAGGCAATGCTCTCAAACATCGTCAATTCAGTCATCTATTAGAAGACATGGATAGTCAGTTCACCAATGTTCCATTTTACACAACAGTCCATAGGTTGTCGTGTCACAAGTTCTGAAAAGATTTTATTTGCTGAAACCAGAAATTACTTTATTTTTGGAGATGAAAGGTAAAAACACTGATGAAATAAAAGATGAAAGTTGGGTCCAGGATCTAGCATTTGCTGTGGAAATTATTGCACATTTAAGTGATTTTAATTTCAAATTACAAGGCAAAAACAAACTCATCACTCAGTTGTACGACGATATCAAATATTTAATTACAAATATAAGCTTATGGAAGACACAGTTTTCACGTGAAAATTTGATTAATTTTCCTAACTGCAAAGAACGCAAAAACCAGGCGAATGCTGAATCTGTACTTACCTTTGCTAAATATGAGAATCACCTAGATTTATTGTCAAAAGAGTTCCAGGAAAGATTTAGTGATTTCTAATCTTTTGAATACCATTTTGCATTATTCTCTGCACCATTCAACTTTGATGTTATCAAAGCAGAGGAAATCTTGCAGATAGAGCTATTAGAAATGCAGTCTGATTCTACACTCAAAGCAAAGTATCTAGAATTCTGGCTTCTATTCATTCATTCATTCATTCATTTTCCTTTTGCGCTGAAGTTAGCGCATAGGGCAGAGGTCAGATCTCTCCAATTTTGTCTGTTCAAAGCTATTCTGTGCAGTTCTTGAACAGTATGAATATTGGTTGTTTTACTTTCTCTAAGTATTGTTTTTCTGAGTGTTTATTTTGGTCTACCCCTTGCTCTTTTGCCTGTAGGTATCAAGAGATTGGTGGTGTATTCTTTTGGTGTCTGTGCGTAGGACATGCCCGATATAGGACCAACGGCGTTTTCTGATAACATCTGTGATGAAATTTTGATGTGTCTCTTCTCTGATTTTATCATTCGATTTGAAGACATTTGTTCTCGAAACTCAGTAATTTCTTTTCTGAAAATGAAAAGCTTTTCCAGCTCTCACATCCATATGATAGCACCGGAATAACGCAGGAATTAAATAAGCGCATTTTCGTGCGTGTGCTGATTTACTTTGACTTCCAGATATTAGTCTGTTAAATGCACTTGATGCTAGGACAATGCGAGTTGTAATTTAAGGCATTACATCACCGTTGAGTGTTAATTTGCTTCCTAGATAGGAGAATTTCAGTACTTTTTCAAGTTGTTGTCCATTTAAAGTAATTTCGTTAGGTGAATTGGTTAAGTCCATAATTTTTGTTTTTGCTGAATTGATTTGGAGACCTATTTGTCCTGCAATGAGTTTTAATCTATCAGTTTTTGTTTGTGCATCTTGATGGTTTTCACTCAATAGTGCAAGATCATCGGCAAAATCCAGGTCTTCTAATGTTGATTTGATGATGATGATGTTCGTCCGTCGTGATCGACGATGACCAAAAACTCAACCATAATAATAATAACAATAAATAATAAAATAATAAAGTTAATAGTGCGTTTTTAAATGACTAGCAAGTCCAATGCGCGCACAAAATGTTCTTTTACAGAATTGTCAACAATAGAATGTATCTGTGTGAGGTTGAGATGTTTTTTCTTTTCTACGTGTCCGCTTCTGTCTTGCAGTTTCTTGTCTGAATTCTTCTGCCGCTAGTGCTCCCGTTCTAATGCTGTAACGCCAAGCCGTTCTATCCTGAGCGAGGCTCTCCCAAGCACCTACGTCAATGTTAAGATGTTTCAAGGATGACTTGAGCGTGTCTTTGAAACGCTTTTTCTGTCCACCAGCTTTTCGAAATCCTGCCTTGAGTTCTCCATAATATATTTGTTTTGGCAATCGCGAGTTCTCCATGCGCACAAGATGGCCTGCCCAGCGTGCCTGCGCCTTCATAAGTATTGTGTGGATGCTGATTGAGGTTGATTTTTCCAAGACCTCGTAGTCTGGTACTTTGTCCCACCAATGGATGTTTAGTAATTTACGTAGGCAGGTAAGATGGAAATGATTTAACTTTCTTGCATGTCTAGCATACACTGTCCACGTTTCGCAGGCGTATAGTAAGGTTGGTATAACAGCAGCATGATATACTTGTAGTTTGGTGGTTGTTCTTATACCTCTTCTGTCCCATACATTTTTGCGTAATCCGCCAAATACAGCACTAGCTTTTGCCAGTCTCTTGTTAACTTCCACATCAATGTTGACATCGCGAGAGAGAGTGCTTCCAAGGTAAGTAAAATTGTCGACTACCTGCAGTTTTTCCTTATTGACGATGATGGAAGCAGCAGTATGTTGGCTATTTGATGTTGCTTGGTGCATGACTTCTGTTTTTTTGGTGTTAATAGTGAGACCAAAGTTGTTGCAGGCCTTAAATGTTGATTTATTTATCCATTTGATTCCTAAATTTCATTGGAATGAACTGACTTCTGTTACACAAATCGGTCTGGACTTTATGATGTTAGTTGATTAATCCAACGATCGACGGAACGATCTATTCATACCTGCCTGAAAAGTTTACAAACTTCAGAAAGTTTTCAACTAAGATTATGGCAATGTTCGGTTCCACCTATGTGTGTGAACAGTTATTTTTCTTCGTGAAATTAACAAAAACTTCTCAGAGAACAAGGCTGACTGATGAACACTTGTTATCCCTGATGAAGGTCGGAACTGCAAATAAGTTTCAGCCAGATATACGAAAAATTGTCATGAAAAAGAGGCATCAAACCTTAGGACACAACACTGATTAAAAAGTACGAATAATTGAATGTTCTTAAATAAATGTTGGATTTCACACCTCAGGACAAAACACTGATTAAACAGTAAAAATGATTGAATGTTCTTAAATAAATGTTGCATTACAATTGTTATACTTGGCGTTGTGGGGCGTTAGCTTAATAAAACCGTTGTAGTAGGCGTGCAAATTAATTAAATATAATTCAATATCATTACAGTGTTTCGTAGATTTGTTAGTGTGGCCCGCCGATATACTCAAAGTATTTTATGCGGCCCATGGTGCTTTGTGAGTTTGACACGCCTGTCTTAGACTATTCAGATGTTTAACTACCAACTACTATTCCGTACATACTTTCCAATTATTTTTTTTTTCATAATATCCAATGTATACATGGGGAAAATTCTGGTGATATCGTTGTCTAATACATATTTCTATCTTTTGGAATTATCCTAATATTAATGTCAATCCTCATTTAAGTTGCTTGTTTCCGATACTACCTTATATAGTTCGCATCAACATTTTGTTTTTCGAACATTGTTATCATTTCTGTATGTTTCATATTTTCAAATATTATACCATCATTTATGACACACAAGTGCATGTCATTTTACTGTGTATACATATATATGTGAATATGTGTTTAACAAGTAGAATTACAACAACTGTGTTTACAGTTTTATTTCTAAATGTAACTAAATTTATTATATCAATTCATTTACTACAGGTTGTTAACTTTGTATTATAAATTTTGCTTATATCCGTCAACAATAATAATAATAATCCGCGTATTTTTGTTATAACAGTTTTGTTACTGCAGAATTTGACCATTTTGTAATTCCAGATCTATACAAAGTACTCGCAGACCTCGTATGCATCATCGTGTCAACCAGGGAGATTATGTATAATAGTTTCATTTATGGGTATAACAATTTCTTCCTCAATCGAATCATTGTCGTAGAATGGCAGCAGTTAAATAAAGAAAGCATTACAATTTAAGGCATCCAGCTTAAGATACAAAATAAATGTAATTATACGTAAATACATGTAATTATTGTATATGTTTGCGTTTATATTATATGATTACTTATATATTCCAGTCAAGTGAATTGTAACTCTACTAATCTCTAGCAGATCAATGGGTCAAAATGCGTGCACTCATACGTTACTGGTGCATTCATATGTAAAACATGATATTGCCCTTAATGTCATATTTAATAGAAAATCAACACTGACTAGGCAGCTGAGCACTTACGGGAAGCCGTGTGCTATGACACTTGTTCATAATTCAAATTACCTGTACCGTTACCTTTATAATGGATTCCCTGCGCAATGTAACAGTGCGTTGTTACAGTGTTATATAAAACTGTACAATGTAACAGTGTTTTACTGTGTTAAATAACACTGTACAATGTAACAGTGCTTTGTTACAGTGTTATATAAAGCAGTAAATACAGTTTACATATTTTGTCTATCGCATAATATCTTTTTTTTAAATTTATGTTTAACAACTAATTTAATTCGTGATTAATGTAGTAACACTCTGAAGGGAACATTATGATAGTTCCCTTTTGTTAGATCAAACAGATTTTTGGTCGAATCACTCATTTTCCATATTATCTAATGTTCGTTTCGTGATAAACAGGTTTTTGGTCGAATCGATAAGCTCCCATATTATCTAGTGTGTTCAGCTTTAGATTTATTAAATGAAAGCAAGATCTACTGATGTGTAGATTTCCAGAAAATACCGGAGATCATCTATTGTTTCCTAGTTTAGTGGTGTAGTTTCTAGATTTTTTAGACTAACGAGATTTGACCAGTCCGTTCTAACGGCACCGAATCTCTTTCAACTCGAGTAAACGGGTTTTTTCCGTACTTGACTCCAAAAACAGATTCCGTTTTGTCAAGACATTCAAATTCAAGTAACTAAGAACGAACCACTGAGTATTGAAGTATCTTCCTTAACACAAACATATAACATCCGTATTTGTACTACAAGGACCAATAGGTCTTATTGTAAACATAAATAACATAGATACAGTACAATGTTGTTTCAAATAATTTCTTATACAAGTAAAATCAATTGAGACTAAAGGAAATTGAACCAGTCCGTTCTATGTCACAAGACCGTATTTTACTTGGATTTTTCAATTAAACGTCAATCTCTGGAAAAAGTGCTCCGTTGCCGACGAAACATTCCGTTGTAAGAAGAGGATACTAAGATTCAGTCAAATTATTATTCAGATACTCGGCAATTACAAACGAAGTTCTTTTCGCTAGCGTCGCCATCAAACTCATTCAGAGTATGTGTTTTAACCTATGTATTTCCAGTCCATTTGCCTCGTCTTTTTATGATGACCTTATAAAACAATCACATTCTGTATCTTGAGTCCTTACCCCTGTTTCATCCACTGTGCCGTAGGGGTACTGAAAACAAACTGCTGTGTATGGCCTAGTTGGGTAATCAGCCTTGTTGAACTTGTTTCTAATCGACAAATGCTTTACATACACACATTGTCAGTCTTGTAGAACTTGGGTCATCGACAGATGTATAACATACGAGCGTGTACAGACACGGATATATCGAATCATCATATCTCTTTAACATTATTGCAGAGAACATCATGAAGAATATAAGAAATGATCGACAAGGAAATAACTACGACCCACTCAAAATCGGTAGGTCACGAGATAACAGAACCAAGATATGCGACGATACATCATTATTAGCACACAGTAAAGCTGGTCTCCAACACCTCATAAACTTCACTAAAGAACATAGTGAAAAACAAAACCTATTTATGAATGCTGAAAGGAAACTAGACCAAGAATATGACAAGCGAAAAAATTACTAGCAAATTCTCAATCAGTATCAACAACAGCGAATTAAAATGTGTCACCAGTTTTGAATACATTGATTCTCTTATCATCAGTAATGGGGATTGATATGAACAAGTCAGAAGGAGGTTGGTTATTGTGTCAAAGAAGCAGATACAAATGAAAAACATGTGGCTGAGTTGCTGCAAAACAACAAAACTAACATTCATAAGAGCTTGCACATTCCCATTGGCAATAAATTGATGTGAATCCTGGACAATCACCAACAAACTGAAAAGTAAATAGTAGCATTTCAAATAAAATGTTATAAAAATATCCTCAGAATACCATGGACCAAAAAGATCACAAATGTAGCCATCCTGAAAGAAATTAATGTACATGAAAACTAGATAAACACCATGGTTGTTTCCAGAAAACTAAACTATTTTGGGCATATCAAACTTCATGACGGCCTTGAGAAAGCCATAATGAAGGGGCTGATGACAGGGAGGCGAACAAGAGCCAGACCATGAAGAAGATGGATGCAAGACATCAAAGACCACCTGAACATGATAATAATAGACGTTGGAAGATTGGCTCAAGATAGACAGAACTTTCGAAAGCTACATCCTACTGAGGATATGCTACTTAATGTTAATGATCATAGGCAGACTTGCAGAACTTGGGTCTCATCGACAGATGTTTTACATACAAGCATAGTTAGTCTTGTTTAACTTGGGTCTCATCGACAGTGGTATTACATATAAGCATAATGGATTAGTTGCACATTAGACTAGCAGTTAGGTTACAAATTTATAAAAATATGTACAATTTAACAAACAGTTATACAACTGTTTGTTAAATTGTACATATTTTTATAAATATGTAACCCAACTCCTAGTATAATGACAGAAACTATCACAGAAATTTGCAATGACATATACGAAACAGGCCATATACCTAAAGACCTAACATCATCAATATTCATACCACTACCTAAGAAGCCCAGGGCTGTGGACTGTACAGAATATAGAACAATAAGTCTAATGAGCCATCTAACTAAAATACTCCTCAAGATAATACATGAAAGAATTAAGAACAAGATAGACACGGAGGTCGGTGAAGAACAATTCGGTTTTAGGAAAAACAAAGGAACCAGAGAAGCTATACTGAGTATCCGGCTAGTGATAGATAAATATATGGAAGTCCAAAAAAGTATTTATATTTGCTTCATAGACTACAGCAAGGCCTTTGACCGAGTCCAACATGAAAAATTAATCAAATGTCTTCAAGAAATAGGCATAAATGGAAAAGACATCAGACTGATTAGAAATATATATTGGAAACAAACTGCATCAATAAGGTGTGAAAACAGCTACTCTCCATACATAGAAATAAGAAGAGAGGTAAGACAAGGATGCATTATATTACCAAGCCTATTTAATATCTACACAGAGAATATCTTTAAAAATATAGAAGAAATGTCAGGACTCAAGATCAATGGGAAAATAATAAACAACCTTAAACAAAGATTAAGCTAGTTCCTAATCAAGAATTACCTCAGCAATAAAACAACTTGACATTCCGAACAAAGTAAGAAATAAGCTGATTAATAATCAAGAACTACATCAACAATAAAACAAAGATGATATTCCGAAAACATTGCTAATTTCGTAAAAGTCAAATCTCGACACATCGACTCGTGTGTATGTTTTGTAAGACCTTGTTAAATGCGACACAAAAATACTCATACATATTTGCTACTGTTGTGTTTCTTGTGTTTAGCTCTCTCCTTACAAGAACAATACCGGCATTATCATCTACAATTGTGGATATCATTAGAAATGTCGCTTGCACCAAAAATCTTTAATAATGACGGTATTGCTTCTGTGCATACATACTCGTATATAAATGTATCAGATTCTTCAGAATTGAACAGTAAATCTGAATTAGTGATCGATGCATCAATCACTTTAATAAGTAATCAAACAGTCTGGCTGTTTAAATGGATATGTTATGCATCAATATGTCCGATAGTGGGCATTTTTGGAATATTCACCAACATCATCAACATTATTTGTTTCATCGAGCAGGGCTTCAAGGATTCCGTCAACATTACATTGATAGGTAATGTTTTTATGTACTTCCTGACCTTCCGGCATCTCATTTCCATATTTCCGTTAGATACGTTTGTTTGTTGTGATAATTGTTCCATTCGTCGTCTTTTGATGTTTTGTGTGTATCCTGATAAAGTCCTTTTGGTTGAAACGCTGAATATGATTTGTATATTGTAATTTGTATGTTTTCTTGTGTGCACATGATTACCCACTAGTGTTAGTTATAGTATGTCGTGTCTGATTGAAGCGATTATATAAACCTGTGTTTTACGTAAGTACAATTGTTGTTATATTCCACGAAGTTACGTTCTGTTAATTGTCGTATTGAAAGGTATAGTTGGCTTTATTTATGTACTATTAAATCATGAACATGTTATATTATAGCAATAAAAAATTGTGATTTTAAGAATTTGTAATGAAGTATAGCACTAGCCACTGGTGCAGTAAATGAAGTATAATTTGCAATATTCGTAATTTCATGATAACGTTCGTTTAAATTAGCCAGTGTGAAAACCGTTAGCCGGTCTCATCAATGGCTTACTAGACAACCCATACACGCAAAATAAAACAGTAGATGACTTGCGTTATACCTGATGCGTAATATTGAGATGTTCTCTTCCAGAAGCTTCATAGCACTTCATCTATAGAATTATGCTTTCTCATACTTTGTGTGTGATTTATGCTTTAGAAAATCACTATTATGATATGAAAACGTACCAAATAATGAAATACAAAATGATATCCAGCTAAATAACGGAGAGATAGGAGACAGAAGCATATTAAGAGACGAAATGGAGGTAGCAGTTCGTTCTCAGACTAAAGAAAATTCCCCAGGAATGGGCAACATCTCATCGGAATTGCTCATCATGGAGAAGAAGAAGAAGAAGAAGTGATTAATGCCATGACAATAATATGTCGTAAGATTTGGTTTATGAAAATATGCCATGAAACAAAACATAGTCACTACCAATATTACTTCCAGAAAATCGAGATGTGGAAAGTCGCGTGTAAATTCGTGTACAAATTCGTGTAAAAGTCGTATCATTTCACATACAAGTAAAGTGTTGTTGATGATTATACTCAATATATTAAATAATAAAATCGTATCTTCCCGAGCATGCGAAGTCTTGGCATAACGGAAAGCGCGGATGAAATATTTACGCTCAACGGAATGGAAGATGCTCGCCAGAAGAACTGTAGGACGAAAAGGGATTTTTAAGACACGTAGAAAACTATATTACACGTATAAGATATTGTTTTTCTTAGATAAAAAATATATTTGATTACAAAATTTACTGCGAATCTAGCAGTAAGGCGGAGGAGTTATCATAACTGATACTATTGCTTATAGAATGTCAATACTCAACGATGACAGAAGAAACTCAACCATGACAGAAGAAACTCCACGGGGTACTATTGTTTGTCGAATGTTTACCATAAACCATGATATAATAAACTCAACCATGACAGAAGAAAATAAACCATGACAGATGACACCTAGCTATAAGAGAATCAACTCCACATAACTGATAATATTGTATGAGGAATGTCTATCCTCAATCATGACAGAAGAAACTCAAACCTTTACTCATGTTTTTAAAATGTCTATCCTCAGCGCTGACTAATGAATCTCCAAATAACTTATACTATTGTTTTAGAATGGTTGTCTTCAACTATAACAGAAAAACTGAACCATGACCAAAAAAAAAACAAATCATGACAGAAAAAACTCAACCACGACAGAAGAAACTAAACCATGACAGACGAAACTCTAAATTGTTTTAGAATGGTTGTCTTTAACTATAACAGAAAAAACTGAACCATGACAAAAAAACTAAATCATGACAGAAGGAACTCAACCATGACCAATACACGCAACATAACGATGTAACGTCAGTACAGTGTTGAATACATTAAATTCATTGCAGGTTTTTTTCTCATTTAAAAAAGGCGATTCCTAATGTGCTTTATGTATGAACAATTGTTATCTAATGAGACTGTGAAGCTATCTAAATTAAGTGATAATTGTGAAAAACGAATCCCCCAGGAAATGAAGAGAGGACATTTTTGTATTTTTTTAGGTAAATCCCGACCTCCACCTACTCAATCCCTAATCCCTAACCCCTCACTGAAGGCGTATCTTTTTTCCTTGATTGGGGGTGAACATTGGTCTTTAATATGTATACGAAAATGAGCAGTGACAGACAATAGTGTGAGAATCACTAATTTCTAAAAGCTATAAAATGTCTGAGAAAAGCTGCAATGGTTACCAAACTAGATAAAATAAGAAATAAAGAAATAGTAAAAATAAGAGTTGGTATGATATCATGTATCGAACATATTGTGAGACAGCAAGTAAAATGGTTCGGTCACCTTATGAGAATGAAGCCAAACCAAATACCATTAAGAGCATATAACAAATGAATATCTGGGCGTACGGCCAAAGGTAGACAAAGAAACCGGTGGATAGAAAACATCAAGATAGCCTTGAACAAACATGGACTAAATGCAACCAAGGCGACACATCTGGCCTTGGAACGACAGCTTAAGCTTCCACCCCTACGCTTAACGGCAAGTGTGAATACGACCAGCAATTATTCACCTGGGGAAAGACAATAGGCAATAAAATGTAGCGTTGCCTATAATATAATTATAATAAATATTTTCTTTTTAATTAACTACAACGCAAGTATCCCTGTACTCATATTTTTCTACACATTAAAGACACTGCTATATTTTTCAGCCTTGGCTATTTCTGATGTTGGCTGTCTCTCAACGCTTACATTTCTCAGCATCATCGCCATACCAGTATTCGAGCAGGAAGACATGCCTTTCATTGCACTAGAAATTGATTACCTGCTATTCGGTTGGCCACACATTGCTTTCACGCGTATTACCAGTTGGATCACAGCTCTAATCACACTTGAGAGGTGTCTTTGTATAACCTTACCCCTCAAGGTGAGATTATTCATATAAGAAACACCAAACATCAAAACAAAAATGATAAAATGTGTGAACAAGGAAACAAGTATACCTGTCCAAAACATTGCGTTCAACGAAATATTAATAGCCGTGTTTGCATTGAAGTTTTAATGCAATGGACCTACAATATCATCTGGCAATATATCATTGCCTTGGTGGTATACTCTGATAGACTGTGGTTTTGCATCCCACGTGTAACTGTCTACCTCATCCATGCTGGTTTTAAATATTGCCTTCGCGTAAGGATTTTTTATTAAGTTGTAATGTCATTTTTATTTTCACATGTTATTTCTTTCTGCATTTTCATTTTTTCAAACTGTTTCATATGTATTTTTCTTCATAATCTTTCTCTCTTTTCAAAACGTTCTCTCTATTGTTCATACACATATTGGAGATATAGGGTATTGAATTTTTTCTGATTACTGGAAACACAAGAAACTGCAGGAAAATAGACTTTTCTACAAAATCAAAAACACAATAGGATATTTTGAATATAATTTAGTAGGGAACAATACAATAATTATATTATTATACTCAACCATGACTGACGACACTCCACACGATACTAATGTTTGTAAACTGTCTATCCTCTACTTTGACAAAAAAACTCTACACTATAATATTGTGTCATGTGAAGTATTCTTTCAAGAACTTAGTCTTCTTTATAAATCTGAAATCCCTGCGGTCTGTGGCAAGTTGTCCAGCCTCCTCTAGCGACATGTGCATGCATTCCTGGATATCTCTTTCCCAGCGACGTCCTGGTCGACCTTTGCTTTTGCCGCTTTCTATCACCCTCCTCCCACACTTCGGTCACACTCTTTCCATGCCATACTATTTCACATGGCTGAAAAAACGCAACTTCCTTAGCCTTCTTATACGTTTATTTTTCTTAGCATGTCTTGCTGCCCATGATATTCTCTATAACACTTCTATATATAACACTTCATTTCAAAGTCTTTATTCTGTAGTTTTATTTATTGTCAATGTTTCACAGCATTAGGTCACCACTGTGAACATACACCTACGCAATAAAAAAATACCTTAGTTCCCTTGTCTGCACCGTCTTACAGCTTTTATTCCGTTGTTTTAATTTGGATACGCTATTGCACCTCTATTTTACAATATTTTTCTATTGTTCTTTTATATAACTTCTTCCTCAGACTGATAATCTGACAGAGATTTAATCAGTAGGCTCCACTCGGGTTCATAAGAGTAGACCATATCATATATCGGAGGAAGGGGGAGACATGAAGAAAACATCAACGACTAAGGAGGACATTTGCACACAATTTCCGATGTTTAAGTTAATCACACATAAACATATGTCTGGGTGAACCACAGATAAGCGACTATCTGAACACATGTAAAATCTAATGGAACTATTTCTATCTATCTATCTATCTATCTATACGCTGTGTCCCTTGTTTGCCTTGCAGCGTCAGGGGTGGAAGAGTTCTCTGGAGATGGCCTTCTTGTGCGCTGTTTGTAAGCTTGTTCCTGTGGCTTCTTTGATTTCTGTGATCCATCTTTTACATGGTCTGCCTCTGGCTTTATAACCGTTATGTCTATGTGTCATGGCCATCTGTGGCATGCTATATGTCGGTAGTCTGGAAGCGTGTGAAAACCAATTGATCTGCTGTCTTTTGATGTGTTCCAATACTGGTATTGTTTTGGTTATCTGTCTGATGTTATCGTTTCTAATTCTATCTCTTAATGACACTACGAGTATTCTTCGTAGACATGTCATTTCTGTTGTCACTATTTTTCTTTTGTCTTGTGCTGTCATTGTATAAAAAAAAAAAAAAAAAAAAATGAAGAGTTTTCATGGAACTATTTGTCGGATATATATATATGTCAGACACAATACCATAAGTAACAACAATAAGAAATATAATACAATAACTGTTTCGATATAAAAGTATGCCTCCAACCAGACATGTTCATATACTCTTCGATGTCTCTGGTCCATCGTCTGATGTACAAGAAGAACACCATATTTCTCAAAGATGTAGAACAGGATGCTCTAAATACTAGAAATATATGAACATGATGTCTCTGGTCAATGCAGGCTTACTTACCTGGGACATGGAGGCATTCAGAGTATCCACGACGAAGACAACGTTCTGAAAAGAATATATCACTTGATGTATAACTACTTAGAAATATTCCTTATTAGAATTGTTAAGAATACTTGTACATGGCAATGCTATTTAATCCAACTATTACGTTTGTAGGACAAACCTTTGGATGCATAATTTCGAAAACGCTATTGAAAACGAGATTGTTTTACATCCCTTCATGTATATTGATGTTACTTATAGTATTGTGTTACATCCCTTCATGTATATTGATGTTACTTATAGTATTGTGTTAAATTTCTTCGTGCATATTGGTGTTACTTATTAATGTACATGCGCAGACGTTACATTTGTGGCTAAAGCTTACGGATTACGATCAATGCTAAATTTGTGTTTCTTTATAAATAACATATAAACAGTTTTCGTAATTGAGCAAGCATTGCATAAACCTACACTCATTGTCAGTTTATAATAGCTTGCAGTTGAAGGGTGGCAATATATGATAGCTTGCAGCTGAAGGGTGGCAATATATGATAGCTTGCAGTTGAAGGGTGGCAATATATGATAGCTTGCAGCTGAAGGGTGGCAATATATGATAGCTTGCAGTTGACGAGCGGCAAGATATAGCGGTGTAGATTCGAGTTGTTGACAATTGCGTAGTCGGACTTTTCAGAAATCAATTGCACAAGTTGCGTAGAAATCCCTTACTAAATAACCCATATCTGAAATAAATAAAAAACGATACAGATATATATATATATATATGTGTGTGTGTGTGTGCGTGTATGCGTATATGGAATAATAGCTGCGTTTAATAGAAGAAACTCAACTATGACAGAAGACTCAGCTATAACAGGATTTAAGTATAATTTAGTGACATTATTTTTGTAATCTAATAGTCTGAAACACCAATGGATATAGTAATAGATAACACCAAAGTGAAACAAGCCAAAGAATTTAAATATCTAGGCAGCATTTTTTTCGAACATAGAAGACTAGACAGAGAAATAAAAACAAGATGCCAGAAAGCAAACACAGTGACCTACCAATTTTCAGTATTAATTCTTCATCCAAAGATCAAGATGGAAATACAAAAAAACATAATATCTACAATTTGTATACTAACACTATGCTAACATGTCAAACATTGTCTTTAACACCCTCACGGAAGAGGAAAATCGTGACATGTGAAATGAAGTGACTGAGAAAAGCTGCAATGGTTACTAAACGAGATAAAATAAGAAAATTAGAAAAGAGTTGACATAATAGCATGTATTGAACATATTGAAAGACAGCAAATAGAATGGTTCGAACACCTTATGAGAATGAAGCCAAACCAAATACCAATAAGATCATATAACAACAGAATATCCGGGCGTAAAGCCAAAGGTAGACCAAGAAAACGGTGGATAGAAAACAGCAAGATAGTCTTGAACAAACATGCAACCACGCGACACGTCTGACCTTGGAACGACATCTTAAGATCCCACCATTACGCTTCACGGCAAGTGTGAATACAATAAAGGGATAAATCAACCAGTGTAGGGTAACAACCCTAAACAGGAAGTAGGTGGCTGAGGTAACACAGGGCATTTTGTATATCTTGACATCTTGTGAATACAATCAACCATCATTAACCTGGGGATTGACTATAGACAATAGGCCATATTTTGTTTAGACTACAGACACTAGGCCATATTATGTGTTTACACACATGAATATATGTACATTTGCTGACGCAGTTATGTTGGCTCGTTCTTAGACTTAAAAGGTCACCCATCGGATTTTGATTACAAACTTGGGGTCTTATTTGCCTCTAATATGTTATGGTGTTGCATCCTGATATAACCTATTTGGACTTTGTTTTCCGTTAGTAGAATGGGACCTCTCCAAATTAGAGGTAAAATCATTAACTACCTACCTGTTTTAGGCTTAGGAATCTTTAGTGAGCAGAAAAAAATGACAGAAGCGAATATTTTTATTAGAATGTAGAGTTGTTTGTATTATTTATCCTATTAATGTCTATAATTTAATTGGTTTAAATTTGTTTGCTAGTGAGACTCACCACATCTTTTAGAGCATCAGTACAATTTCGAAATTATAAATGATGTCATAATTTCGCTACGGCAGAATTTCCTAATCGATGAGATGTGGATCTAAGAATAGCAAATGCACTGAGAGAAGAATAGTAAACAGTGAAAACGCAGTAATTATCGAATGAATTGAAAACAAAACACATTTTATTTCATCACAATTCCTAGAGCTAACACAGACTCTCAGCAGTCGCCAGTCGGCACTATTTAGGGTAACAGGTTAAGCAATCAAATGCAATCAAATAATCTTGTCTTGCCATCTGATGCTCATGACGTTTCTGAGACAAGATGTATGAAAGTAATTGAGCTTCCTCACACGATCGATTTACATATTGTGTAACCGATATTTGAGGATATTGACTGATTTAATGGTAAATAATCAATCAAATGTAACATTTCTTCTATTTTGTGAAGTCCGTGAGAACCTAATTAGTAACTGTGAACCAGTGTATCCGTATCAGTGAAATACTCTAGAGATCTAAAGTGAACAGACAGATATAATGTTACTCATATATATATATATATATATATATATATATATATATATATATATATATATATATATATATATATATATATATATATATATATATATATATATATATATATATATATATATATATATATATATATATATATAAGTCGTTGCAACATGCTATCAGAAAATCATATATTTTTAGCATTAAATAGGTTTCAGACAGAAATGGTCAACAAATTGTTAGATGTAAAGTTGTCTTACATGTAGTACTATAGAGAGAGAATGAGCGAGAGATGGGACGAGCCATAGGCGTACTCGAATTAATTTGGCTCAAATGTGGGTTACATATATATATACTTTTGATGCCACACTTCACCCTAACAACCTTCTTTATTTTTTATGGTTGAAAGTTCTGATATAAACAAATTGGACTAACGTTGGTTGTACTCATCAAAAGAGGTTTTTAATTTAAATACTAATAATGAAACAAGTCACTCAGGGGAAGGTGAAGGCCACAACATAAAGGCATAATTTAATCAGTTATTTTTTTTAAGTGATAGAATTTTACGTTTCCACACGAGCAATGCCCCATGATTAAATAAAACATACGATCTAACACATGACCACCACACACCTGTTGCCCGATTTGATTGAGCACGTTTTTCCCCATTGGTAACTTTGTATAACTAGCCACTGGAAATTGGATAGGTCGGATCAGCCAATGGTATTGAGTCTGTCATGGTTAACTAACAGGTTTTATTTAATCAGAAGTCCGCCAAAAGTAATCACTAAAATTTATAATATACCTTTATCACCTTATATTTTTCAGGTCAAGTCTCTCATCACAAGAAAGAAAACTATTGTTGTCATTATTTCTGTGTTCCTTGTTCTTATTGGAAGTATCTCACCGGTGTACTTCGTTAACATGTTGACCATGAAATTTTATCCTAACCGTAACAGAACTATCCTAGGACTGGTGTATACGAATGATAGAGAAAGTGCTGAGAAAGCTAGTCTGACTATCAATAATGTGATTGTTCCATTCTCCGCATTTACCGTTACTTTGATTAGCACAACTATATTAGTGATAACGCTACAAAGAAAAACAAAATGGAGGAACACATCTGTGTCTCTTGGACATGCTGATACAGTCTCCAGTCGTGACCGTAATGTCGCCAAAATGATCGTGTTTATTTCCAGTCTCTTCATTTTCTGTTTCATCCCAATCTGCATTATGTCTGTGGGTATGATTTTGGAACCAGAGCTTGCTATTTATGGAAAATACAAAAATATGTTCCTACTGCTCTGTGGTGTTGGTTTTATATTAGAATCAATTAATTCGTCTGTGAATATTTTTATATATTATCGTATGAGCAGTAAATACCGAACAACATTTGTTAAATTGTTCGGCCATGAATAGCATCAAATGTCCGAAAAAGGAATTCTCAGTCCCAAATGCAGCAATAAAATAATACGTTATCTCACTGATAATAGTTATTTCAGATACAAAGTATACCAAACACAAAGCGGGTACTGGAAATGAACACAGCACACACTACATTTGGCATATGTGTGTGTACGTATATACTACAAACAAATCACATAACATAACAGTCATGTACAGTCATGAACAGTCGTGAACAGTCATGTGCAGTCATGTACAGTCATGTACAGTAATGAAATCGTGTCATTTATTGTGATTTTGATACTCTTCTATTGAGGAGGTACCTCTATGTTGAAAACACCAAGATCAAGAAAAAACAGAAAGACTCAAATTATTTGCCAACAGATAGGAATTCTAATAAACTCACATAAAACGAAAATCCTGAACTTTACATGCCTGACAGAATCAATTAAACTATATGATTATATACTTGACAACGTTTCAAATTTCGTATATTTGGGAAGCAAGATAAATGCAGACAATGATACCAACTCAGAAATCAAGACTCGAATTGCTCTCGCCTGCTATGACTTTAACAAATTCTCAAACATCTGGGGATCGAAGATCGCAAGTAATCACATCAAAATGCGACTATTCAATGCGTGTGATTCCATCTATGACCAATGGATGTGAAAGTTGGAAATCTACTGCAATAATGGATAAGACGTTAGTTTCCTTAGAGAATAGAAGCCTCAGAAAAATCACAAATACTAATTGGAAAGACTTCAAACCAAACGACATACTAAGAGAGAAGATAAAACAAGAATATCCCACGAACATCATCAGAAAACGCTACTTGACATACATCGACCACGTACTTAGAATGAAGGAAGACAGAATTTCACGACACGTCTTCATGTGGACACCAAACGGGAAAAGAAACCAGGGAAGATGAAAAACAACGCTCGGAAGAACATTTATGAATGAATGAAAATCAACAGGCATAAATGCACAATACCTGCAATCCTTGGCAACTGACCAACAGGCATGGAGAACTATAACATCCGCAAAATGTGCCAAATAGGGCAAAAGAGGAACTGACTGAAACTAAAACCGTCGTTGCCCGAGTGAGAATTTTTAAATAAAGAGTGCTATAAAAAACAAATTTCCTACCTTCAGCAGACTTTATCGTTAAAATGCCCAACAAAACACATGTTCCTTTCCTGTAGAGTGCAAAGATATAGGCTAACCTGTGTAGAATTACTGTTAATTATTCGGTATTCCGAACTTTTAGAAGTGGTCTAGGTCTAAAACAAAGTATGCTAGAACCCAATATATGTACATGCACAGGCTTATGCGATTTGATGCATACGTTTATTAAAGAAGAAAAAACCAACAGATGTGAATATTAAAATTTATAATGTAGCGATTACTGTGTTATTTTTTTCTAGATCTCGGCAATAGAAACCAACTGTCTCTGGGATCGAACATAACAGTTAGTCACGTCAAAACTAAGGTTTTTTTTAAAAAATTCCACTACGCCACCACGACGATATATATATATAGTCCCTATGGCATGTGTTACCAGGATTTAACTGCTTCAATCAGTCTTACGTGTGCTTTCTTACTTTTAGTATACTGTTTATTTTGTTTGTTGTCTTTCTTCCTGACAAAAGCTTTTAGTCTAAATGTCCCATGTCGTTGTGTCTGGTTGTTAATTTATTTTATTGTCTAATATTAGTAAAACGAGTACCCATTCCCATTCATTTTGATAAAACAAATCACTGCTAAGTGGATAGAACTAAACAAAAACTACATGAGCAAAACACTAATAATACATGTATTATAAAAATACATAGCACGACATTTCTACTAAGAACACTGCCAACTATAGGAACACTAACAACGACTCGCCGTCATCGAATATATACCTACATCATTAAAGCAACAACTCCAGGGGATATACTACAGAAATGCCAACAGTTTGACAATCTGGGATACAGGCAGCACTTCTGTAAATCAAGACGTGAGGAAACTACAACGACCTAAAACACCATGGCTATAGTAAACTATAGTACTAGATACATAGTAATTGTTTGTAAAATAATATGCATCATATTTAGTGTATCTTGATAACTTTTTGAAATCATATCATTTATCGTGATATGACATTACTTACTCTAGAGAGGAGATAATCAATGATTAAACATTTAAATCAAATGGTATTCCTCATTTAAACAACATACAAGATAATGTTGAAACTTGTGGTGAAACAAAGTTAGTACAAGAGTCTGCAATTAACTCACATTATTGATCTCCCACAGTCCACAGGCACACACACATACACACTATGCGATCTCCCCAGTCCACAGGCACACACATACACACACAAACACAGTGTACAACCATGTATCATACGTTTCCCTCATCAAAACAAGTATACATTAAATCAATGCATGCCAAAATGTGAAATATGTTGGAAAATTAGATACATGTCAATTACAATGTTTATTTCTGAGCAAAATGACATGCAGACATCGAGGTAAATGTCCTAACTACATTAATTTGTTGATGTAGAAAACATAATAATGTGTTTTAAATGTTATACGTAAGTAAATTATTCATTAGATAGGTCGGTGGAAAGCAGATAAATATTTTACAGTGTGTCACAATTTTAAATAATATCTTTGATAAACTTGATCTTCATATGCACGTACAAATGAACTACTTTGACTAGTACCTCACCTATCATTACATTTATACATAATATAATATACATCATTTATTAATAATCTATAGTACTTACGTAGAACATAGGTTTTTGATGTTTCACTCGAACACAACAGACGGACTATCACAAAGGGGTTATGAGGTGTAAACAAGAAAACATAAATTACTATACACAGGACAGTTTCAGCGTTTCGAACCGTTGCACAATAATGTATAAAATAAACAGTGAAAACCACTGAATACTGTAAAAATAATGTTACCACCAATGTTACAATATTGGTTACTCCTTCAATTCACCTTCTTGTTGATCTTCCTCTGGATCTTGCTGTTTCAATTTTCATGTTGCTTGCTCTTGTCGCTGGCCAATAATGGTTCATTCTCATTAAATGTCCGAAACCATTATTGATTATTTTTCAAAATATTTGACCACAGATGTTGTTACACAAGTTCTTGCAATCTCTTCATTGATAATTAGTCGCTTTGTTTGTACTTTGTGTCGCCACTCAATGAAACGTGCGGATAGAGTTGGATAATTAAAGACAAATGTGACTGCACGTCATCAGCAGGCAGGCTAATTTTGGAGAAGGGTTTGGTTGACACGAGTTACACGAGGCGCATGCATTTTTCAGCTATACTCTTAAAAAAATGATTCTAAGACATGGAATCCTGGAAACGCTTCTTGACAACTGACTCTGTTTATTAATTTGAAACATAGACTTATATATCATCATCATTAAGTGCCGTCTCCGCAATGAAGGTTGCAACAGATCTTCAACATCCCCTGTCTCTTGTCTTGGTTGTGCATTCTGCTATACTGCAACCTGTCCATCTTGTGATGTTGCTCTCCCACTTGTATCTCTGCCTACCTCTTGCACGCCTCCCTTTGACTTTGCCCTAAAGTAAGGTCTTCAATAAGGTATCATGTCTTTTAATGTGTCCAAAGTATTTTATTTGCCTGATCTTTATTTCTCTTAGTAGTTCTTTCTTCGTATTAAGCGTCTTTAGCAACTCTTTATTTGTTTTCTTCTCTTTCCATGATGTTCTCCCTATTCTTCTATATACCCACATGGACTTATATATATATATATATATATATATATATAAACATATGCCGTCCATGAAATCACATATTGCACCATTCCCATGATGATTATCAAGGAGCATATCCTGGATGTAGGATGTAGCAGAGTCATAGCAGCTTTTCAAAACTCCTGTCGATTTTGAGCCAGTCTTCCAATTTCTATTAGTAGGATGTTCAGCTATAAACAAAAATAATTCAAAGCGAATTAGAGAATACAAAAATGTGGTTTCTGAGAAGAATGATGAAAATACAATGGACAGCTAAGAAAACAAATGCAGAGGTTCTCATTGATGCTGGAGTAAAAAGATCAATCATATTAAACATTAGGGGCAGAGAGTAAATGTTTCTAGGGCAAGTGCTGAGAAGAACACAGCTTGAACACTGGAATCTTATAACCACTTGAAAGATCAAAGGGAGAAAAGATAGGGAACGATAAAGAGAAAATTTACTAGAAGGACTTGTATTGTGACATGGTAGAAGTTCAACAACCGAGCTTTTTGACAACACAAGAGACAGAGAGTCGCGGAGAACAATGATCGCCTACGCCATTCGGCATGACATTTGTTGATTGATGATGTTCAGGTGGTCTTTAATATCTTGCGTCCGTCTTCTTCTTGGTCTGCCTCTTGTTCATCACCCTGACATCATCCCCTCCATTATGGTCTTCTCTAGGCTGTCATGACGTATGTTATGATAACAATATTGTAGTTTCCTGGAAAGAACCGAGCAGCTTTAGCAGTGTTCTTTAACATTCATTTCTCTGAGGTAGGATATATTGGTGACCTTTGTGCTCCATGATATTCTGATGATTTTTCTGTAACATTTTGTTTCAAATCATCATCATCAAGTGCCGAATGGCGTTGACGATCAAATCTCTCCATGAACATCGATCTCTCATATTTGCCATCATCTCTGTTGGTGTTGTCAATCGAAGCCATTTAGTCAAACTGTCCAATATCTTTTCTCTGGATTTTCCCCTAGATCTCTTCCTTCTATCTTTACTGTTGTCACTATATTCTCAATGCCTACTCTTCTTATTATGTGTCCAATAAATGTTAACTATTTTTTGTTTATATTATCAATAATGCATCTTTTAAACGTTGATCCTCCTAAGACATTCTTCATTAGTAATCTCTGTTGTCCAAGGAATGGGTACCATTCTTCGAATAAACCACATTTCCACTGCCTCCAATGATTTTTTTATGATGCATTATTATTGTCCATGCTTTACTTGACAATAAATAAGATATCACAAAGAAAATGCTGCTATTTTATTTCTCACTTTTGTTGCTAGTTATCCAGTATTCACACACATATATTGTCTATTGTCTTTCCACAGGCGGTTTCGTATCCACTCTTGCCGTTAAGTGTAGGGGTGATTTGAGCTCCAGCTTGTGTTTCAAGGCACGTGTAGCCACGACTGAGTTATGACCGTGATTGTTCAAGATGTCTCTGACGTTTTCTATCCATATTTTTCGTGGTCTTCCTCTGGCTTTGTACCTTGATGGTATATTGTACACTCATATATTGCCATCCGTAACACCCAAGCTCTTAGGAATGTTTTGTTGTTTTGCAGTATCTCAGTATTTTAGTTGTTTTGCAGTATCTCAGTATTTTAGTTGTTTTGCAGTATCTCAGTATTTTAGTTGTTTTGCAGTATCTCAGTATTTTAGTTGTTTTGCAGTATCTCAGTATTTTAGTTGTTTTGCAGTATCTCAGTATTTTAGTTGTTTTGCAGTATCTCAGTATTGTAGTTGTTTTGCAGTATCTCAGTATTTTAGTTGTTTTGCAGTATCTCAGTATTTTAGTTGTTTTGCAGTATCTCAGTATTTTAGTTGTTTTGCAGTATCTCAGTATTTTAGTTGTTTTGCAGTATCTCAGTATTTTAGTTGTTTTGCAGTATCTCAGTATTTTAGTTGTTTTGCAGTATCTCAGTATTTTAGTTGTTTTGCAGTATCTCAGTATTTTAGTTGTTTTGCAGTATCTCAGTATTTTAGTTGTTTTGCAGTATCTCAGTATTTTAGTTGTTTTGCAGTATCTCAGTATTTTAGTTGTTTTGCAGTATCTCAGTATTTTAGTTGTTTTGCAGTATCTCAGTATTTTAGTTGTTTTGCAGTATCTCAGTATTTTAGTTGTTTTGCAGTATCTCAGTATTTTAGTTGTTTTGCAGTATCTCAGTATTTTAGTTGTTTTGCAGTATCTCAGTATTGTAGTTGTTTTGCAGTATCTCAGTATTTTAGTTGTTTTGCAGTATCTCAGTATTTTAGTTGTTTTGCAGTATCTCAGTATTTTAGTTGTTTTGCAGTATCTCAGTATTTTAGTTGTTTTGCAGTATCTCAGTATTTTAGTTGTTTTGCAGTATCTCAGTATTTTAGTTGTTTTGCAGTATCTCAGTTATATGTTTTTCATTTGTATCACCTTCTTTGATCGGATAGGCAACATTCTTCTGATTTCTTCATAACAATGAATCACTGTAACTGTTGATAAAATAACCAATGTATTCAAAACTATAGACTCTTTCTAATTCGCTGTTGTTGATACTAATTGAGAACTTGCTAATGGATTTGTTACTTGTTATAATACTGGTCTTGCTTCCTTTCAGTAATAGGTTTTGTTTATCACGATATTCTGTAATGGAGTTTATGAGGTGTTCGTGTCTTGCTTGACTCCGTGCAAATAATGTTTTATCATCAGCATGTCTTAATTCTGGTATTTCGGGATCTCTGATGTTGAGTGGTCGAAGTTATTTCTCTGTTAGTCATTTCTTACATTCTTCATTATGTTATCTGTATAAATATTGAGAAATATGGTTATATGACACATCCTTGTCTGACTCCTTTTTCCATACTGATCCAATAAGATGCTGAAACAATCTACTCTCCCAGAACCTTGCTAGGTCTTGATACAATCCTTACAATCAATCAATAAACTCGTAACCCTTCAGGATCGTAGGGGTGCCACATTGGATGCTTCAGCACACAGAGTTCTTCAACGAATTCTTTCCTCGGCAATGCGGATGAGTGTGGAAATATCTTTTCCTGTCCATTTCTTGATGTTCACGGTCCATGCCTTTATTTTCCCTTCTCTGCTTCTCCCCCCTTCGACAGTTCCCTGCAGTATTGTTTTTGACAAGGAATCATACCTGCATACATGTCTAAACCATGCTAGTTTTGTAGCATGTGTACTCGAAAGCCTGTAATCTTCTCTCCATGTCCGCAGTGAGTGCCCAACTCTCACAACCATACAGCACAACAGAAAGCACAAGCGACTTATACAGTATGATTTTCACTCCAACACTGATGTTGCTTTTCCAAATCACCATTAGTCTTGACAACTATGCTAAAGCCATCTCCAGCCTTACTTTTAGTTCTGCTTTGCAGTTTCCATCGCTGCATATACTGGATCCGAGGTATTTGAAGGTATTCACCACCTCAAACCTCCATCCATTCATCATGATGTTAGTCTGTTTTTCTGTGTCTCTGCTGTTAACTAAGATATTGCTCTTATCTGTATTGATTTCCATTCCGTACTTGCTGGTAACTTTTTCTAACTTTGCTGTTAACTCTTGTAGTTCTTGTTCTGACCCAGCTATAAGATCAATATCATCAGCGAAACGCAAGTTGCAAATACTACAATAAACGAATCTTAATAGCAATAATTAGGGATCTGTTAGGGACAGTCTATTAATTCTAATGTTAATTGACCCCCCCCCCCCCCCCCGTCCTCTTCTGATAATTGATACGCGATTTCTATAATAAGCACCGCCTTTAGTTGGTGAATATTTCCATTAATAATTCTTCTCTTGAAGTTTCATAATATCTACATTCATTTTTAGATTATTTTATTCTATTGCCATAGCAGAGTATCTGTGCAGCTGTGTATTTCCTTATTCGCAGTTACAATGAAGAAATGAATACCTGCAAAGAGAACGTTTTTACATCTTTGATCTTCATTGATCATGCGCCGCTGTTTTGACCTGTTTTATGTCGATTATAAATACAATACAATATAGTAACACTATAGTAACAATATAGTAACAATATCACTGAAGAACATTTTTAACACGTCTTAAGATGGTCGAAACGTTGCTCGGCGAAGACATCTTACTGACTGACTGGATATCCCACAATATTCTCAAATTCTACGCTTGAAGACGTATACCACAATTCATCGCTAGAAATGTTGACATCAAATCCATTAATAAGTAACCAAGACATGCGAGTTTTTCAGTGGGCATGCCATTCCTCAACGCTTCCATTTCTAGGATTGTTTGGAATGACCACCAACATTTTAAATATCATCTGTTTCATCAAACAGGGTTTCAAGGATCCAGTTAACATTAGTTTGCTTGGTAAAGTTATCTTAATAGTACATTACATTTTTCATACATGCACGTATTATTTCGTTGCAGATAGTACACTTTTCTTTCTTGTCTACGCGTTATTTACTCTTCTACTTGTCTGAATAACAAAATAATTGACAATAATTTACTGGCATAAATCATGCGTAAGAGAGCAGACAGAGTTGAATCCCAGGCACCGATATACGGGGAGTTAACAATGAATAAAAGGGGGATGAATGGGCGGAAACAGCTTACTGAAACCCTGCTGGATACGAACACCGGCAATTGATGATGCATAAAGTCTGAGAATTGAGTAATTCTGTATTAAATGGGAATTAATAGAGCTTTATAGTGTGCTTGATAGAATGAGGAACGTGCTCAACAAGCGAGCCACAGGAATTGTCAGCATGTATACATTTCGTTATCTGTTGCGGGAGAGACTAAGTACCAATGGGACGCTAGGAGTGCAATGAAGTCGGTTCACAACCAACAATTGACGCATATGGGAGTAGAGTACATATCACGTATAGCACATGTTATGTATAGCGCATATCCTGTATAGCATTTATCACGTATAGCACATGTCATATATAGCACATATCACGTATATCACATGTCATATATAGCACATATCACGTATAGCACATATCATGTACAGCACATATCATGCACAAAACATATCGTATACAAAACATATCATGCGTAGCACATATAATGTGTAGCACATATCACGTATAGCACATATCACGTACAGCACATATCATGCACAAAACATATAATATACAATACATATCATGTGTAGCACATATCACGTATAGCACATATTATGCATAGCACATATCATTTGTAGCACATATAATGTATTAACAACAGTTTTTCAGCTATTCTTGGTTTATTATCTACCGTACTGTTTGATATATTGTTTGCAGCCTTACTATATTGTGCCTTCGTATTAGCACAAAACTAGACTCCATGTTCAATATGGTGGCGAAACTAAGTGCCAAACCTTGAACAATACAGATACTCATCAGATAACCAATATTAGTAGAGGATGATGCTCGTGTGTCACATGACGAGAATACATTACAGTCCCACGTCAACCACATGGCACGAGCTTGTGATATGTTCTCTCACGATAAACCTGGAAATGACAATTGCACTAATACACGGGGCTGTCTCACCAATAGGAACAATCACACAATCGCATTAATTGATGTCCCAATCAAAACCTAGCACAGTTTTAACAGATATGGCTACACAGTAACACACGATGAAGAGATGAACTTACTCGTAAGATACGTGTCTACTTCTTCAGGGAACCTGACAAAGAGCGTGAGACATTCAATGTTAACATTGAAAACCAAAGAAAACTATACGATATATCAGTACTGCGTGCACATCACGTTATTCTTGTATGGGCCTATGTGGCTGGGATGATTATATCATTAATTATTGCATGATTAATAACATGATTACTAATATGCTCAATATAATTGTTTTATTTCAAATCTCGAATAACCAATCAATTAGAAAGTCAGGACTTCTTTATTCAGTACAAAGTATGAACATTACAATTGTTAACTAAGCACTGTCATACACCATGTATTTTATTTCAGGATTGGCAGTTTCTGATTTTGGCTGTCTACTAACTATTACATGGCTTAGTGTCTCCATGATTCCAGTCTTCCAGGAGGCTGATCTACCCTTTAATGCTTTAGATATTGACTACTTAACAGGTGGTTGGCCACATGTTGTTTTTACACGTATTACCAGCTGTATCACGGCCTTGATTACACTAGAGAGGTGCCTGTGTATAACTGTGCCACTAAAGGTTGGTCTCCAGGAATGTAAACATCTGTTTAATTTATGTGTTATTTATTTGATCAATCTTTCAGTACGTTGATGAATATTTATTAAAAACTATTTTTGATTGACTGTTAATGGTTGGACAATTCGCTAATTACCTCTATGATATGATCTTGGACAGTGATGTTCTTTACTAGTCGTATGTTATGTTGCATTCTTTTAAGAGGCATTTTGCTTGAAACGTTGGTGCGTGTGTTTTTCCAGTGAGCTTCTAATTTTCGCCTTTAATTCTGGTTATATTTTTGATGCAGTTGTAAATTATTATCGATTTACATACTATTAACTAACATACAAGATACGTATACGAGATACGCATACGAGATACTCATACGAGATACTCATACGAGATACGCATACGAGTTCTTACAGGATAGTAATGACTTGTCTATGTCCTTGCTTCTAACAAGATCATCTCAACACGATGTATTTAACCAGAATTATTCCTAATCTTTCTACAAATTATGTAGGTCTTTGTTAAGCATCGAATGAAATGAACAAAACAGAAACCTAGTGATGTTTAGTTCCAGCGATGTGATGAAGCTGTGATGAATAGAGCAGAAACTAGTGCTTTCGAAATCCAACGTTGTAATGCAGATCTGGTAAGTAGAGCAGAAACCAATGCTCTCGAATTCCAACGTTGTAATGCAGATCTGGTAAGTAGAGCAGAAACCAATGCTCTCGAATTCCAACGTTGTAATGCAGATCTGGTAAATATAGCAGAAACCAATGCTCTCGAGTTACATCGTTGTGATGCAACACTGTGTAATTCGTAATTACATTGCACACATGGCTTACATGTCTCATTCAATTATTCTAATACTTCAATCTTGTTAATAGTACTTTTCTATGACGACTGTAGTAATGTATTTACTATTGCTTGATCATATCCAAGTTGTTTTATGTGTCCAAATTATTTTAGCGTTCGGTTGTTTTTTATTCTTTTGACAGTTGTGAGAAGCCAACATTCGTCTATATCCAGTTCACTACAGACGTCTATGGACGATATCCTTTCTGTCCATATTCTTAAGACATATCTATAGCATTTCATTTCAAATGCAGATTACATTATTTTCCATTGCGAATATCATTGCAGAAGTCTCATAACTATATTCTCGCACAGGAAAAATATAACTTCTCAGCGTAGTTATAACTTTGTTATATTGTTATATTTTTGGCCCCCTTGTCATAGATCTTGTTATTTAGTCCAATCTTATTATTTTTTTAAGGAACCACAATTATTATTATTACAATTAGAAGTACCTCTTGTGGTGATGAAAGATCATTTCAAACAAATATGTTACAGTTCAATGTGTTTATATGATAACTTTCTACCATAAAATCAATGGAGTTGTGGTTCAGCAGCCACTCAGCAGTCATACTATAAACCCCTAGATATGTGTTTAAGAATCAACATGCATAGGTACCTTGGGTGTATGAGTTTTGTACTGTATGAATATGTTGCAGTGCTCTTGAACAAATGTGCATGCAATAATTGGTAACTGTGATGGGAGAGTCCCGAGCTGTAAAATTAACAGATATTTTGGCACAGCAATGGTTGTAACTGACTAATAGATAGATATATATAGAGCACAATCTTATGTATGATCTAGTTTTTATAACTACTCTCAGTGTTTTGTCTTTTCTGTTTGAACTTCTAACTTACCACTGCATTGCATTTTCTCACATTTAAGTTGTGCTTTATATTTTCGGCTTCGCAATCCCCACGGACATATATTTAAGACCACGATGCTACTTTTGGCCCTGTCATTAGCGTTAGTTAGTTAGCCAGTTAGTCAGTCAATTTAGTTGGTTGGTTGGTTAGTTAGTTAATTGGTTGGTTGGTTAGTTGGATGGATGGTTGTTTAGTTGGTTGGTTAGTTAGTTAGTTAATTAGTTAGTTAGTCATTTAATTAGTTAGTCGTTGGATCATCGTTACTGCACTTCGGACACGTTTACATGTGCTCACATCTATCCGTCATTACACGTTAGAGTATTTAGAGTATATATCTATATGACATTAGATTATATTGTTTAAGTAATGCTATTGATTGACTTCTGGTTTACCAATGTTAAAACTCAGATATATATTATTCCCCAGGTGAAGGCAATCATTACACGGAAAAGAACAGTAGTTGTTATTGTCGGTGTGTTCATCGTTCTCATCGCCAGCGTCTCTCCGGTGTATTGTGTTAATAGCTTTGCCATGAAATTTTATCCTACCCTCAATAAAACCCTATTAGGTTTGGTGTATTCCAAAGATCGGGAAAGTGTGGAGAAAGTTTCCTTCGCTATCAATAACGTAATTCTGCCATTTACTGCCTTTATTATTATTTTAATATGTACTACTATTTTAGTCATAACCCTACAACGAAAAGCAAATTGGCGGTCCAAATCTATGTCTGTTGACACTATCTCTAGCCGTGACCGCAATGTCGCCAAAATGGTTGTGCTTATTTCATGTCTCTTCATTGCCTCCTTCACTCCTGTCTGTTTTATTTTTGTTGGTATGATTTTAGAACCCGATCTTTCGCTAGACGGTAAATTTAAAAATATGTTTCTTGTAGTATCTAGTATCTGCTTTCTTTTAGAAACAATGAATTCGTCAGTGAATATATTTATCTATTATTACATGAGCAGTAAATACCGAAGAGTGTTTCATAAGTTTCTCTGCTGCATTGTTCCCAGAAATCCCGATAGCACTGCGACATTGTCAAATATCAGCAGACAGCATTAAATATAGTGCATCATTAAATCAGTGGTGAAACAAAATTAAATCAGTGGTTGGACAAAACTAAATCAGTGGTTGGACAAAACTAAATCAGTGGTTGGACAATACTAAATCAATGGTTGGACAAAACTAAATCAGTTGTGGGACAAAACTAAATCAGTTGTGGGACAAATCTGAATCAGTGATGAAACAAAACTAAATCGGTGTTAGGAAAGAACTAGTTCAGTGATATGATACAGCAACTAAATCAGTTGTGAGGCACAACTAAATCAGTGCTGGGACAAACTAAATCAGTGGTGGGATACAACTAATTAGAGGTGGCACAAAACCATGTTAGTAGTGGGGAAAAAAACTAAATCAGTGGAGGGACAGAATTATCAGTAGATGGATAAAACTAAATCAGTAGTGGAACAAATACCACCTACAGACCAAATCCGGCCTGCCTAGACATTTTTATTCTTCCCGTTAAGCTGATCCAATGTATTATATGCTCTAGTCCCAGAAATCAGAAGACTACAAAGCTAAAAAAGACTATATACACGTTTGGCATCATACCACTAGAAATAGGCCCAATCCGGTTCTTTGTCCTACAAATTGTGCTACCTTTCATAACACTATGAATGTATCTCTTACTTGTGAAATACAAGAATAATATTAAATCTCATATTTGTGAAAGACAAGAATAACAATAAATCTCATATTTGTGAAGTAAAAAAATAAGATTAAACCTCTTATTTGTGAAGTACAAGAATAACATTAAATCTCATATTTGTGAAGTACCAGAATAGCATTAAATAACATATTTGTGATGTACAAAAAAAACCATTAAATCTCATATTTGTGAAGTAATTACTTACGTAAATCACAGGTTTATATATCGTTTCAATGGGACACGACAGACTATAGCTAAAACTTAGTTACCTTGTATTGATTTTCTTATTTGTGAAGTACCAGAATAACATTAAATCTCATATTTGTGATGTGAAGTACAAGAATAACATTACACTCATGAAAATTAACTGAAATTTTTTTTTAAATAAAGTGATAACATCTGTTGTCATCTAATTATATAAATGATGGCTTTACTCAATAATGGTGGAGCGCATGGCCGTGTGGTTAGATCGCCGTTACAAAGTTCAATCCGGTTGGGACAGGGTTTTTATTTCGGAAGGACAATCAAAATCCTTCCTGTACATGTTTTGGCCTCAGCAGAGCGACCTTTATTTCCACAGTCATAGAAAGAATCCCTGCACTCTTTCACAGAAAACCTGCAGTAACGAAAGGGAAAGGATTATACAACGAGTCAAGTACTCTGTTTTATTTACATGCAATAGAATATTCCAAGACATTGATACGATCCCGATCCATGATATAATGCTATAGACTTAATCTGTAACTATTTCACCTGGCAGTTGCATCAGACAGCATTATTATACAAACACGATGGATACAAAGCGAGGGGCAGACCTTACACTGAGGGATTACAGAAATAAAAGAGATAGCGAAAACAAAACAATGTGAAGTACACTACAACAAATCATCTCCAGATAACTCTTCTAACCCTGACGCTGCAGCGCATAAAGGGGTACCTTCTTTTTCTGCGTTCAGCGTCTGTGGTCATGCTATATTGTCAGGCCTGTCGTCAAGACGAAGTCCACTGTCTTCTCCAGGTTAGAGCGGCTGCCCCATAGCTTTTGCCTCAAGTCTGCATCCTCTGGCCAGGTCTGCTGTCTCTGCTCTTTGTATGTTGGGCAGTCCTGAAGTATGTGTTCCGGGGTCTGGGTTCCGGATCCACATTGACATTCATCTATGTATGAGATCCTCAATCGGTAAAGGATACAGGGATATAAAATTAAAAGAGTTGCATCAGAGATTTTTGCGGAAGGAATGAACAATAAATAAATCGAAATCTCGACTAACCACTAGTCGCCATTTTACAAAAAGAGGCAGACACGAGGCATATATGCATTGGGACCCCTCTCTTGGGCATGATTTTATAACACATGTCCCTTATATCACAACACTTTTCAAAATCTCCAGTTATATTTACTTTATATTGTTTGTACTGTATATAGCGAATTTCTGTTATTACATACATTGTCGATCCGGACGAAGTTGTTGTAACGGGGTTCCACTATATATATTATATAATGCATGGTCACGCATCTTGGTAGATGCGACTGATACTGGTCTCTTTTTGTATAAGTATGTCCTCACCCATTGAAGACCTCGAGAAATGTATAATCCCTATAGTGACGCAGTGTGACAATAGCATGCAAAAATATTGTATTAAAAAACTTCACATATACTTGGCTAATACATTTTATCAAGGACCTTACTAGATAGTCCGATTAGTGAGGTTTTTTACTTTTCATGACCTTTATTGACTTTTATATGCAAAGTGGTCAAGGAACCGTAGTTGTCAGCAATGATGACTGCCACAGCAATGGTGACTGACAGCAATAATGACTGACACAGCGTATTGAAGATAACACGTATTGAGGGATATATTATTTAAAATAATATTTATATTCGGGAAATCCCAATTCTTACAACAGACTTCGTTTGTGACGCGTATTATATTTTCTGTTATACGTGCTAGATTTATGTGATTATATGTGAATTATATAAATGTATATATATATATTTAATTTATTAAGAGATGTGATATAATGATACATTGTGTATTGTTCGAGAATTATCATGTGTGTTAGATCGCACAAACTAGTACTGCAAAGACAATCTGTAGTTATGTCATTAACCCGCAAACTTAATACTGCAAGTATCATATATCCTTTTGCTGTTGTTGGCTTCATGACAAGACATGAACATATGCCCAAAAACTAGATTTGAGAAACGGAATTGTAGTAGAATACTGTAATAAACAATCACACAGGACTTATTATTGCAACATAATACTGCAATAAACAATCACACAGGACTTATTATTGCAATATAATACTGCAATAAACAATCACACATGACTTATTATTGCAACATAATACTGCAATAAACAATCATCGATGAAGTATTGTTAAAGAATGCATAATAATGCAGCAAATGAATTTGAAACAGGTCTTCTCAGATGATACATATTCGCCTTACAACTTATATCAACACGCTTTCACTCTCCTACCACATCCCTAAAACACGATGCGATTTTAGTGAAACTAAATTTTTATACACGTTGAAAACTCTAAAAAAAGGCATGATTAATTTAAGGGTTAAATACAAGCAAATATAGTCGTATAATATAACCCTCAACGATTTCATTGTTCTACATCAACTTCGTCATATGGTTCTGCTTTCATAAACAGAGGAATATAATCTGAGATATATAATCACAATGAGCATTTAGAAACCGAGAACATAGAGACATCCATGTGCCCAATGCCCTCGCCGAAAAAAAAGCCCATCTTTGCCCAAATTTAAAATGATGCTTCTCAGCAAATGTGTAACGCATATATTTGAAATTGTATGTATGAATTTGAAATGTTATAAACCATATGAAATTATTTTTTCATTAAAAAGCAGCCAGTGGGTTCAATCAATTTGTTGTTTATATGCGATATAGATCAATAGTCTACTTGTGAGTACATTTCTCACACACACAAACATTAGGGTGTTTACAGTCAATTATAAGATATCATTTACACATTTATCATACAATTTGAATGATTTAAGTGTGACATTGCACTATACTGTAATATGACAGAAGGCTTTTATAGGTTGTATATTGATATCACCTCAGAATCTCCGTCAGAAGTGTCTCAATATAAAGTGTATAATTAGTAGGAAAACAATGAGTGCGCGGCTAAAGTTTATGACATTAGAGCAGATCACAAATAAGATTTTAAGTATTTCTGTAATGAAGATATTCAAAGTAAACTATATCATTCTATTTCAAAAATAGAAACGATTAGGACTTTCATGCCTTAGGAATAAGTAAACCAACATTGAACAGTTAGATAGGAAAATGTGATACGTCCAATTCAAGATGTTTACACACGAAAATTAGACCATGATTAGTGAATAATTTTGATAGAGAATTGATCCGAAGAGAAATTTTCAATATGTTTCACAATATGTGACTTTAAGGAAATTGAGAAGTTGGTTTAGAAAGAATAATGGCATTAATATTTTCAAATCTAATAGTCTATGGCAGACTATTATAATTGTAGGACTCACTGTTAGAAGATGTGATTGTGATAGAAACGTTATTTGTGAGAAGACTCATATAGTTGCAAATTTAATAAAATATTTACGCGAGGTCAGCGAAATGAGAAGAGATTGTTATGATATGGTGTATTAAGTTGAAACTTGGATCAATGTTCATCACAGTTAATGAACGAGACTGGCAATCAGTACGAGGTATAATGCGAAAATAACGAGCTGTTGATAAGCACATTAGAGGAGCAACGTTCCATTATGACAGCTATGAAACGCACAGCCTTTATACATATGAAACAATTAGGAGAGGCCACCAAGAATGGTCAAGTAAGAGAAGACACCAAACAGCAATATGTTTCTGTAACAATATGAAGCAAATGATAGAATAATATCAGAGATGTACTTAGAATGAATGAAAACAGACTACCACTATAAGCATTAAAATGGGTACCAGATGGCACAAGAAAAAGAGGAAGACCAAGGGAGGCTACTCGCAGAATTATCATAAAAGAGTGTATGACCATAGGTTTTCAATAACATACAAGTATTACACATAGTAGCATAACATCTCTCTGGCTTCTGTCCTAGGCACCGTGATGGTAACAACATAAATAGACACACCTACGACTAATCAACTCACAGAATATGTGTATTAAGTGGTAATAAAAATTTTTTCGAGGCACAATAATTAGTATGCCGACAAAGATCACAGTATTTCATTCGGTGCATAAATATGGACATAATGTAAAAGTACACAGTATAAATATGTTGCGTCTAACCAAAAATAGCATTGTATGCAAAATAAATGGTTTTAATACATTAGATAGTTACTTATATAATTACATTTTTGAGGGAAAAGTTAGTGAAACCTTCTACAGCAGACCATTCATAAATCATACGAATATATTCAAATTAAAAAATATTAATATAACTATATAAATATACTGTTCATCTGGTTCATCAAGATCATTTAGAATCTACAAAAATGTGTGAATTTTTATTCTGTAAAACAAAACTATTATTTTTTAAGTGAAATTATGAATTCAATCATGTATTATAGACATTTTGAAAAACTATCAAAATTTATTTCACTGTAATAAAATATTACACTATTACATTAGAAGCCATTAAAATGTGCAATCCAATGCCATCTCAAATTTTTAAATAGCTGTCATCATCAAGTGACATATTCTTTCCAGATCGTAGTCTTTCCTATGGATCTCTTGAATTATCCACGGTCTTGAGTAAGTTGTCCTGCATCTTCCAGTGACATGTGCAGGCATTCTTGAATGTCTTTTGTCCAACGGCGTCTTGGTCGGCCTTTGCCCCTGTTGCCTTCTATCACCCACTCCATTAACACTCTCTCCATGCCGTCGTGTCTCTTAATATGACCGGAAAAAGCTAGCTTTTTCTTTAATATAGTGTTCTCCATAGAAAATTTCTTGGCACAATACTCCTGTAGTTTGTCGTTGCTTTCAGGAGGAACATCCGATTTAAACTGACACCGAGGAAAACACATACATTCTCACTCACAATTTTGACCGGAAGTCAAATTAAATTTATGCAGATAATTAAATAGGTGTACATTTGTAAAATATAATTTTGATTAAAAGTTGATATATTGGATCCTACTGTTTGGATTGCGTGATGACCAATACATTATACGTGAAATTGCTTTCTGTTATAGTCCTTTTCTATGCACAATAATGTTGAATTTTACTATATATTAAATATATACAGCAATACTTATGAATAGATTTTACACAGAAATTACTATTATAATTTTTTAATAAACATTTATGTTGGAACAAACGTGAGATGAGAGCTTTACTAGATCTTGCATGCATTGAAAATGTTTAGTATTTCTGCAATGTTTTTTTTTTGTTTTGTATCTCAAAAACAGAAAATATTTTCATAATAGTCTGCACAATGATATAAAAATCATACGTATTAAAAGATATATTTTTAACGTATTTTAAAGTATTTTATTTTGCGTTCGTTTTCGATCTATCACAGGATCTCTCTTGTAACAAGAAAATTGTCATAGACATAACCATACTGTAGCGCAAAGACTGAAAGATGGGTTGTGCCGCTGTTTTTATATGTCATTGTCGCCCATCGCAGTGTCAGACTTGTGTCAGACAACAGTGTCAGACTTGTGTTGGTTCATCTCGCTGGTGTGCAGACAGGACTGAAAAGTTCAATGTCGGCATAGAATTCACTACCACATTTGCGACAAGTATGATCAGATTTAGGCGTCTGTATGTTTATTTAATAATTTTGGGCGTTACGTTTTCTTTGTTCTCCGAGATTGTATGTATCTCGGCAATGCACATATCTGGGCGACAGACTCCCAGGATGTGGTGTTGATGTTGAAGCTCCTTACTGACAATTTCAGAGAGTCTGTGTAAAGTTTCTTATGTTTACCTGCCAGTCGTTTTATCCTACGCGAAGTTAGAATATATGCAATGATGAATATATATATATATATATATATATATATATATATATATATATATATATATATATATATATATATATATATATATATATATATGTGCCGTTTTGAGATGCGTTTTTTAATAACTCAATTGTCCAGAGCAATACAAGGATATCCTAGCTCTGGTCTTGCCGGAATCAGAGCAAATGAAAGAGCCGATGTATTGGCAGACAATGCGGTGATCGATGACAAAATGCTGAGAACAGATAATGCAGACTGGATACATTCATTGCAAAGTAAGGATGTGGTTAAGGAGGCTGAGAACGTATACATACAAAGAATATCAGAATTTGAAGTGTCTGGAGGTGAGGGAGTGAATAGTAGTCTTTTTGGAAAGACCTAAATATCGCATAATCAATACCTGCCTGGGTCTCTACATACACTGCTGGAACGTAGAGCGAAGCACTTATGGAAGTGTCCTATGCTGTGATGCTAGTTTCTAATCAAGAATCAAGAAATGCATTAGTCAGGCATCGAATTGCCCTGAAGTAATCGGAAACACGACGTAACAAACGCCTGTTCTTATTCTGCTGGTAGACAATTACTGCCGACAGCCATAGTCAAACAATATCTCATTACTGGCGACAGCCATAGTAACACAACATCTCATTATTGTACTAACGCTAGGCTACTTACAACTAGTGGTAATTTGTGCAGATACGTTTCCAACTACAGACACGACACGCTATAATTACGAGATAGGGTATTCAAATATAAATATACATAGTTAGAGTTACGACAAGACTTACCAAACAAGCACCCACCGTCAATCACTGCAGGCACCTTCCTCCCTTTATCCGAAGAGAACCAATTAATTCAATTTAATTTAATACTAGAAATTTAAAACTGAAAAATGAGATAGAAAGATTATTAATTATTTCTTAGTAAACAAATGTGCATGCACGGAAGTAAATTATCCAACTATAAATATATGTTTATGTTTGAAACATAATAATGTATTGTAAATGTCAAAGTTACATAAGGCATTCATTAGAAAAAGTCGGCCGAAAACAAACTGATACTGCTAACTTTATATAGCAATCACAATAATATGTTATATCAATAATATATGTTAAAGTATGGAAAACACACAAATAATTTGGCTATCAAATCATATGTCACTTTTCGAATGTGTATTTTTAAAGTTACTATCGTATGCGAATATCGACAATGCTATTTAAGCACTGATTATGTGTGTATTGTACCATTGATTAGTTTTTGGTACGCCTGGTACAATGCATTGTAACTTGCTGTTCTCATTCTGAAGCTTTCACTAATATAATATTAAATCAACACATTATTCTTGAGATGTGTTGAAGTTGTTTGGACATGACAGTCGTGACTATGTTTTCTACTCGACACAAAGTCTTTATCTTGGCATAAACTTGGACCAGTATTGTATTGACATGTATATTTTAGCTGCTTTATTGTCGGTCCCCTTTTGTTAATTTTCTCTTAATTTTGTTTTCCGGAATTTTCAATATGATAGCACCATCAGGTAGCCGCGGCAGTGTAATGTAGAGACATACAGTAGAATCCCGTTATAACAAACAAGTCGGTTCAGACCGACAAAATATGTATGTAATAACATGCATTCGCTATATACAGTACAAATAATTTATAATATATTTAATTAGGGATTTTGAAAAGTGTTGCTATATATGGAAATTTGTTATAAAAGAATGCGTTATAGATGGGTTCGACCGTATTACCTTTAACTTACCTTATTTCCCATCTCTCATAGCAGCCAGTCCAAGCAAATATATTGTATTTCGACAATCCAAATGCATAAATCATAACACTTCATGGTATTGGATTTACTCGATTTGATCAAAACACAAATACTTCCAGAAAAGTATATCTTAGCGGTGCAAATGGATGTACATATGGTGACCTGTTCACAACAGATGTCTGTCAAAGATTGTGTTTGTTTTATTCTCGCAGATTAGTGCCTTGACCTCAGCATCCACGCTTACGTGGCTGTGTTTCCTGCAACGAGGCTGTGTTTCCTGCACTTTCTGTTGAGTGGTTTTGACTGCCTCTTTAAATACCGTAAGAATAGGTATCCATTCCTCGCCGAGAGTTATATCTTCTGGGGCGCAGATATGTTTAACGGTATCCTTTTGCCGACCCATCCATGATTTGCCTCTCTTGAGCCTGCTTCCCCTCACACGAGGGAGCTCGCTGTGTAGGGGTTGTCTATGTCAGAACTCACTCTGAGGTATACACGGGCACTCCACATATCAATTCTATATGCTCAGAAAATCAAGGTGAAATCTCATAGCCGCACAGAATGTGTCCCTTGTGCAACCAAGGATGATCCGCATCGCTTCATTTTGAATTCTCTCCAGCCTCTCATTCTCTATGTGACTGGCGGTGATAGTGGCGCCTGTATATTCAGTGACAGGGATGACAGGAGATCATATAAGATTACGAGCTGTGGTTGTTTAGTGTCAGCTGCTGCCATCACTATCAGAGCTAAAAGTCATTTGCGGATCTTTGCGATAACATGAACAACGTGTTCTAGGAAACACAGACTACGATCAAATCCCACGCCCAGGTATTGTAAGGATAAGGTCCTGATTACATCGTACCCTCTCATCTCCACCGCTGGTGTCACAGACTTTTCAATGTCATTGTTAAGAGACAACCATGTCACAGCAGCCTTCTCCTGGTTGATCCGTGCCCCTGAATCACACCAGGAGGAAACACGGTCTAGCTAATTCTGCAGTGATCCGACAGTTTCTTTTCTACCTCTTTCCTGTTTGTATTTAAGGATATCATCTGCAAAAGACAGTGTTCTAACTCTTCCGTCGAGATGCTGCTGTGTGATTGTCATGTAGACATTAAATAATACGAGTGAGAGGGGAGATCCCTGTGGAAGTCCTGGATGTATTGTTATGGGTTTAGATGTCCAACAACAGCACCTGAGAGCCACGTTCCTCTCGAGCAACACCGCTGATATCCATGAGTCATGGCTGAGTAAGAAAGCAGACGAAATATAAATATTTGCACACACCAACGGTCTGAGAAACTTCTATGATGCGCTATAAAAGTTATATGGTCAAACTTCTTCAGGATCTTTTCCCTTTCTCAATACAAATGAAACACAACTAATTATAGAGAAAAATACAGTTCGTCAGCGCTGGGTCCAACACTTCGTGTACATTTTGAATAAACCAATATCAATAAATAAATAGGCTATCTACCGACTACCACAGTCTCGTCTCAATGAATCGCGAATTAACACCCCTACTTTAAAGAACACTCGTAAAGCAATTCATCACCTTTCTAGTGTAAAAGTAGTGGTTCCGATTGAAAACTACTCACAATATATGTATGATGGTAAAAACCTAATTGAGAAACTTCATATCATTTTCCAACACTCATCGAAAAGCGAAACTGCTCTATACACCTGTATATAGGTAAAGAGAATCGTCAATTTAATTTTGTAATAACCATTGAGGCATTTCCCTAATACTGTACATCGCTGGGATGACAGTTGCCAGAATTCTTTGGAATTGTCGTACATCTCAACATAGTATTATTGCCCGAAAGCCAATGTAGTTTCAGAAAAACAACTGATATAGTTTTTACTGAAAGAAAACATGAAGAAAAATGTCAAAACCAACACTGTAACCTGAACACGACATTCATAGACTTAACATAAGCATTTGACACAGTTAAGTAGAGTATTGATATGTGGGAATCTGCGGAAGATTTGAGCAAAATATTGATGCATACAGAAATGTATTACAATGGTGCAGCAATAGCAAGCTAGAGTTCGGGATTATGGAGAGCTTTTCTGTCTCACATGGAGTTAAGTAGAGATGTGTATTAGCACCTACCATGTTCAGAATCATGTTCTCTGTTATGTTGGATGACGCTTTCAGATATCTGGACTTGGGAGTAGATATTATATATCGCAAAACGGAAAATTGTTCAACCTTCTGCGACTCCAGGTAAAAACCAAAGTCAAATCACACACAATCAGGTATCTACTATTTGCTGATGACTGTGTCCTAAATGCCAACTCTGTGGATTATTTATAATGTATTATACACAGATTTTCCAAAGCTTGTATTAACTTTGGGTTTACTATTAACGCGGAGAAAACGGAAGGAATGTTATAACCAGCACATGGCAAAAGCTATCTCGAGTCCTGCTTAAATTAAAGGGCATAGCACTTAAAGTTGCTAGATACCCATACTTATGTAGCACTTTATTACAAAATGTCAAAGTTGATGATTAAGTGTATACAAGGATAACCAAATCAAACAGCACTTTCAGCAGTTGTCCCACATGTGTGGCATAGATATCACATTAACCTAAGACTAAGCTAAAGGTTTACAGAGCAGTCGTACTCTTAGTGATGTTATGCGCTACTGAAACATGGACTATGTTTCTCTATAAACGTCATGTGGTGAAACTAAATCACTTTCACACAAATTGTCTCAGAAAAGGTATTAACATCAGATAGCGAAACAAGATTCCGGATACCACAGTCCTTCACAGAACTGGTTTCCCTAACATCCCTAACATTGACACTATTTTTATGTGGACACAGATCCGTTGGGCAGGTCATCTGGTACATATGCCAAATCAATGCCTGCCAATGGTACTTTTCTATGGTGAATTGGAGAGGAGTACACGATCTTAAGGTGACTAAAAGAAGGGCTAAATGGACTCGTTAAAGACCTCGCTAGAAGCCTTTGAAATAGACCAAGATACATAGGGAAAAACTTACACACAAAATCTACGTGACGATTTACAGTCAAAAATGGCGCACCATCTTGTGAAAATAGGAGATAAGTAGCAGCAACTAAACAACGGAGAGTAGCTAGAAAGTCACGGGTAGGCGAAAACCGTCTGCAGTGGTCATTCCATAACCAAAAGACATTTGCGGTTCGAATAGGGCTTAGTCATATATGAGCGTATAGCCAAGGGCATATCTCTAATTGAATTTCAAAAGTAAATGTAACAAATGATGGACAAATAACACTTGGAGTCGCATGCCAAAAACAGCCAAGGCGGAACCTTGAATGTACGGAATGCACGGAAGTAATCAAAATAGGCCTTTCATCTAATGTTTACATTTTGTATGCACAGGTCGTATACACTTTCGATAAGTCTAGTATAATAGTTAAATATATTTCTCGAACATGAGACAATTACCAACGTAATCATGAGGAGACTACCCAAAAAGACATGAGGAAACCTATCCACAAAAGTATGAAGGAGCTACCCATGAAATTATGAGTGAACTATCTACGAAAATATGAGAGAAATACCCACAAAAACAGAAGGAAACGCCCACGAATATTGAGGGATCTACCCACGAAAGTATGAGAACGTTTATCACGAAATCATGAGAAAACTACTTACGAAAACATGAGCAAACTACCCACGCCAACATGAGGACATTACCAACTAAAACATGAGAATACAACCTACAAAATCATGAATAAACTACGCATGAAAATGTGAGGAAATGAATCAAGATAACATGAGGACACTAATCACGATAGGTCATGTATAATAGTGAATACAATTTCACGAACAGGAGAAATTAACAAAGAAAACATGAGTACGCAAACCCAATAAAACATGAGGAAACTAACCACGAAAATATGAGAGAACTACCCACGAAAATATGAGAGAACTACCCACAAAAATATGAGAGAACTACCCACGAAAATATGAGAGAACTACCCACGAAAATATGAGAGAACTACCCACGAAAATATGAGAGAACTATCCACGAAAATATGAGGGAACTACCCACGAAAATATTAGAGAACTATCCACGAAAATATGAGAGAATTCCACGAAAATATGAGGAACTATCCACGAAAATATAAGGAAACTATCCACGAAAATATTAGGAACTATCCACGAAAATATAAGGGAACTACACACGAAAATATGAGGGAACTATCCACGAAAACAAAAATGATCTCTTTTTACAGATAAACAACAACCTCACCTTTCCAAACAAGTATTTATTGCCCGACTAGTCATATTAAGGTTATTTCTGTATTGATTTAATTCATAACTGAAGTCGCCATGAAGACTCTATCGTCTGAAAAAAATATAATATGTCACAAATATGATCGTCAATTTATGTGTTGATTTACTGATGTTGAAAATGTTAAAAAGTCTTGTTTACCGTATTTTGGTAAAATTTAAATACAGTAAGAACAACACAGCGGTATCACAACAGTTCAAAGAATCTTTAAACACGTTTTAAAATGTCCGAAAACATTTTCTGTGAGAGTGTTTCATCGACTTACTGTTCAACTAAGAATATATTAGAGTTAACATATACCGAATTTTACTTCAATTTGACAATAGGAATTCTAACACAAAGTGCATTGATAAGCAATCAAGGATTGTGGGTGTTTCAGTGGGTATGCTATGTCTTCATATGTCCATTCCTTGGATTGTTTGGGTCAGTTACCAACATTATAAACATCATCTGTTTCACCAAGCAGGGGTTTAAGGATTCCGTCAACGTCAGTTTGTTAGGTAGGCATATATTTACTTCAACATTGTACTAAAATGTATTCTTTTTATACTTTGTAATCATTTGTACTTTTGACTTAGAACTTCCCTCAATTATAAGACATAATTGATGCCATTTAGATGTGGGTATATAGGTGAATATGGAGAACATCATGGAAAGAGAAGAAAACAAATAAAGAGGTGCTAAAGATACTTAATATGAAGAAAGAACTACTAAGAGAAATAAAGATCAGGCAAATAAAATACTTTGGACACATTAAAAGACATGACACCTTATTGAAGACCTTACTTTAGGGCAAAGTCAAAGGGAGGCGAGCAAGAGGTAGGCTGAGATACAAGTGGTATAGTAACATCATACGATGGACAGGTTACAGTCTAGCAGAATGCACCACCAAGACAAGAGACAGGAGATTAGGGAGTTCCGTTGCAGCCAACCTTCGTTGCGGAGACGGCACCTAATGATGATGATGTACTTTCGAAAGGCAGATAACCAAAACAATACCAGTATTGGAACACATCAAAAGACAACAGGTCGAGTGGTTTTCATACGCGTCCAGACTACCAACAGATAGCATACCACAAATGGCCATGACACATAGACATTTCGGTTATTAAGTCAGAGGCAGACCATGTAAAAGATGGATCATAGAAATAAAAGAAGCCACAGGAACAAGCTTACAAACAGCACACAAGAAGGCCATCTCCAGAGAACTCTTCCACTCCTGACGCCGCAAGGCAAACAAGGGCCACAGCGTGTAGTAGACAGATAGATAGAATCTCATTCTCTATTTTTGTAATCATTACTTATTGTTCTACTTGTTCTACTCTATGTTCTTCATTTCATACAATCATTGTGCACTCACTACTGATTTTATTTAAATTATTGATACACACTACTGATTTTTTTTAAATTATTGATACACACTACTGATGTTTTTAAAATTATTGATATACACTACTGATTTTTTTAAATTATTGTTACACACTATTGATTTTTTTAAATTATTGTTACACACTACTGATTTTTTTAAATTATTGTTACACACTACTGATTTTTTTAAATTATTGTTACACACTACTGATTTTTATAAATTATTGTTACACGCTACTGATTTTTTTAAACTATTGTTACACACTACTGATTTGTTTAAATTATTGTTACACACTACTGATTTTTTTAAATTATTGTTACACACTACTGATTTTTTTTAAATTATTGTTACACACTACTGATTTTTTTAAATTATTGTTACACACTACTGATTTTTTTAATTATTGTTACACACTACTGATTTTTTAAAATTATTGTTACACACTACTGATTTTTTTAAATTATTGTTACACACTACTGATTTTTTAAAATTATTGTTACACACTACTGATTTTTTTAAATTATTGTTACACACTACTGATTTTTTTAAAATTATTGTTACAAACTACTGATTTGTTTAAATTATTGTTACACACTACTGATTATTGCTTCTTATTGTTATTTACTACTGATTGTTCTACATATTGTTACAACTGCTTTTTCTACTTATTGCTACTCACTCCCATCGATGCCAACTCCATGAAATGGACATGGGACTTACTCCAACCAATAAAGGCTGGAACTAAAATTGTTTGAGCCATCCTATTTACAGAGCAGGACCACAGTTCTGCCCAAAACAAGCACATGTGCTGAAGTCAGAGATACCTGGCGCACAAGGCCCGAGAGGCGTACAGGCAACAATAGTATTATGCAAACCTCCTATTTTTTTCTGCGAGCGATAAGAAGTAACGCACTAGTATTTTTTCTATTTATTGTTACTTACTACTGATGTCTCTACTTATGTGGCTACTACTGATTTATCTCTTTAGGAATGTCAAGAAATTCGAATGTTTGTGCACAAACATAAATAGCTCAGGAGATTGTGATGTAGAAATCAAGAAAAGAATTGCAATGACGACACTGAAACTTGCTCAAATGAAAACTTTTGCCACGGTACCAGTGGCCAAGTCAAATTGTGTATGATCAGAAATGCTTAATTTCCAGTGGTAATATATATACGGTTGTGAGGCATGATCATTAAATAAAACAGTAGCAAAGAGAATCGCTGCTTTCAAAATGAGATTCTACAGAGGAATTTTACGTATGCTATGGACAGCTAAATAGACAAATCAAGAAGTGTTAAGATCAATAAATTTCGATGAGAGCTGGCTCCTTAACGATATCATAATACAAAAGCTGAGTTTTTTGTTTTTTTTCTGTTATGTAAAGAGACATAACAGCATGGGAAGATTAATAGCTGAATGCAGAGTTAACGACAATAGGGCAATCGCCAAAACGACGATTACGCAGTGATAGACTGTTTAAATATGTCTCTAGCTGCGACAGGACAACTCGCCCAGAATCGTTGTGTTTCATAGAAACCTTAATCCACGTTCTGAAAAGAATATGTCACATGATAATAATAATTGATTTCAACTGTTACTAATTACAGATTTTTTTCAATTTGTTGCATACTGCTGATTGTTTTCTACTTATTGTTACTAAATACTGAAATTTCTAATTCTATTATTTGCTCGTTCTTTGAGACAGGATTACCAAAACGTCTCAACAAAAGAAATAAGACCTGATAGATGAAATGAAAAGGAGAAACATTAAATTCTTAGGACTAGCAGATACGAGGGTTAAAGACAGGGGCTGTAAGGTAGTAAAAGATAATAAAGCTCTAGGGCAAATTACACCAATCTTAAGAAACAAAAATGTAGATGTAAACACCAAAATAACACATCTAAACGATTATTATGCCAACGCTGTGATACCAATGCCAAACATGGACAAGAACAGCACAAGACAAGCGTAAACGTGTGCCAGCTTAAATGGCATACTTATGCAGAATCCTAGGAATATCTTTAAGAGACAGAGTGAGGAATGAGGACATTAGACAAAGAACCGGCACCACTCCCATTTTGGAATATATATGAGACAACAGAAGAAATGGTTTGCACATATCAGCAGACTACCATCAGACAGCATACCATAACAAGCTATGCTACACAGATACAGTAAAGATAGACCAGAGGTCAACCACGAAAACGATGGACCACCGAAATAAAAGAGGTGACAATTTCACAATATACTCAGCACAAACGAGGGTCATCTCCAGAAAACTCTTCAACTACTGACGCTGGAAGACAACATGGGATTTAGCGAATAGATAGATAGGTAGCTCGTTCGTTATATCTTACTTCATTTACTCATTTTTCGTTAACTAATATGCTCGTACAGTTTAAGATGGATAGCATCCATGTTTTACTGATTAGGTCTAAACTTCATTGACATCGTCACATTGTCCACATGCCATATGAACGTCTTGCATAGAGACTGTTCTATAGAGATATGTGTGTAGGAAGTGATAAGAATAGCGGTTCAAGAACTAACTTAAAGATATCTCTTAAACACTACAGCCTTTACCAAAACTCTTGGCAAACCGCTTTCCTTTACCGCACAGATTTGCATGGCGAGATCAGAGCAGGTGTTTACATAGAAAACGAGTAGAACACCATAGAAAATTTGAAAACGACAAAAACGTGAGACGTCAGACTGCTTTCTCTCATCTCAAAATTCTCAGTATTCCAGTTCACTTTGCTTATGTTCTTAAGAACAATCAACTGTGTCAGGACACAACCCATAGTGCCGGAAATGTGGAGGCCGCAGCTTCACAGGGAAAATGTTGATATAAACGAAAATAGGCTGATGTGTTTTCGACTATGAGCGTGCAATTCTACAAACGAAACTCAAGGACGGGCGACAATTCGACTAGAATGACTCTTTAGGACCGATGATAGCAGACAAACAACACAACTACATGGAAGCAAATAACACAACTACATAAAAGCAAACCGATGGTATAGCGAGAACAACAATGAAAAGAAGATACTATTTAGGAAGAGAGTGATAGGTGAAGTATATGGAAAATGTTAGAACATGGAGCGTCACGTGATGAGAAATAGATAATAGATTGGATAAGTAAGATACAGGGGAATATAAATCACCCACAAGAAAAATATAAAGATACAGAAGAAAGTATGGAAAGAAAACTAAAAATAAACGAAATACAAATTTGGTAAAAAGTAACAAATGAGAAACAAATATGAAATTAGTGTGGAGATACACACCACATTGTCTTATCCAAAACAATAGAGAAATTGGAATAAGATTAACCGCAGTGGCACTACAATATCCTAGAATTGTCGCTCACCGCAGGCAATGAAGGCAACAGTTTCAGTTGGTAATATTTCATCTCTCTGGTGCGTATTAAGCTGACTTAAAAGTCCAATTCTGGCAAGAATTTCCTGTCTATTTTTGGGGATCAGAGGTAGACAGACGTATATGTGTTTTCTGTTCTGTCTTTTCGGGCACCACGTTTTCTGTGCTGAGATTTCATGCTATCCAGCGATTCTGGTATTGTTGTGACACACTGTACGATTCGATTATGAGCGACAGACACCAAAGGTACTTTATCTTGTCATTTTATTTTGATAAGTCTGAAAGGTAGTGAGAGCAGTGGCGCTATACACTTTTAAATGTGTCGCGAAGCTCATGCAATTTTCGCACATTGTCTACATGTCGCGCAGTCTGTCATATGAAAGCCAAATTAGAGAGTTTGTTGTGTTTATGTTGGCATCAATGACATCGGCTTTGGAGAGAGTATTACCGAGATAAGACAATCTACCAAGTGGTAGAAGACAGAGTAGCATTGGTCTTGATAACTGGGTTATCGTACTGTTTACCGATAACAGACTATAATCTTGAATTGGTTGATAACTGCAATATCAATACACTCGGTAATACTTACAGACTCTCAAAGCCTGATGCACAAGATAGAAAATTGCATGTTGAGAAAGAAATGATGGGACTTATTGAATAGTTAAATTATACAGAGCATTACATAGAGATACTGACCCGATCATGTTAGAGTCAGAGGAAATGAGAGAGCCGACTTATTGGCAGGCAATGCGGCGATAGACGGTACATTGCTGAGAAGAGATAAAGCTGACTTAAGGACGGCAGTAATAAATTCATTTCCAGATGGAGATAATGTCAATGAGACTGAGAACGTACACATACAGAGAATGTCAGAAATGGAAGTATCTAGAGGGGATGGGAGGAAAAGTAATGTTTTGGAAGGCCCCGAAAATTCCCGCAATCAATACCTGACCGGAACTCTGAGTACATACACTGGGATAGTTGCTGGAATGGAGTTCAGAGCACATATGGGAGTGCCACAAGTGCTTCGAAGCTAGCTTCTAATCAAGAATCAAGACTATAATCTATATAAACATCATATAACAGTCTATGTGACAGAAGACATAGATGGACAATGAACAATGTCGTAGAGGAGACAGACAAGGAGAGTATGGACAACAGAAAAATATTTAGTGACAGATAATGGGTTACAGATTATACACGAATGTCTCCATGTGTGCCCAGTCCTTCTCAGCAAAGCTGTACGCAGCCTGTCAAGAGTATCACTCGCAGCATGTCGCAAGTATCACTGTATATTACATATCTTCAGGCGATATTTCACGTGTATCCCATACACAAACAATGTCTTCGGGGAATCTCCCTGACCCATACTAGTTAAACCGTGACCGTCTACAACATACGAGTAAGGTCTAATGGATAATGGGACATCACGCCTTCTTAATAACCCATTCAACTATTCCAGTGATTTTTATTGGTCACTATGATTATAATTTGTGTGACAACCAATTAAAATCAAGAGAATAGTCAACTGCCATTTTAGAAGATTGGATTTTCCCATTAGCAAATAGGTCTTGCACTATAGACAGTCATGGTTAAACAATTTGCATTTCCCTCTGTACGTCACAAGTTCGCTCTCGGATTTTGACGTCTTGTTTACAAGTGCATATGTTTGAATGTCCCTTCGAATGATCGCTTGGAACCACGATGTTGCATGCTATGTGTGGGATTCTATAAAGCCACTATGCTGCATGTTATGTGTGGGATTCTATGAAGCCACTATGTTGCATGCTATGTGTGGGATTCTATGAAGCAACTATGCTGCATGCTATGAGCGGAAATCCTTAAAGCCACGATGTTGCATGCTATGAGTGTAATTACTTGAAGCCACGATGTTGCATGCTATGAGTGTAATTTCTTGAAGCCGCGATATTGAATGCTATGATTAGAATTTTTTGAAACCACGACATTGTATGTTATGAGTGGAACTCATTGAAGCCACGATATTGCATGTTATGAGTGGATCTACTTGAAGCCACAATATTGAATGCTATGAGTGGAATTCCTTGAAGCCATGATGTTGCATGCTATGAGTGGAACTGCTTGAAGCCACAATGTTGAATGCCTTTCACAGTGGAAAATGTTGAATGCCTTTCAAAATGGAACTATTGAGAGGCAGCATTCCGCTTCGTTGAAGGAAACGGAATACATTTCTAGATAGGTCAACTACAATGAAATTAATCCTCTACCCATTTGTAGCCTTTGTTTATGTTATCGAAACATTTTGTGTAAAATGTTTTATTTAAAAATAAAAGTGTTGTTGTCATTAAGATCATGAATTGAAACCTATTTTTTCAGGTTTGGCAATTTCAGATTTCGGTTCCTTACTAACTCTTATATGGCTCAGTGTGGGGATGACTCCTCTCTTCCAAGAGGCTGACCTACCTTTTAATGCTATAGAGATCGACTACTTAACTGGTGGTTGGCCTCATATCGCTTTTACTCGTATTACAAGTTGCATCACAGCTTTGATAACACTAGAGAGGTGCCTGTGTATAACTCTGCCACTAAAGGTTGGTTTACATATGTATTTTATCATTAGCTCGCAATGAAATTTAATGTTGAGTAATTAGAGAAACTGGTTTCTCATCTTCACATTACAAAAAGATAGTGACATGTGAGATGAAATGCTTGAGGAAAGCTGCCGGGGTCACCAGGCTTGACAGATTGCGAAATGAATATATCAGGGAAAGAATAGGCATAATATCTTGTACATATTACATAGAGAAAGAACAGATCAAGTGGTTTGGCCACATTATGAGAATGCATCACGAAAAGTTGTCTGTACAATCATGTAACCAAATGGGATCAGGGTACAAAGCCAGAGGAAGACCGTGGAAAAGATGGATATAAAACGTCATGGACATCCTGTACAGACACAGCCATAGCACAGCCGAGGCCAAACATCTGACTTTAGAACGCAAGCTCAAGCTCCAATCACCCCTACGCTTAACGGCAAGAGTGGATCTCAAACCACCTGGGGAAAGACAATAGACCTAGAAATTAGAGATCAGTTCTCTACGTGGAAATTAATCAATATCGGACACGTTATATTTATTCTTCCAGGAAGAAAAATGTTGCAATGCACAGCGAATTGTTGGCTACATCACTTAAGATAATTAATAGTCTCAGTTGTATGATGTTAAATCATTCACCCGCCCACCTGCTGACTCATGTTTTGTGTTCATTCGTTATTTGTAGTTGAAAAGATAATTACCCACGTAATTCACCGAGCCAACATGGTGTAGCATGTCAGGGGGCATGCTCTGGGAAGGTGGAGAAATGAAATAATATACGGAAGCCATGACGTAAGTTTATGTTTATGGCCGTCAACAAGATGTAAGTAATATTTAAACTTGTTTATCTTGACTAAGAGCACATGTGACAAGAAATAAAAGTGGACAATTCCGTCAACAATTGAATGAATAAACTCAAACTTGGAGGTGTTCACAATGTTGATAAAGGCGAACCAATCAAGGTCATATTCTATTATCAATAGTACTTACGAATAAAACCACTTTTGTCTAAGTTTTATGAAGACCAACAGACTGTCGGGTCTATGTGGAATATGGAAGAAATCATACAAGTAACAATATACAAGGCAATTTTATATTATCAAAAGTTTCCTAAATCCAAAATACGTTCTTAAAATGTAGAATTTTTTACTTGCGGTATATAGAGCAATGGTCCGTCTAATTACACGAGTTCTCTGACAGAGAAACTTGTATGAGATAGACATAGTCAACCACAGTCCAACCTATAATTTATCCGGAACTATAATCTATCTGGAACTATAATCTATCGAGGACTATAATATATCCGGGACTATAATATATCCGGGACTATAATCTATCCGGGACTATAATCTATCTGGGACTATAATCTATCCGGGACTATAATATATCCGGGACTATAATCTATCTGGGACTATAATCTATCTGGAACTATAATCTATCCGGGACTATAATCTATCCGAGACTATAATCTATCCGGGACTATAATCTATCCGGGACTATAATCTATCCGGGACTATAATCTATATGGGACTATAATCTATCTGGGACTATAATCTATCTGGGACTATAATCTATCTGGGACTATAACCCAAACCCCATATGGGACTGTCTATAAATTTAGTCAACTTTGTTTTTGTTGTATTTTGACCTCCTCCTTCCTCATTGTCAACAAACTGTAAATACTTGTTTTATATCAATCAATCAATAAACCCGTAACCCTTCAGGGTCGTAGGGGTACCACATTGGATGACTCAGAACACAGAGTCCTCCAGCGAATGTTATCCTCAGCGATGCGTATGAGTGTGGAAATATCTTGTCCTGTCCATTCCTTGATGTTGTCTGTCCATGTTTTATATACCGGTATGTCAAAAAAAAACGTTGAAATTGTTCATACAATTTAATTGGTGCATAGAAATGTTTTTTGTTGACGTCAAATTTTGTCCCCCACCGCTTCCATTTATCATAAACTGTCAAAATTAATTTATGGACATTTCCCATGGACACAACTTTAAGCTCATAAAATCGCTACTTAAAGCTGCAAAGGACTAAACATTTGGATATGTACCAAACCACACGTAAAAGACACCATTCGGTTCGCCGACCCAAAAAGGTTGCCAATCTTACATATAGTCTAATGATAAAACTAATAGTGATTATAGGATAAAAGTTCGAATGTTGGATAACAACCCTAAAGGGGAAATATGTGTCTGGGGTAACACAGGACAATAGCAAAATTAACGAAAATATATACAAGTGTTACCAAACTATGTATAAAACAACCTAACAGCGAGGCACAGGTTGTTAGGTTGTCTTACACTTAGTTTGATAACACTTTTACCTGTTTTCGTTCATTTTGATAATAGTGATTCTAAGTTGTTCGTTTTTCTTTTCCTCAGGTGAAGTCAATCGTTACTCAGAGAAGAACAGTAGTGGCCATTGTGTGCGTGTTTGTCACTCTCATCGCCAGCGTCTCTCCGGTGTATTGTGTCAATAGTTTTGGCATGAGATTTTATCCTACACTCAACAAAACTATGTTAGGTTTGGTATATTCTCAAGATCGGGAGAGAGTGGAGAAAGTTTCGTTCGCTATCAATAACGTCCTGCTGCCATTCACCGCCTTTATTATTGTTTTAATCTGCACAATCCTTCTAGTTATCACACTACAGCAAAAAGCAAAATGGCGGAAAAAATCAATGTCTAATGATACTATCTCCAGTCGTGACCAAAATATTGCCAAGATGGTTGTCTTTATTTCTAGTCTTTTCATTGCTTGCTTTGCTCCTATTTGTCTAATCTTTGTTGGTATGATTTTAGAACCAGATCTTTCTCTAGATGGTAAATATAAAAATATGTTTCTGGTAGTATCTGGTTTTAGTTTCATTTTAGAATCGACAAATTCTTCAATGAATATTTTCATTTATTATTACATGAGCAGCAAATACCGTACAGTTTTCCGTGAATTATTCTGTGTTATTTCTAACAAGACATGAAACACTAAAAGGGCTTCTGTAGATAATCGACATATCGGTAATAAATATGATTCTTAAACAATAATTTGAGAACGAAGTATGCCATTTTTGCTGTGATAAAATATCATGATAGTCGACTTATGTTCCGTCACAAGGGAATAAATGGCTACAAGAATAACTTGTTTTAAGATTGTAAAATAACTCAAAAGACAAATTCCAAAGTAGCAAATTATATATCTCATCGCATTACAGCTGCATTAAAACTCATATATTGGATTTGCAAAAACATTAGAAGACATTCTCATAAATCATAATGTCAGAGAAATAATAATATAGAGATGAAAACGCTACTTCCTAACAGGAGATACATGAATAACAGACTCTTACTTCTACGACCAAAAGGAAAAAACTCATAAAGCACCTCGCCTCATGCGAATGGGGAGCTGATTTGCATGCTCTGCGCCAGTTATATACTGTATGCGTCCGATCAGCAATTGACTACACACTTCATGTACAGGCAATAGCAAACAAAAGCCTCCTACAGAGATTGGACAACGTCCAAAATAACGCACAGCGATTTATGTGCAGTGCCATGAAAACCACCCCAACCGCTGTGACATCAACACAGACATAGAACCCTGCCTTACACCTAAGAAGAGAACAAGCGGTAGTTGAAACCGTTGCAAGATATATGAGAATGGACACCACAGAAGAAAATAGAAAAATGATAGAAAAGTGATCGGAAAAACACAGAATACTCAAGACATCATTTCTAATTAACGCAAGAGATGCAAACAAAAAACACCATCTACCAACAAATACAGAACAAAAGGAAAATACAATCATTGACCCACCCTGCAGACAAGTAATAACTCCTAAAACAAGGACTGAACCCTCTGATCCCTCGACAGATAAGAACAATGTAAGCCTATTACTTAAAACTATTAGTCTAGAAACAATTCATACATACCCACCAGAAATAGTCCATGTATACACAGATTGATCCGCACAAAATGCTACCACAATTTCTGGATACGGAGCTGTGATAAAATAACACAGACCTAGAAGGCTACCCCCACATCTTTGGCCCATGCGGAGACATCTGCTCTAACTACACAGCAGAGATAATAGCAATCGAGAAAGCAATTGAGTCGGATTATTGTGGACTTTGAGAACGGAACCTGAAGACATAGTCATATTCTCTGACTCAGAATCAGCACTGCAGGCTCTGGAGACCAAAAAGACATCCCCTGGTTGCAATATCAACAGACAGATAGACCAGCTATCTACTTCATATGGCACACAATTCACCCTGCAATGGATTCCGGAAACAAAACTGTTAATAAACTAGATAAGAGAGGTGTTTAAGCCCCCTCCCCTCCCCCCCCCCCCAGTTTTCCAAAAAAAATCTCCCTAAAAACATTCAAACAAATCCTAAGAAACAACTACATGCAAGAATGGATACAACAGTGAGCCCATACAACAGTGGACGCTCACTATATGAACACCAACAAAAAACCCAACTCAATGGACACTCTGGGACAACTGAGCGAGAATACCAGAGTCTCAAATTCCAACTAAGAACAGGTCAGGTTCACGTTAATAAACACCTGAACAGAATAAATCCATCACACTAATCAAACTGCAGACATTGTACCGCACAAAAGGAGACTGTCGTACACCTACTACTGCAGTAAACAAAACTAACAGACAACCGATAAGAACTACTACCACCCTTCCAACTATACACAACACACTCTATATAATTGCAACACAGCTGATGAAAACATGTGCATCACCAGAAGGGTTATGGGCTGTCAAGATCTGCCTGCTCACAGCGATATTGAATCATAAATATACACATATATATATAAATATATATACACATATATATATATATATATGCATATATATATATATACACACACATATGTGTGTATATATACATATGTGTGTGTATATATATTTATATGTATATATATATTTATATATAATTATACACATTTATTTCATCATCATCATGTGCCGAGCCGAATGGAGTTGACGATCATATTTCTCCATGTGCATCTATCTCTCATACATGTCATCATCTCTGTTGGTGTCGTCAATCATTTAGTCAAATTGTATAATATCTTTTCTCTGGGTCTTCCCTTGATCTTTTCTCTTCTATCTTTCCTGTTGTCACTATATTCTCAATGCCTCCTCTTCTCATTGTGTGCCCAATACATGTTGACTGTCTTTTTCTTATATTATCAATAATGCATCTTTTCACATCCATCCTTGTAAGACATTCTTCTTTAGTAATCTTTGCTGTCCTAGGAATGCGTAACTAGGAATTATCATGTTGATGATTTCGCCATCTTAAAGTTTAGTTTTTGAAGTACATTTCTATGTTTATCTGGATTTTATTAATAATTGCAATATAGTCTTTATCTGGTGTTAATGGCTTTCTATGAATGAACCACTTTCTAGCAGTGTCAGCAGAGGTTATTTCTATTGTAACAAGGTTTGGTGGTAGCTGTGGTGGAATATGCACTGGCAGTTCTGACTCTTGGCCAAACTCAGATCGAAAGGCTGGGTAGAATCCAAAATGCAGCAATGCGTATCATTTTTGTGTGCACAAGAGACACATCGACAAGAGCTATGCACTGGATAGTACCTGTTGTTGTTGTTGTTCGTCCATCACAAGTGATGATGACCATTTGTTACATCCACTTTTAAAAATTCAATTTTAGTTATGTTTTTGATTATGAGTTCGTAGATGGCTAATGAGCCCTATTCGAGCTGTAAATTTCCTTGGACAGTTTGGACATGGAATGCCGACTGTAGACGGATCTTGGTCTATCCGTGACTTTCTGGCTGCTCTCCGCTGTTGAGCTGCTGCATTTCTTTTCATAGTACCTACTCGATTGTCCAACGGCAAAGCACAGATTACAGTATTGCCGTGCACGGGTGTACCTTCAAATAAATGCAGACAAGGAACACCCAGTGCATTCCGAAATACTGAAAGTTAATAAATGTAGCAGACTCAAGAGAGGGAAGTCATAGGTGTGACGTTCTGAGAATGTCATACAAAGCCTGTGCAGATTGCAAGATGTGGCAACATGTGCGGCATGGATAGATATAACCGCAGATTTTGAAACTTGTTTGAGAGTACTAATAACATTTAGCAGGAAATACAGAGAATGGTGCTCGACGGCTGTGGAGCATGAGGTACAGGTATTGTTCTGTGAGAATGTCAAAGAGGAGGATGTGATTATATACATTGATGGATCTGGGATTAGACATGTTTGCAGTGCTTGGACCTTCACAGCTCAGTGCCCAGGTAAAATTTATCAGGGAGGAGAGTGGGGTCTTTGCTGTGACTACGAGCAGCATAACCATAGAGATCATGGCGGTGATCAGAGGATATGAATCGGTAGGCACACAGACGAGTTCACATTTAGTGACTCTATGAGTATGATTAGGAAGATACAAGTGGCCTCCTTCGCAAACAGTGACCTTGAGAAAAACGAGGTTGAAAGTAGATACATTTACTTTCATACCGGGACACGTGGTTGTTCGAGACAATGAAAGAGCAGATCAACTGGCGCCATGCGCGATTGTGGCTCAGGGCGATTGGGCAATGGATCGAGATGAAGTTTTGATCTCCATGAGAGATATAGCACACGAGAGTGAGACTAGTGTGAATGATGATTCCTTTTCAATAGCCAGGGTTTGAAATGCTATGTAGCTAGAAGTGAACATTTTGCAGATATACTCATAGAGATGAGAAATCGGAGCAGCTATGAACTTGTCCAGTTTACAGTGATGATGTAAAGGTAAAGGTATGTCCCATGGCAGCAGCCTGCCGTCGGGAATGAAGATAACTCTTCATGTACTAAGCAGCAGTAAATATTAAGTAGGGTGGCCAGTTCCCTTCTTTGCTGTCTTTACCTCCCCTAACTCATACGTCAGGTATTCATTTACAGCTGAGTTGACTGGAGGAGTGATCGTGTCAAGCGAGAAATCACAACCCGGATTTTTTTTGTCCGGACGTGGTTTCGAACCTGGCACGCTGTAACCCAGAGATAGAAAACAAGCTCACTATCACCTAGACTACCGCGCTCCTCTGCGGTAATGATAATCCAACGACTAATTAACTAACAATCTAGTTACGTACATTAATAACATATGTCGGGATATCTACTCGTTTGTAAATCTAAAAAAATGTATACACAAGCCATATGGAGCTTATTACTCTCCGGTTTCCCCATATATACTTTCTCCCTGAAAGCAGCATGCGGTCGGCTAAGAGTACCGCTCACAGTACTCGGGCTGTTGAGAGTACCGCTAACAGTACTCGGGCTGTTGAGAGTACCGCTCACAGTACTCGGGCTGTTGAGAGTACCGCTCACAATACGCGGGCTGTTGAGAGTACCGCACACAGTACGCGGGCTGTTGAGAGTACCGCTTACAGTACTCGGGCTGTTGATAGTACCGCTCACAGTACGCGGGCTGTTGAGAATACCGCTCACAGTACGCGGGCTTTTTGAGAGTACCACTCACAGTACTCGGGCTGTTGAGAGTACCACACACAGTACGCGGGCTGTTGAGAGTACCGCTCACAGTACTCGGACTGTTGAGAGTACTGCACACAGTACGCGGGCTGTTGAGAGTACCGCTCACAGTACTCGGTCTGTTGAGAGTACTGCACACAGTACGCTGGCTGTTGAGAGTACCGATCACAGTGAGTAACTTCGCATGTGTCAAGCTGTCATGCCCATGAATTTATTAAAATAATTCAATTTGTAAACAAGACGTGACAATATGGATTAGAACTCCCGAACTCTTGTACACAAGGCTAAAGCTTAACCACTATGCCAGGAAGATCCCATATCAATATACCAGTGAATAAGAATACCCAGCTAGTAGAGTTGTAGAGTTCAACGGCGCAATGAAGGGTACTTCCAACTCTCCTGAACGATTTTCTATCAAACTATTGTTACCTGAACAGTACCGTACCTACCTAATTGTTAATAACGATTAACTTTACCAGCTCTGAGAAGACCTTAACAGCTTAAACCATATCTCACTATCATCATCATCATCAAGTGCCGTCTCCGCAACGAAGGTTGGCTGCAACGTATCTCCAACATCTCCTGTCTCTTGTCTTGGTGGTGCACTCTGCTAGACTGTAACCTGTCCATCGTGTAATGTTACTCTCCCACTTGTATCTCTGCCTACCTCTTGCTCGCTTCCCTTTGACTTTACCCTCAAGTAAGGTCTTCAATAGGGTGTCATGTCTTTTAATGTGTCCAAAATATTTTATTTGCCTGATCTTTATTTCTCTTAGTAGTTCTTTCTTCATATTAAGTGTTTTTAGCACCTCTTTATTTGTTTTCTTCTCTTTCCATGATGTTCTCCCTATTCTTCTATATACCCACATCTCAAAGGCATCAATTTTGTCCTCTAATTGTTTATTTAGTGTCCATGTTTCTGAGCCATACATTAATATGGAATAGATGTAGCATTTTATAATTCTCATTTTTAACTTGTTTGTAATTTGTTTAGATATTAATAATTTCCTCATGTCATTGAAGGTACTTTTAGCCATTCCTATTCTCCTTTTAACTTCTGTTTCACATCTGCCATCATTTGTGACTATGTGTCCAAGATATTGATACTGTTTTACTTGTTGTAGTTTCTCTCCCTGTATGTTTATGTTTACCTCCTGTTCTTCTGTGTTTTTGCTGATTATCATGGTTTTTGAATGTTTATATCCAGTCCATATTCATTACTTGATTTTATGACTTGATCTATTAGTCTTTGTAGTTCATGTTCACTTTCTGCTAAAAGAACAGTGTCATCTGCATATCTAATGTTGTTTATTATTTTCCCATTGATCTTGAGTCCTGGTATTTCTTCTATATTTTTAAAGATATTCTATGTGTAGATATTAAATAGGCTTGGTGATAAAATGCATCCTTGTCTTACCCCTCTTCTTATTTCTATGTACGGAGAGTAGCTGTTTTCACACCTTATTGATGCAGTTTGTTCCCAATATATATTTCTAATCAGCCTGATGTCTTTTCCATCTATGCCTATTTCTTGAAGACATTTGATTAATTTTTCATGTTGGACTCTGTCAAAGGCCTTGCTGTAGTATATGAAGCAAATATAGATACTTTTTTGGACTTCTATATATTTATCTATCACTAGCCGGATACTCAGTATAGCTTCTCTGGTTCCTTTGTTTTTCCTAAAACCGAATTGTTCTTCACCGACCTCCATGTCTATCTTGTTCTTAATTCTTTCATGTATTATCTTGAGAAGTATTTTAGTTAGATGGCTCATTAGACTTATTGTCCTATATTCTGTACAGTCCACACTATAACATTATAATAATGTAACACTATTTAGCGTCTTTAATTAATGTCATTATTTAACGTCATTATTGAACATTAAAAGGGTATGGGGAAATACGTGTGTATCCTAGTATTGTTTATACACCAACGGCATAAGAAGGAATGATGTGATCATCATTAGGTCATAGCTGGTGCTTTCCCAGAAGATCTGGTACCAGTTTCTTTAGGTTTGATTAACCTAGGAGCACAGATACATGAGAGCATCAGGGTTCAAATAATATAGCTGTTGTCTTCGCTACGTACATGTCACTGGGAACGATTAGGAAATGTTCAATGACAACATGTCACATGTGAATAAATATTTAATGTCACTGTATATCTTGACTATGTTTCTTAATGTTGTCTTCTGTTAAATGATCCTCTTGGATGACGAAGATATGCAGACCAGCGGACATTGCATCTTTGTATTTGTGTGACAGACTTCTAGGTGACAGGAAGTGTTCAGTGTGCCGTTACTGCAAATAGGTCAACAGACCAGACAGAATAATGAAACATTAGGTCGCTTGCTGGCAAGACATTAGGATACAGTGGTAATGCCGGACATCAGTTTATTCCTTCAGAGACTAAACATGATATGCTGGCAAGACGTGAGGTTTATGGTGGTTGGGCCGGACATGAGTTTATTCCTTCAGAGACTAAACATGATATGCTGGCAAGATGGTAGGATGCAGTGGTAGTGCCGGACATGAATTTATTCAAAACCTACTTTATACATTTTTCAAAGCGAACTCTATTCCTTTATAAATTACTGCTTGAAGAAATTGCTTTTAAAATAACTAGTAATTGGATCATCACAAATATAAGCTCTTCCAACTAAACACTAACACTCCTAGTCAAACCGTAACAATATGTATAAGAAATAAGGATGAAATCTAAATATGGACAGTGAAATGTGTTCTAACAAGACAAGCATTTAAATGTAAACTATTTATTTCTTCCCACAATGAATGAATCGTTAAAATTTGTATTTGGAAGAAATGTGGCATCAAGAATAAAGAACCAGATATATTTGAATTTATGATTAAACACACGATTCCCAAAATTGGAATAGTTGATAGTTGGAAAAAACGGTAGAAAACATAATTAATGTATAAAGGCAGATAACCCAACACAATCAACATAAAATGATAAACTACTGAAACAAGTTTAGGAGTTTAATCATCTAGAGAACAATTTTATAACCGATGAAAGCATAGACAGAAAGAGCTCCAGACAAAATGCCATTTACGTAAATTATGAACATACACCAATCAAGTTTAAACACATTTCTATCACGATGGAAACCAACAGGCAAATAATAAATTAAATATTCATTCAAACATTCTGTTTTCAATGCCACGCATGGACACTAACTAAAGAACAGGAGAGAATGCTTACTACATCTGAAGATGAGATGTCTAAGAAAAGCAGCGAACGTAACAAGAAGAGATCATTTGAGAAATGAGGAGATTATAAGAACTGTGGGAACAACATATGTGGTCAAATATATTGAAAATAGAGGTTGAAATAGTTCGACCTCCTAATGAGAGTGAAACCTTAGTGACCAGCGGCAAGAGCATATAACATTAAAATAGAAACAGCAAGATACAGAAAGAACAAGAAGAATCTAGATTGAAGGAGCTACAAACATGTTGGCACGGCACAGTATTACTACATATCATTTCGACCAGACGTGCAATAAGCCCGAAAACAGATCGTCATTCAACCCTGCAACGGCTTACAGCAAAAGCAGAGAAAAGACAATAGACAGATAAATGAGTCATATCTTCCTAAGAAAACTAAGCTCCCAATTAAAATTTCTTTTATAAAATTGCAAACATTAGAAATGTAATAGAAAGTGCACGGATTACTATGACCATATAAACCCTGATACACATTTTAGAATATAATCTATGTTTTCATGTAATAAAAGTATTAATGCATTTTAAAGTCAAACTTGCATCTAATGTTTATTAGTAAAGTCTACATAGCACAGACAATCATTTTGAACAACGTATCACAATTTCACAAACATTTTAGACCCGCATGATCTGTAAGTTAAACACACACAAGGAATTCTACTGTTCAACCCATATTTCACTAGTCGTAACATATTATTAAATTATTAACAATAAAACACATTATCAACAAAGGCTTAACAATGCTGACATAACAACGCGCCAAAGACAATAACTATATATTTTTAAAAAGACATATTTTCGTGCTATCGATTACAGACTTTACAATAAAGATTACTTTCAATGAATATCCCCGTAGTAAAGTTTCAATAAATACTGATGTTGAATATATGTTATTCAGTCCGATCTTCTGATAATCTCATTCTTCTATCTCAAGTTCTGAGAATCATGTATAATTTTGCCATCGACCAATAATTTGATTTCAATCCTGAGCAGCTGCTTCTTTCTTCAACTTATCAATAATATTAGCTTCCAGTTCCTTCAATTAGCGGAACTGTGTGTCTCATATAGAGACAATACATCATTTTATATCTTGTAGTCATTGTTTATGGACTTCACATTTTTTGGGGTTTAAACTCATATGTAACATAACATTTTGTATTATATGTTCTCAAATATAATATATAAACACATATATGTTTGTACATATCCTATTTAGCATGCAGCTATCAAGCCATCAATGTTTTACTATAGAGATTTTGGCAGCATTTATGTTGTCTTTAGTTTGCTAATACTGCATGTAAATTGTAAAATTATCTGCTGTAAGATTTAAGTCCTGAATCGTGGCTATCACAGACGCATTATATATCTTAGTCACCTACGCACACACACATACACACAATATATTTTTATATAAATATAAAATTACTATATATATATATATATATATATATATATATATATATATATATATATATATATATATATATATATATATATATATATATATATATATATATATATATATATATAATACAACTATATGGACAGAGATTGCGGTTGTCTTGTGCGGTATTTTCCTTGACAGGAGAGGCGAAAATTATGTGTGCAAAAGCCCATCTAATGAAGGTCGGTATAATTTACGATTTTACAATTCATTATAAGAATTATCAAGAAATTCCCGCCTAGTCCACATACCAACAACTATTCACTGTTGAACGGGAATTCCCGCAAGGGTGAACGACAACTCACTGTCCAGTATATTCGGAAATATCTGTTAGATATAATAACAACGCTAGAGCTTCAGCCCTCACAGTTCGTGGTCGGGCACGGCGTGGTCGGCCGGAACAACAAAGAAACCTGTTGCAAGGACCAGAGATGCGTCCTGTTGTTGACGTCTGTTTCGGCAGCATTAGACTCTGAACACAATCAGATCAGAAAACGTGGTCGCCGTGATGTGAATAACAGAGGGTGGAGAAGGAAGGAATTCATAAGGAAAACCGATAGAATACGGAAACATAATATCAACATTGGATACTGGAACTGCAATAGTGCTAAGCAGCGCGGCCCAGTTCTTGAACGTCTCCTGTATGACGTCGACATCATGTTATTACAGGGGACACAGGCTGAACAGTTGAAATTTATGGACTTCGTGTGTCACGTCAATCCTGTAAGCCCAACATAACACGGGCAAGCCATTCTCGTTAGGCAAGGTATACCACACACACTATTGAATTTATCAGCGTGGGATAGAGAGAACAGAGAGCTGCAGGGTGTGCAGATAACATTCCAGGGTAGAAGGTGGAACATCATCAACGTCTACATGGGAAATTGCTCCCATATTAAGTCTGATGACTGGGAGTTCATCAGTGAACTTTAGCATCTCCCTGGATAAATGCTACTGGTCTGTGGAGATTTTAATGCACGAAATGTATCCTGGGGAAATCCAAACAACAACCCTCAAGGACTGGCTTTACATCAAGCGATACTCGAGACTAGCTCTTCTGAACTGTATGACCATGACTAGATTAGCAACCACAGAAACATACTCCGATTCAACATTGACCTCGCACTGATCTCAGGTCATGGAGCGACAGATGCGTGATGGTCAGCTCTCAAATATCACGGAAGTGACTATTTTCCAAGCGCCATAAGCTTCTCGAAAGGGCGTCAAGACATATTGACCAAGATTCACCACCCTTTCAGATATGCGTGCACGAAAGAATCAGTGCTTAGCAGCTTGAGAAAGAAGGCCTGGGAACGCAAGTGGGTGAGACCTAAGATCCAACAGCCCCCCCCCCCATGGTGGAATAATGAGACAGAGGCAATATGGCTACTCAAAAAGCAAGCAATAAAGGATTGGCAACACATTAGGAAACAAGCAAACATCACACTCAGTGATAGACTGGAAGCACAGGGTGCAATGAAGAAGACAATAGAGTCTTTTAAACACGTTGTTGAAGTAGCAAAGAAGATGTGTTGGAATAAATTCAATGAGGAGGTCACGGCGGACAAAGCATTTTACAAGTTTTGGAAACTACATAGAAGAACAGAATCGAAACCCAGTACAAGCGTGAGGGACGACAAAGAGCAGACACTGATATCAGATGATATGAAAGGCAGAGCTTTCTTTGATAGATATCTTTAACAAACTAATCAGGGTGACTTAGATCAGCGCAAAGACATGCTGCATACCCTGACATCCATCACGGATTCTAGGGCCAAAGAAGACCAGCTTGCAGATGTTAAAGAAGTGCAACTGGCTATTAAGAATGCATCTGATGGCGCTCCAGGTCCGGATGGAATCAGGTACAGCTTAATCAAGGACATTGAGGAGAATATGCTAGCTAAAATAACAGACGATTATAATGCGAGTCTGAAAACAGGAGCAGTACCAGAGGAGTGGCTACATAGCTGTCTTATACCCGTGCCAAAACCAGGCAAAGATTTTACGGACATAAAAGGTTATCACATCATTACACTGCAGAATGTGTACGGTAATATTGTGGAACGAATTGTTGCTAGACGCATAACTAGGGAACTAGAGATAAAAGGCGTTCTCCCAAATAACCTAGGTGCATACAGACCTAGACGAGACACAGTCACAAATGCAGCAGTTCTTGCATATGAAGTTTATAAAGGTTTTTAGAAAAAAGAAGAATCTGCAGTTGCAGCGATAGACCTGGAAGATGCATACAATAGAGTTAGCTACACCCATCTCATCGACATGCTAAGGGAACAAGATATCCACCCCTCGATCATACGCTGGATAGAAATTGTGCTAATCTGTAGAAAATTCGCTCTGAGGTGTTGATCCTGGACGTCTGATATCAGAACAATAGCACCTGGTCTGCCACAAGGATCTCCTCTGTCCCCAGTACTGTTTAATGTGTATACATTGAGAATTGCTCAATTGCAAACTCCCAGCAATTGTAGAGTTCTAACATACAGCTTTATATAAGTATAGTTGGGGGTGTCAAGCTCAATATCCATCCTATGCTGTGCATACAGATCCTTTCAGACAACACACGGTGGGCAAATATTGCCTTAAATGTTGTAACTATCCGTAGTCGTAACCTTCGATAACAGTTACTATGTTGTTCCGACAGGTCGACGTTGTGCTTGAACTAGTTACGGGGACGACGTAACAGCAAAGAAACCTGTCGCAAGGACCAGAGTTGTGCCCTGATGTCGACGTCTTTTTCGGCGGCATTGGACTTGAAATACCATCGAGTCGAATGGCTGCTGGAACAGAGGGTGGAGCACTTATGGGAATACCCCACGTGCTGTGAGGCCAGTTTCCTAATCAAGAATTAAGACTATCCTATTCAGAGTGTAGAGATAACCTGGTATTTTATTTTTTGGTGAAAGGGAATTTCTAGACCAATTTTACAACCAGTAATTTGCTATTAGTATACATATATTATTATTACCATGTCCATTATAATAATTATTATTATCAAGTACACTTCGTCTCTTAGTAACGTCCTACAGTATGTCTTAACGACATATCTGTTCTCCTGTCTAGAGATTTCATTTCATATGTATATTATCCATGAAGTGTTGCAATTTTGTTGTCTGTAGTTGCTAAAAGAAAATGGACATTGACTGCAAATAGAAATTGGTTACAGCTGTTTTCTTTTCTTAATTCGTTTCTGTTACAAAGTACACCAGATGTGATGTCTTTTGATAAGAAATAAAATAAAACTAGAATAACAATATCTCTACGCTATGGAACTATTTTAACAATATTCAAAATATCCAGAACCGTCTTCAGGGTGATCTCAATGATTCATTCAACAACCGAACATGTCTCAATTGGGCAACTGAAGATGTCTCAATTGGGCAACTGAAGATGTCTCAATTGGGCAACTGAAGATGTCTCAATTGGGCAACTGAAGATGTCTCAAAAACCATATGTTGATTTTTATTCGTATCACAACTCATCCAGAGAAATACTGGCATCCGAGATGTTGCTAAGTAACCACGCATTGTGGATGTTTCAATGGGTATGTTATACCTCACTATTTCCATTCCTGGGATTATTTGGGATTGTGACTAACATTATAAATATTATCTGTTTCATCAAGCAGGGCTTCAAAGACACAGTCAATATCAGTTTATTAGGTATGTCTCACTGAATGTGCAATCAATTATTCATTTATGTCTCACTGAATGTGCAATCAATTATTCATTTATGCATTGAATCAACGGCTCTTAAACGTTTGTGTTGTCACGGATCCCCTTTCTTTGAAATATTTTCCGTATGTGAAGAGGTTGAAGTATATAAGTTATTTGTGTGTTTACGATAGTAAACAATGTCTGCAGTTGAAAATGTAATGGTAATGTATTTATACTAAACATTAAACCATAATTTTAAAATGTTTCTGTATATCCAATTTGAATGAATTCTCCACATCTTGTGTTTGACTAATTAAAATGTATATCTTGTGTTTTGCTTATCTTGTGTTTGGCTAAGTACATCTTGTGTTTGGCTAAGTAGAATGTATATCTTGTGGTGAGATACGCTCCTTTCAACAGCGGACGTTATTCCAATTTTGTTATACCAGAGCTTTACAAGGATTAAAAAATAGTGGAGGTCGTGGTTCTGTTAATCAAATCACCACAAACTCCGAGATGTACTCAATTAAGGCAATGTCAACAAGGGAGCCATTGCGGTCTGAAAAACATTTCCGTCTCAACTTGAGAATGAACCAAGGACCACACATATGCGAAGCCAGTGTGATAATTACTTCGCTACGCGACTTCTGTGGTTTCATAGATGAATGATAAGAACACCATGGCACCATGAACAGATAAAAAGCGTAATGAAGGTATCCTGAACGAGGTTAACTAAAATGAATCCTGCTTATCCGCATAAGACAGAGACACGCCACATTTTTTTTGGATTCATCATCAGAAGCGGAATGATGGAACGCATTATAACAACATGTAAATTGATTAACAAAGAGGGATGGAAAGAAACACAATATAAGTTAGCAACTAACAAATTAGAATTTCGTCATTGGAGAACAACGATATCAGAAATGATCACCAACACTTCGAAACAGAAGGTTGTGGAAAGAACGATGCCCAACGTGACACGGCATGGACCATAACTAGAAGAATAGATTTTGTAAATTATTTTGCAGTGTGCCTACATCTTTTTTGTAAACTGTCATCTGGGAGTCAGCAGTAATTATTTAAAATATTCTGAAACTAACGATGATTTGTTTAATTAACTGTAGTTTAAGACATGAACATCTTTTTATTGAATAAAAAGTATATTGTGTTTCAGGTTTGGCAATTTCTGATTTTGGTTGTTTACTCACTCTCACGTGGTTTAGTGTGGCAATGATTCCAGCCTTTCAAGAGGCTGACCTACCCTTTGATGTTTATGAGATAGACTACTTAACAGGTGGTTGGCCTCATGTTGCTTTTACTCGTATTACCAGCTGTATCACGGCCTTGATTACACTAGAGAGGTGTCTGTGTATAACTGTGCCACTAAAGGTTGGTTTAAAAAACAAAACATTTTTCTGGAGTCGCGATAACACAACGTTTAACACGTTATATAACATAACGTTTAGTAAGATAGATTCATGGTTTCAAATATCAACAAAACTCCAATCTGTGTTCATTGAAACTCCAAAGAAACATTGTCACTTGGACATCGTACTATTTAATGTCTACGTTCTAGCACCTATGTGATAGTCCCATTGTTTTTACTATTGTTATTGTTTGTTCACTGTTTGTTTTGTATATTCAATAAAAACCTTATGTTTGAAAATGTCTTGTACATATTTGTTTGTTTTCATCCATATACACCACATAATCTGATAGTCTTTTGGTCTTCGTAAAATTACGACAAAACATGTTCTCTATGTAAGTAATATAGCTATTGTGTATCCGCAGGTAGTGTTGTCGTAGCTTCTCACACTGGCCGTTGAGAGTAGGGATCTGTGAAAGAGGTAGTTTGCGTTCCAAATCCAGGTGTATTGTTCTAGTTTAGATGGAGTCATATTTATTGAGGATGGTCTTGATGTTGTCTTTTATCCGCCTTTTTCAGGTTCTGTCCTTGACTCTGTATCCTGATTTAATCTTGTTATAAGCTTTTATGGGAAGTTGATGTCGTTCATCCTCAAAAGATGTCCAAACAATATTATTTGTTATGTCTCTATATATACGATGCATGATGTGATACCTATTATATTTCTGACGTTCTCACTGCGCATTTTGTCGAGCCTGGTGACGTGAGTACTATTGGTAGAAAGTTGTACAGCAGTCTCACCTGTTATTTTTTGGACTGTAGAGGGTCAGGTTTCGTGCCGCTTCTTACCACGACTCATATTTTATGTCAGATGCTGATATTAAGGTCACGCTAGTGTATTCCTGCATATGTTGTCTACCTTTAGAACGTTTTCCTTTCTGCGCTTCAACATAGAAGAGTCTCTTTGACATTCTACGATCATCGTGATATGTTCAACCTTGACCTCCCCAACGACTATATGAGGCACCAGGATAGTGTCAACAACTTAACAACGAGATACAGGGACTGACGACGATTGGACTATAAAGCCTTCATCAGGACAAATAGATGACCACAATAAAATAAATCTTACATGAGACAAATAGGGTTATAATGAGGAGGACAACAGCAGATAAGTAATGGGGGAAGCAAAGATGTGGAAGCATGACAGGTGAGAAATACTTATGGGGATAAGTTAGTAATAAGTAGGCAGGAGAAAGTAGACTAAAGAAAGTGAGATGGACAAAGGAAAAGATATGGTAGCAAGTAAATTAAAAGTACATAAAAAATACTTACCTCAAAAGTGACAACAGAGAAAGAATGCTACAGACAAGCAATCATAGTGTAAGGGAAGAGCAAAATGAGATGGTACGAGGGATCAGGTGGGAGAGAGACAAAGAGGAGAGAGAAAGAGGCTAAAAAAGGCAGAAACAGAAGAGAAGAGCAAACAGCAGGAAGAGAATATGAGCAGATACTGGTGATATATGAGAATAAAATAGTGCAATAACTAAACTGATGCAGCTACTGGTCACAGTTCCTTCCATCAGAATGATCACACACATTATGGCAACAAATTAAAAAATGGGCAGTGAAAGCCAGATTGTTATCAAGAGTCATGATAGCACGTATTTGGACAGGCTAGAAAAATACAGATATGCCACAGTAATAGACGGTACCCGAGGCGCCAAAGTGAAAAGAAAACACCCGCGAAAGGGAGAACAATGGAAAAGAACAATAGCCTGGAGGAAAAATGGGACACATCGAACACAAACTGATGAGAGTACAGGGGCAAGTCGAACAACTAAGAGGGAGGGGGTGGTTGTGAACCATGACTACACCCAAATAGCCATAGTGAAAGATGACAGATTATGAGAAAAATGAAAAGGTAGAAAATAAAAGGGAAAAGAAAAGAAAGAAAAAAAATTGTTACCTTACACTGGAAGATTTATCCCTTGATATTATACGAACTCTTTGCCTAATTTGTTCGTTTCTTATTTTATCTAGTTTAGTAACCATTGCAGCTTCTCTTATGCACTTCATTTCACTTGCAACGATTTTCCTCAGCTGCGATTCTGATTTTAAAAAAATCATGTTTGACATTGGTAGCAGGGTGCTGGTACAAAAAATTGTAGATATTACCTTTTGTTTCTTTGATATTTTCTTTCATCTTGATCTTTGGGTGACGAAGTAATGGTGAAAGTTGTTAGGTCACCGTCTTTGCTTTCTGGCACCTTGTTTCTATTTCTCTGTATAATCTTTCATCTTCGGAAAAAAATGTTGTCTAGATATTTAAATACTTTGGCTTGTTTCACTTTGGTGTTATCTATTGTTATACCCATTGGTGTTGCAGTTTGCTAATTTTCATAACTTATGTTTTTTATGTTAATTTTCATGTTATAATTCTGACATGCTAATAGTAATGCATTGATGTCTTTGTTCAGAACATGATTTTCATTGAAGATTTTCATTGAGGAAGTGTTTTGTAGTGCGATCACATCACTCTTTTTGTCGGCTCAACACTAATTATATAATAAATATACAACGAAGCGCAATCAGGGTTGAGAACTGGTAGAGGTACGAGAGATCATATATTTAATATGAGGAAAATCATAGAGAAATGTAGAGAGTATACATAAATATAGAGAGTATACATAGAGAAATATAGAGAACACAACATAGAATTACATGTATACTTCATAGACTACACTAAGGCATTTGACTGTGTCAATCACCATCAATTATGGGAAATAATGAACGACATGGGTTTCCCAAAACACGTTATACAACTAACAACAGAGCTGTATAAAGACAAAGAAGCAACTATAAAAGTAGAGGGTGCAAGACCGTAGTGTTTCAATGTACGGAAAGGAGTACAACAAGGATTTAACTTGTCTCCAAACTTGTTCAACATCTATAGGGAAATATAATGAGAAACGAGAGACAAGAAACAATGAAGCCTGATTTCAGACCCATAAATATAGGAGGACTGCATATACCAGAAATTATAAATGCAGACTACGCAGTGCTTTTGACAGCAAACGAACACGATCTACCGAACATAATTAAGGCACCCAAATGTTCCGCGAACAACATTCTTAAATATGAAATTGTCAAAAATAATGGCAACTGACAAAACTAAGTCAAGAACCAAAATAATATTGAGAACTGCAATTTAGAAGAAGTCACACATTTTGATTACCTAGGAACTAATATAAACAATGCGGGGGACTGTGCAGTTGAGATTAAGAGGAAAACAGCAATGGCGATGTCAAAAGTAAAACAGCTAAAGAAACTATGGCAAGCTACTAACATAAGAACCAAGTTGTGTTTACTACGAACATGTGTGTTTTAGAAGAGTTTTGAGAATGTCATGGACAGCGATGAAAGCAAACCAGGAGGTGTTACGTACAATTAATGTCCAGGAAGGCTGGCTTCTGAGCACCATATTACAGAAAAAACACTTATTTTTTCAGTCACATTAAGAGACACGACGGCATGGAGAGAGTGTTACTGGAGGGAATAATAGAAAGAAATAGGGGCGAAGGCCGTCCAAGCCGCCGTTGGACAAACGACATTCAAGAATGCCTGCGCATGTCACTAGAAGAGGCATGACAACTTGCTTGAGACTGCGGAGAATTCAAGAGATGCATAGGGAAGACTACGTTCTGGAAAGAATATGTTACCTAATGATGATACAATTTAATGTATTTTCGAAGGTATTTTTCATCATAAAATGCAGTTATCCAGAAACCGAAAGAGTGCTAACGTTTTAAGAGAGTTTACTGCAACCCACACTTCCCATTGGTTACTTATTAAGAGAGAATATACTGTAACTCACACGTCTCAGTGGATGACGTTTTAAGACAGCATTTATTGCAACCCACACGTCCCAGTGGCGACGTGTAAGAGAGTTTACTGAATAATAAAGAAAGGGAAATGTATATCCCCCCCACACACACACACACGCACCAACATGAGACTATAATGTAATATAATTTGACTAAATATACATTTCTGAGATGTTTGCAAATATAGACTTACTATTTCTTGTATTCCTCAGGTGAAGGCAATCGTTACTCGGAAAAGAACTGTAGTGGCTAACATTAGTGTCTTCATTACTCTTGCAGCCAGCGTCACGCCTGTTTACTGCGTCAATACCTTTGCTATGAAATTTTATCCTAATCTCAATAAAACTAAATTAGGTTTGGTGTATTCAAAAGATCGAGAAAATGTGGAAAGAATTGTATTTCCTATCAATAACATAGTTCTACCATTCATTGGTTTTATTATTGTTTTAATTAGCACTATTCTTTTAGTCATCACACTGCAACAAAAAGCACAATGGAGAAAGACATCTATGAATATTTCACATGCAGATACTGCCTCAACTCGTGACCGTATTATTTCTAAAATGGTTGTGTTTATTTCTGGTCTTTTTATCGCCTGCTTCACTCCTATTTGTCTAATGTTTGTTGGTATGATTTTGGAACCAGGTCTTTCTGTAGACGGAAAATATAAAAATGTATTTCTTGTCATTTCTGGTATTTGTTTTGTTTTAGAATCCATCAATTCCTCAGTCAATATTTTCATTTATTATTACATGAGCAGAAAATACCGTACCGTGTTCTTGAAACTTTTCTGCATTCTTTCTAATAATGATGACCAAGAAACGTTTCTCCGAAATTCAAATAACACAACGATAGTCTCCAATAACGGTATATAATATCAATAGTAATTTTATCTCTTCTTTACACTTCCGATGTATGATGCTTTACTGAAGTTCGTAGATATTGCTATGAAGTTTGGGAAGGTAGAGGGAGTTGGGAAAGGGGGTTCAAATGTGAAAATAAAATACAGGCTTTAATACTGTTACAAGTAGGAAATACAGTAAATAATATCTCACCTTCGCAGATTTATCCAAAAATTGATGATCAAAAATACAACAACAACAAAATATGTAACATTTCTTTTTTTTTCAAGAACCCCCTCCTACCAACCTTCTGTATCCCAGACGTATCTAATGTAATGTCCTTTTTTAAGAATCCCCTCCTTCCAACCTCCTTACCACAAACCTAGCCTATGTAATGTCTCTTTCGCATTTCAATGTAGAGTTCTATTTTTTTTTCTTCTTGGCGTCGCTACTTTGATCTTATCGATGAGTTTGGCTTCTATCATAGAATAATAGAAATTCGAGTGGCAAATCGAAAGGACGTTCCTACTATCTCTAAAGATTCGAAGAATGCAGATCCAACAACTGAGTACTACGGGTACACTTAACATATACACCATCAGATGGCTGATGGACCGACTACGAGTCCAGCTTTTATGGATAATAATACTAGTTGATAATCACGGAATCAAGATATTTTGTTAACATTTCACAGAACCAAGTACGTTTATTCTATTTGTATGCTATGTCGAATGTTCAGAAGATCGGATGGGGCCCTAGTGTCAATCCGTTGGGAAGCAGTAACTCTACTTGTTCACGAGACGCTTATATAATTGCATACCTCATTAACTCAGAAACTGCTATTCACAATTTGAATTTATGACTTTATTGTAGCTTCTAGTAGTACGCTTAATTCCATGTAGCCCCGATCAGACTATTGTTCTAATTTCTGTTTTGTTTGGCCATATTGTGATAGACATTTATTAATGTGTTCTATCTTACAATTTATCTTCAAGAAACGTAAGGCTAATATATTTATTGACTTAATACTTTATTGACTTTATTTAGTGACTTGTTATTGACTTATGTTATTTCATATTGTATACTATTACTGACTTACTTCTCACTGCGTATGATTTCGCTGTTTGTTCTGGTATTTTTTCAAATTAAACTCACCGAGAGAATACTCAAATACTAGATGTTTTTTAAAATTATTTCTGAACACGGTTGTCAACATTAATTCATGGTGGGCGTCTGTAGCTATGGCAATAGTGACTGAAACAGCAGAAAAAAGGTGTCAGGTTTGGTAGTGGATAGTTTTGAAATAGGTGACCACCGCAAAGTATGGGCAACAGGTTGTATCACACAGCTTGTATACTACCGATATGGATGCGAAATTCAACCGTTCAGTGTAAGATGTAAATACATTGAACGTATTAGTTACAACCGCCGAATTAGGATACGACGGGCCATTGTCGCAAATAGCGTTCTCGTTCTGTAGACTACCTCCTGATAAAATTCTAGTGAGGCCGTTTTGCTACGTAAGATATCCTGTGAGAATTTCATAACGAGAGCAATAAAACTAGAATTGCTGAATAAAAACAGTTACTTGTAGATTGTGGCAGCGTTATCTAGTTTTATTACTCCTTGTCAAGCCTTTTAGCATGAGAGTATTTCCGCTTTAACTTTAGTTGTGTAGCTACATTTCCTTTATCTCAACATGTATGTCCATGTTTGTTTTCATATATTATTTAACCGTTGCCACTCTATGTCCTTTTTTTGCCTTTATATATTATTTAACCGTTACCACTCTATGTCCTTTTTTGCCTTTATATATTATTTAACCGTTACTAATGTATGTCCATGTTTGTTTTCATATGTCATTTAACCGTTAGCAGTGTATGGCCGTCCGGCTCTATGGTGATGCGGTACAGATCACGCCTCTGACGGCCACTGTGCAGGTAATTATGCATCCGGACCGTCCAAAAAGCAATAGCAAACTACTGAACGTATGCATATTGTCTAGAAAATCACCACAGCCAAATAATGATGGGTTGATAGCTACGTCCTGAATAGAATAGCTACCAAAAAATGTATGGCCACGTATGTTTTCATGTATTATTTAACCGTTGGTAATATATGGCCCTATTTGTTATGATATCGTTGGTAATATATGGCCCTGTTTGTTTTGATATCGTTGGTAATATATGGCCCTGTTTGTTATGATATAGTTGGTAATATATGGCCCTGTTTGTTTTGATATCGTTGTTAATATATGGCCCTGTTTGTTTTGATATCGTTGGTAATATATGGCCCTGTTTGTTATGATATCGTTGGTAATATATGGCCCTGTTTGTTTTGATATCGTTGGTAATATATGGCCCTGTTTGTTTTGATATCGTTGGTAATATATGGCCCTGTTTGTTTTGATATCGCTGGTAATGCTCTTCTGAGACTAAGATCCGCTCACTTGCTTTCACACAGCGGGTGTCGCAGCTCTACGGTAGACGCGGATGCTAAGTATTGTAAAGTAGAGCCTTACACCTCTACAGCAGGATATTGTATGAAGCAATATTCACCTGACATGTGAGTCTTACTATTGTAATGTAGATCCTTATATCTCTACAGAACGATATTATATGAAGCGATATTTACTTTTGCAATATTGTCCACACATAATACTTCATATCCAGTAAGCGCATCAGTTGTGAGAAAACGAGTAACAGCTTACAACATTTCTCACTAAGTGTAGGGGTGGAAACTTAAGCTGTCGTTCCAGGGCCAGATGTGTCGCGGTGGTTGCATTTAGTTCATGTTTGTTCAAAGCTATCTAGATATTTGCTATGCGCCGATTTCTTGGTCTACCTTTGCCTTTACGCCCAAATATTCTTTTGTTATATGCTCTTATTGGTATTTGCTTGAGTTCATTCTCATAAGGTGACCAAGAAAACTTAGACACGAAGAAAACCATGGTCATCCACTGCATCGTACTTCACTTCCAGTCGTCTCGATTCGTCTTGCCACTGGTTTCAAATGAGGTCCGACAAGAGAGTGAGGGCGACGCTTTGCACAACTCTTCCTCACTTTTATCAAAATCCCCAGTGCAAGTCATTTTCACATTCACAGCCATCTACGAACTCAAAAATCAAGGACATAACTAAAATTGAATTTTCAAAAGTGGATGTAACAAATGGTCATCATCACTTGTGATGGACGAACAACAACAACAACAACAAGGTGACCAAACAATTTTACTTGCTATCTTTATATATGTTCAATTCATGATATTATAACAATTATTTTCATAATTTATTCATTTCTTATTTTATCTAGTTTTAGTAACCATTCCAGCTTTTCTCAGGCACTTCATTTCACACATAACGATTTTCATCTGCAACGAGGCTGTTAAAGACCATGTTTGACATTGGTAGCACAGTGTTGGTATAAAAATTGTAGATATTACCTGTTTTTGTATTTCCAACTTTATCTTTGGGTGAAGAAATAGTGGTGAAAGTTGGTAGGTCACTGTCTTTGCCTTCTGGCACCTTTTTCCTATTTCTCTTTCTAGTCTTCCATTTTGGGAAAAACCTCTTCCTAGATATTTAAATTGGATTGTTTTACTTTGGTGTTATATGAAACACCATCGAGTCGAATGGCTGCTGGAACAGAGGGCGAAGCACTTATGGGAATGCCCCACGTGCTGTAAGGCCATTTTTGTAATCAAGAATCAAGAATTGTTTAACGTCCACGTCTCGCATCCATATGTTGCCACTGGGAAAACACATGATCTTAAAATGGTTAATTTAGTGTCGTTATTACTATTTTGCCATAGCTTTCTCATTTGTGTTAATTTGAGTGTTGCAATTTTGAGTCTGGTCTGCAAAAACTGTGTTTAAATCTGGATTGTATTCAAGTGCTTTTTCACTCAGTTGTCTCAGTCTGAATAGTGCGTCTGTATATATTGCCCCTCTTCTGAAACCAAATTGAGGGGACACAGCTGTGGTTCTGCAATGTGTCGCATTCTCTAGTCTATCATTCATGCGTAGATTTTACCTGTATGACTTAATAAGGAGATGCTTCTATATGATTCACACTTTCTCTTACTAACTTTGTTTTTCCATATTGGTACAAATACTGATTTTTGCCAGTCTGGTACATTTCTTTCTGACCAGACTATTGTGAATAATCTGGCTAACCACTGGACCCCTGTGTTTCACGAGCTTGTGTTGCTTCGCTTAGTATACTGTTCCCTCCTGGTGGAACAGTATACTTGGGCTATGTTTTAAGGCTACTTCTATTTCTTGATTTAGTATATCTTGTTATGTGGTTTCAAGTTCTTTTTTGAGCGTTGGTGAGTCTATACTCTATTGTCATTGTTGGGTTGTATAATTCCTGAAAGTATTATTTCCATCTTGCTTTCCTATTTATTTTGTTCACTAAGGCTTGTATCACTGTAAAGAGATACAGAATAGATGCAACTAAACATACCCGATCCCATGACAGATGACGTATTTTCAAGAACAAAAATGTAAACATAGACACTAAAGTTGCATTATACATGACTATTTTTATTCCATTACTATGCGTGCCAAACCTTAAACAATGACAGCACAAGAGAAAAGAAAAATAGTGACAACAGAAATGACATGTCTAAGAAGAATATTCGGAGTGTCATTAAGAAATAGAATTAAAAACGATAACATTAGACAGATAACCAAAACAATACCAGTTTTGGAACGCATCAAAAGACAACAGATCACGTGGTTTTCACACGCTTCCAGACTACCGATAGATAGCATGCCACAAATGGCCATGACACATAGACATAAAAGTTATAAAGCCAGATGCAGACCATGTAAAAGATGGATCACAGAAATCAATGAAGCCACAGGAACAAGCTTACAAACAGCGCACAGGAAGGCCATCTCCAGAGAACTCTTCCACTCCTGACGCCGCAAGGCAAACAATGGCCACAGCGTATATATAGATATAGATAGACAAAGGGTTTGTCAATTTATCATTTATGGTTGTTATGAGATTTTAGCTCTCTTCTCTCACTCGCATTGATTTAATACTTTTGAAAAATTCTCTTGGGTTTGTTTTGCATATGTCAGTTAAATGTTCTGCGTAATTATTCCATGAATTAACTTTTGCTTCTTTGATTACAAACTTGGTATTTTTTTCAAGCACGTCGATATTGTAGATAGTCGTCGCGATGTTTGGATTTCAGCCATTTCTGGAAACATTTTTTTTTCTGTTGTACAACTTTTTGCAATCCCACACTCTACCATGATATTTTCTTGTCTTTTTTGGGATGTCTTGTTCCGTATTATGTTTTTTAGTTGTTTTAACTTTGCATTTTTGAAAATATCCCATTATTTTTGGATGTTATGTTTCCTTTGTTAGGCTTCGAAAAATTGAGTCATTTCATTACACAGTTCACTACTGTTTTTGGTTTATTCTAGAGTTTTCAGGTTTAGAACATTTTCCTGCCATACACACATTCTCATAATAAAAATATAGTGGACTAAAGATAGTAAGCAATGTATGGAACGTGATGAGAAAGTCATACACAGTATGCACATCCTGGATAATGGGTCACTTGGTGTGAAATGAAGATATGGTCTCGTAAACTGTGAAATGTCTTCCAGAGTAGTAATATCATTCCACAGAGAACGTCTAAAAAAATTAAGCAATATAGCTGTTGAGTCTGGGTTACATGTATTGATCAACGATAGTGTAAAGCAGGTGTCGTGAACCTTTTTGTCTGAGAGATCCATGGACACCACGTATTTTGAAAAGTAATTCTGTGAGAGCCATACATTATGTTTAAAACTAAAAATTCAAGTAAATGTGTGCATTTTGTGTAATTTCAACACTAAAAGTACAATAATTATGTCTCTGAATTCATTTTAACAACATTTTTATGCAGTAGCTAATTAATAATGAGTATTTCGTACCATTAATGCGACTTCTGATGCTGAGCTGCGGTAGACTTTAGCTCATTTGTAGAATGAAATATTGATATGTAAATAATATGTAGATCAAAGGAGTCTAAGGAAACATTTTTTTAATAATCGAATTTTTTTAATAATTTGTCTGCGAGCCAGATGCAGCCATCAATAGAGCCACATCTGGCTAGCGAGCCATGGGTTCCCGACCCCTGGTGTAAAGGAATGTTGTATAATGTTCCGTATACGGATGCTTGGATTATTAGATATTTACACAGGGGCGAGTAGTGCTAGGGTTTTCACAGATCACTGCTTAATAAAGCCCCTATGAGATGAGATTAGATCTCAAGTTGTGACTATTGAAAAGCGTTAATCTTTAGGTTGTAGCAAATACTAAGAACTTTACTGTAGTAGGCTGTACTGTAAATATTGTTGTAGCAATGACTAAGAACTTTACTGTAGTAGGCTGTACTGTACATATTGTTGTAGCAATGCTACAGTCGTCTCGATTCGTCTTGCCACTGGTTTCAAATGAGGTCCGACAAGAGAGTAGCGGCGACGCTTTGCACAACTCTTCCTCACTTTAATCAAAATCCCCAGTGCAAGTCATTTTCACATTCACGAAAATTCGACAATGACTCTAACACAAATAGACTGATTCGAAGAACAGCCCTGATTGGGAGAGAGTTAGCAAGGTACCATATTGACATAGCAGCTATGAGTGAAACACGACTTGCTGGAGGCGGTCAGCTCCGTGAAAGAGTTGCAGGATATACATTCTTTTGGAGCGGAAGAGATATTAAAGAAAGACGTGAAGCAGGAGTAGGCTTCGCCATTAAAACAACACTCGTTGGCAAACTAGCATGCCCACCACAGGCAATAAATGACCGCCTCATGACAGTAAAAATGCCCCTGCTCTCTGGTAAAAAATATGCAACAATCATCAGTGGGTATGCACCAACACTGGCAAATCCAGAAGAAGTTAAAGATAAGTTCTATGATGAACTTCATGCAGCTATCAGTGCAGTTCCAAAAACTGATAAGATCATATTACTTGGAGACTTCAATGCAAGGGTGGGTAAAGACAATATCTCCTGGAGCGGTGTAATATGGAAATATGGAGTGGGTCAGTGCAACAACAATGGACTTCGTCTGTTACAAACTTGTGGCGAACATGACCTCCTCATTACCAACACCATATTTCAACTCCCAATCCGAAACCGGACCTCATGGATGCACCCTCGATCGAAACACTGGCATCTTATAGATTATATAATTGTAAGAAGAAAGGACCGCCAAGATGTTCGAGTGACAAAATCCATGTTCGGTGCAGACTGCTGGACTGACCATCGTCTTATTGTGTCAAAACTAAGAATTCGCATACAGCCTGCCAGACGCCCACAAGGAAGCAAAGCAAAGAAACGTATAGACGTCAGAAAGTTATCAAATGTAAACACACAACAGTCCCTAGCCTCTACTCTGGATGAATGTCTGAAATCTGCACAACTAGAGCAAGATGTAGATACGAACTGGACATATCTGAGCAAGCAAATTTACAACACTGCTACTGAGGAACTAGGTCAGTCTATCAAAAAACATAATGACTGGTTTGATGAGAATGATAATAAAATCAAAGAAATGTTGGACGGAAAACACCACTTTTTCAAAGCATACTTAAATGATCCAAAATCAATATCTAAAAAAGAAGCACTCAATTGCAAACGGAAAATAATTCAAAATAAACTACGCCATATGAGGGACTCATGGCTGAATAAGAAAGCAGATGAGATACAAAGATTTGCAGACACAAACGATTTAAGAAACTTCTATGATGCACTTAAAATGTTATATGGCCCAAACTCATTTGGATCTTTTCCACTTCTCAATGCAAATGAAACACAACTAATCGTAGAAAAAAATAAAATCCTGCAGAGCTGTGTAGAACACTTTGAGCACATTTTGAATAACCCATCATCAATAAATGAAGAGGCTATCAACCGACTACCGCAGGTTCCTCTCAATGAAATGCTAGGTGACATCCCTACTTTGGAGGAAACTCGTAAAGCAGTTCATCAGCTTTCTAATGGAAAAGCACCTGGCTCCGACTCAATATCAATCGAAATATACAAATATGGTGGTAAAATCTTATTGAGAAACTTCACATAATTTTCCAACAGTCATGGATGAGCGAAAAAATTCCACAAAATTTTAAGGATGCTACAATTATACACCTGTATAAACGTAAAGGGAACAGCCAGTCCTGTAACAACCATCGTGGTATCTCTCTACTGTACATTGCTGGAAAGATATTTGCCCGAATCCTTTTGAACCGTCTTACATCTCATCTAAATGAAGGACTACTACCCGAAAGCCAATGTGGTTTCAGAAAAGAACGTGGAACAACTGATATGATCTTTGCTGAAAGACAGCTTCAAGAAAAATGTCAAGAAAAACACTGTGACCTGTAAACAGCATTCATAGACTTGACAAAAGCATTTGACACAGTAAGTAGAGAGGGTCTGTGGAAGATGCTGGCAAAATATGGATGTCCACAGAAATTTATCTCAATGGTGCAGCAATTGCATGATGGAATGCAAGCTAGAGTTCAGCATGATGGAGAGTTATCTGAAACATTTCCTGTCTCAAATGGAGTAAAACAAGGATGTGTATTAGCACCTACCCTATTTAGCATCATGTTCTCTGCTATGTTGAATGATGCTTTCAGAGATCTAGACCTGGGAGTAAACATCACCTATCGCATAGACGGAAAATTGTTCAACCTTCGGCGGCTTCGAGCAAAAACCAAAGTTAAATCACACACAATCAGGGATCTTCTATTTGCTGATGACTGTGCCCTAAATGCTAACTCTGAGGCTGATCTACAATGTATTATAGACAGATTCTCCAAAGCCTGTACCAACTATGGGCTTACCATTAACACAGAGAAAACAGAAGTCATGTTACAACCAGCACTTGGCAAAAGCTATCTCGAGCCCTGCATAAAGGTAAATGGTGTAGCACTGAAAGTTGTGAATAAATTCACATATCCAGGCAGTACGTTATCACAAAATGCCAACGTTGATGATGAAGTGTATACATGGATCTCCAAAGCAAGCAGCACTTTCGGCAGATTGTACGCAAATGTTTGGCATAGAAATGGCATTAACCTACAGACTAAGCTGAAAGTTTACAGAGCAGTGGTACTTCCAGTGCTGCTATACGCTGGTGAAACATGGGGTGTATATAGACGTCATGTGAAAAAACTCAATCATTTTCATACAAATTGTCTCAGACAAGTTATGAACATCAGATGGCAAGACAAGATTCCAGATACCACTGTCCTTGATAGAGCTGGTATCCCAAGCATTGACACGATCCTGATGCAGACACAGATTCGTTGGGCAGGTCATTTGGTACGTATGCTAGACCATCGTCTGCCAAAGATACTTCTCTATGGTGAGCTGGAGAATCTCAAGGTGGCCAAAGGAAGCGCAACAAGGACTCGTTAAAGAACTCACTGAGAGCCTTTGAAATAGACCACGATACATGGGAAGAACTTGCACAAAATAGATCTAAATGGCGTTCTACAATAAAAAAGAGCGCATCATCTTGTGAAAAGAAAAGAAATGCAGCAGCTCAACAGCGGAGAGCAGCTAGAAAGTCACGGATAGACCAAGATCCGTCTACAGTCGTCATTTCATGTCCAAACTGTCCAAGGACATTTACAGCTCGAATAGGGCTCATTAGCCATCTACGAACTCATACTCAAGGACATAACTAAAATTGAATTTTCAAAAGTGGATGTAACAAATGGTCATCATCACTTGTGATGGACGAACAACAGCAGTAATGACTAAGAACATTACTGTAGTAGGCTGTACTGTAAATATTGTTGTAGCAATGACTAAGAACTTTACTGTAGTAGGTTGTACTGTAAATATTGTTGTAGCAATGTGTAAGGCATAAAGCTTCTTGCTAGACACCTTAAGTAGCTCATGCTTGCGTTCTTAACAAATTGATGAGTATGATAACAAAAATGCAAATGAAATATGCTCGTGGGAGAAGACAATGATTTAGACATTGAATTTAAATTATTTAAATTAACACAACGGGTATTCTGAAGCTGCGTCGGGTTATTAATGTATTCGAGACACTGAGAGAGATCAGAGAGACTGACACATTCAAAAACTATATCGAGTGATATAACCATGGGCCCGCCTGATATACTGAACTTCTTGCTAGTCATCAGATTATCATCATGGCACTTTTGACACGTTCATATGTGCTATGAACTCATATGTAGTATGTCCTTCGGCATGTGGCCACTGACTGTTTCAGTTCTTTATTTATAACTTTTATTTTGAGCCCTACGTGCCGCTCGTTTCTTGCAACCGCATTCTTCACTCCAAGATCCTGCATTTTAGCAACAGACAAAAATAAAGCTTCCAACATCCAACTAGTCCTTGATTAAATTCAAAATATCAACACGGCCCATTCAACTATTACTAGATACTGTGTCCACGCTTGCAAGTTTGTCTGCACCATCATTTCTCCTAACACCCAAGTGTCCATGGAACAAAAAATGAAGGCAATGCTCTTCGGCACAGATTTGATCAACGATTCCAAGCACTGACGCCGCAAATAGCCCAAATGAATCTTTCGAAAAATACCCATAGAATCGTAATGAACTTATTCTAAAAAGAAATATTGCGTTTAAAATGAATATAATGATTATTATTATTATTCTGTCACCATGTCTAAAATAAATGAGTTATGCTTGAAATGTAGTTCGTCAGAACTCAGCGTCATTACGATATTTATAATGTTTATTCATCCAACAAAGAAATGGTATTCTAAATATTCGTATAATTAAGAATATATTAAGAATATACTCAAAGAAGATATAAGAACTAGGTACATGCCCTGTGTGGTAATGATATTTATCTAACCACAACTTACTTCTCTAACCAATTATTACAGATGCTAGAGAGAATCAGAGCACACACTCAAGTAGCTATAATTGACCGTGACATTATGGAATCTCTCCTACTTACACTATGACGTCATCGTATTGACCATGATTTTCTGAGGATCTAACACTATCATACACGCGATTGTAAAGTGAATATCATAAAACTTTAAAATGTTAAATCTAAACATTCTGTTATTCAAAGTGAACAGTACATTTCAGTAAGTAATGATTCCATAAATAGTATTCATTACAAATAATGTGCCCATTTATTGTATGTTGGTCTGTAATATCTAGAGCATATATACTTATCTTCTTTCCATCACATATTCTTCGTTTCCCAATATCCAATTAAAAGTGCATTTCTGAAATCGAAAACTGAACTAAAAAATATATATTATTTCTGACAACGAAGACACCGTTATTAATATTTACCACAAATGATAATTTAATGTGTGAAACATAATTATGTAATGTGATTGTCATACGTGCATATGCTATTCATTACAATATTGACTCTAAGGAGATATTTTGAGATGAGTACATCATATTAAATAATATGTTGAAAATAATTCTCTTCATATACAACAAAAGTAATTATTTCAACGCGAAATAATGTGTCACTATTCTGACACATTTCTATTATTTATCTATTAGAAAAACAATTTTAAAAACAATTTTCTACAGCTTGTCATTTCTAAGGAAGTGTCGTCGGCGAAGACAACAATTATAAATATAAACACATATTATATGTAATGGTACTGTTGATTACCGTTTACATCATTTAACAGTAAATATTGTTATAAGTCAGTGGTATTTTGTGTATATGGTGTATGTAAAACTTACTGATATTTTATACACCACATTAGTCACTGTAATATTATAATGATATCACTACATCATCATCTATTCAAACAAATATCTTCCACTCGACTCACCAATACTGTTATTTTCAAACCTTAGCCATCATGACGTTTCTAAAAGTTATGTCTTCCTTTCACCTCTGTTTTCTGTATTATAATACATTTGATTGCAATGCTATAAGATCTCATATTCTGGCAAGTTCATGATAGTCCACCATTGTCCAAGCCTCTGTGTATTTTGTTATCAAGATGTTTATATAACATGTTTTACTTATGAGTAATGAATATATACAAGTGTTAATTTACAACGTTAATTTATAAACGATTATTTTTCTATTTTTGTCTTTCTCTTGGAAAGTGTTTAGCCTATATCTGTAGTTGTTTCTCGTTTCTTAACTGGCTGTGTTTTTAACTAATACAGACGGTACGTAGAGTTTTTCGTCCACTGTTGTTTCTCCATGCCAGTGTATTTGCCACAGCATTTCATATTCCGGACATTTATAAAGAATATGATGCACTGCTGTCTGAGGTGCCTGTCCACGTTTGCCAATCTCGAACTGTGTATACATGTGGCTGCAAAGTCGGTTGTTTCCTAATCTGAGGCGTAGAAAGACAACTTTTTCTGATTTGTTCATAATTTGGTAGTCTTCTTGTGTTGGTGTGGACTTTATAATTGTTTTAATCATGTTTCTTTTGATGATACGCTATTAGGCACATCGGGTTAATCATCAGAAGCTCCCTCCTTAGCTAGAAAATCCGCTTTCTCGTTTCCAGGTATTACACAATGCGATGGTATCCAGTGCATAGCTACTTTCCAATTATTGGTTAGCTATTGCAGTAGTATTTTCATATCTCGCGGTTTTCTTACCCGGAGCACTTGGGGTGCTGATCGTGTATCTGTCAGGAATACTAAAAGTTGTAAGCAAAGATTTTCGCTGAGCATTTTTTTCGTCGCCACCTTGATTGCCTTCATTTCTGCATTGTAACTAGGACAGAATGTCCCCGCTATACTTTAATTGTACCTCTAACATTGTTTGCGTGTTTCATGTATATTTCTGCTCCTCAATTTTTCACTGCACTGCCTGCTGATAAATCTGTATATATTCTGATCCATATGTTTAGTGGATAGTGGACATCGAGGACACTGAGAGTAACTGTTTTACACTATACACGATTTATAAATGATCAATTCCAATAGTTCATATCGTCTTCTTCTGCGTTCGTTCTCAAACTCCTACAGATTAGCAGGATATAGTCCGGAGAACGGAATGATAACTATGGGGTTATCGTCTCAAACCAAACATTACACACTTATAGAGTTATCTTCTCCAACGAAATATTACACACTGATAGAGTTATCTTCTACAACCAAATATTACACACTGATAGAGTTATCTTCTACAACCAAAAATTACATACTGATAGAGTTATCTTCTCCAAACAAATATTACATACTGATAGAGTTATCTTCTCCAACCAAATATTACACACAGAGTTATCTTCTCCAACCAAATATTACACACTTATAGTGTTATTTTCTCCAACCAAATATTACACACTGATAGAGTTATCTTCTACAACCAAATATTACACACTGATAGAGTTATCGTCTCAAACTAATTATTACACACTGATAGAGATGAAAACTTCTGGGTATGAAAAAATACTCTAGAGTAACTTCCCATTTCAGAAAATAATAAAACAGCTGAATTTTTCGTAATTCCCGGAGATTCAAATAAACTGTGCAGACCATATAGCTTTCTTTCCTAACATTGCTTTACACGTTTACTTACTTTCACTGTCTGGTTTCATTGTTCTTTGTTTTGACCCGAGTTAATACATTTAGCATTCTTCCTGTACATTACATTGTTGCTGTTTAATTTTTGTAATGTGCTATCAGTTTCAAGGTTTAATATTTGTGGCATAATGTCTATATGAATAAGTGTTAAATAATACACTTTCTGTGTTCATTGCTAACTGTACAGCTATCATTACTTGTGATTCGTGACTTTACTTTTTTTACATTTACATCGTTCTTTGAGTACATTACTTTAATTAATTATTGTCTGTGCCGAGGTTGTGGGTATCAATTTACATTTAAAGAAGATCTTGCATCATGTCATGAGTTTAGCCAAAACTGTTTTTTAAAATATTAACTATTTCATTGTTGTTTTATGAGGATGTTATTTCTTCTCTTGCACTTGTTACAAATTCGGCTTTTTCTACATGGAATTGGTATTTAATATCATATTCACAATTATCATTCATTAATTAACTGTCTGTATTTTCCATGAAAACTTGATTATCTGTAAAGAGAAGTTCGGTGTAGGAGTATTCTTTTCACAAAAACAAACTTCACTGAGAGTTGGCACAATTTTTATGTGAATACAATTGTAGAAAAATCTCGCACATTTTACAGTGATACAAGAGCTCTAACTCTCACTCTTTCTGGGAATCAAATGAAACAGACATCTGACATTTTCATATGTTGTCTTCCTTTATTAGTTTACTGTAATTAGGTGCGAAAACAACATTTTATTTACAAATTAACATTACCATCAATGTTAATGAGTTGACTTAACAAGGTTTAAAATGTCCAAAATACTTCACAAGGAAGTCTCATCGACTACCTGGACAACTGAAGATTTTTCGAATTATACATATACACAATTTTACTACAAATCTTCGCTAGACATTCATACATCGAGAGCTTTCATAAACAACCAGGCATTGTTGGTGTTTCAGTGGGTATGTTATGCCTCAATATGTCCATTCATAGGGCTATTTGGGACAACGACCAATATTTTAAACATCATATGTTTCATTAAACAGGGCATTAAGGAACCAGTCAACGTCAGTTTGTTAGGTATAAATATCTTTTATTACTGCACTAAAGTACACACACATTATTTTCTTGTAGCTACAGAAGTTTTGTGTCAATCTTCGACTATATGTTTATATATTACTGATTCATCTACGTTTTAGTCATTAATTATTTCTCTATTGTATTATCCATTAATGATTCTTCTACTGCATGTTCACAAACCACTGATTATTCTACTTTATGTTCAACCACTGATTCTTCTATTTTGTATGTTCCTTCATCATCGATTCTTCTATTGTGTATGTTCACTTATCACTGTTCACCAGCATTTCATGTCTTCAGACTGCATTAACACTACATGTATTCAGTCTACCACTAACACTACATGTATTCAGTCTACCACTAACACTACATGTATTCAGTCTACCACTAACACTACATGTATTCAGTCTACCACTAAGACAATATGTATTTAGACTACCACTAACACTGCATGTCTTCAGACTGCATTAACACTAGATGTCTTCAGACTGTCACCAGCACTGCATGTCTTCAGACTGTCACCAGCACTACCTGTCTTCAGACTGCCACCAGCACTACTTGTCTTCAGACTTCCATCAGCACTATATGTCTTCAGACTGCCACCAGAACTACTTGTCTTTAGACTGTCACCACCACTATATGTTTTCAGACTGCCACCATAACTACTTGTCTTCAGACTGTCACCAGCAATATATGTCTTCAGACTGTCACCAGTACTACATGTCTTCAGACTGTCACCAGCACTACATGTCTTCAGACTCTCACCAGCAATATATGTCTTCAGACTGCCACCAGCACTATATGTCTTCAGACTGCCACCAGAACTTCTTGTCTTCAGACTGTCACCAGCAATATATGTCTTAGGAGGAGAATTAGGAGACGAGCCAAGTTAATCAAGTCTGAGTAGTATTGCCCCGTTTGTGCAATTGCTCCATACATTCACTTTGAATGACACGATAGTCTGAGTTGCTTCCATGTAGTCATATATAATAGTCGTGTTCTGCCAGATCTCAGGAGCGCTCTATAAATAGCTCATCTAAGTCACGGACTTCCGTGCGACATCCAAGAAACATGGACAATAACAAACAATTAGAAGACAAAATTTATGCCTTTGAGATATGGATATATAGAAGAATAGGGAGAGCATCATGAAAAGAGAAGAAAACAAACAAAGAGGTTCTAGCAAAACTTAATATGAAGAAAGAAATACTAAGAGAAATAAAGATCAGGTAACTAAAATATTTTGGACACATTAAAAGACATGACACCTTATTGAAAACTTTACTTGAGGGTAAAGTAAAGGGAAGCTAGCAAGAGGTAGGCAGAGATACAAGTGGAAGAGTAACATCACACGATGGACAGCTTACATTCTAGCAGAGTGCAGCACCAAGACAAGAGACAATGGATGTTGGAAGATTGTTGAAGCTAACTTCCGTTTCGGAGACGACACTTAATGATGATCCAGTGTTATTAAAATTTTCAGCTTTCGCATGAATACAGATATTACATTTGAGTTAAACAGTCATAGTTTGATATATTTACTTAATATATTGTTCAATACACCTTGCAAGATCAAAGTGACTGATATAGTATTAAAACAGGTCCACCAATTCAAATATTGAGGTACAATGATTACAGCAGATGGAAGAAGTTCAACAGAAATAAAATGCAGAATAGGACAGGCAAAAACACCATTCAGAAAAATGAAAAATATACTGTGTAATATGATTTTGTCATAAGAGGTGCGAAAAAGAGTTCTGCAGTGCTATATAACCCCTATACTAACATATGGGTGCGAGTCTTGGACAATAAACAAACTGGAAAGTGGGAAATTAGAGGCAACAGAGATGTGGTTCTACAGAAGAATGCTGAGAATACCATGGACTGCCAGAAAAACTAATGTAGAGGTGTCGAAAGTATCAAATGCGTAACGGACCTTAATCAACAATATACGAAAATAATAATCTTCTTTTTTTGGCCACTTCATGAGACAGACAGGTTTAGAGAACATAATCACAACAGGCAAGATTGAAGGCAACAGAGACAGAGGGCGACAACGTGAGAAAATATTAGACAGTTTGACAACCTGGCACGGCTAGGAAACAACAAGGACTTTGAAACATAATACTGTGGACAGAGAACTGTGGAGAGCCAAGACCGCCTACGCCAGCCGGCATGGCACCTGATGATGATGATGATGATACTGTTTAATTTCTTTTTTTCATTTTCAGATGCTTGTTAGGTGGTTGAATGCACTGGATACTAGCGGATGCTTGTTATGTGGTTGAATGCACTGGATACTAGCGGATGCTTGTTATGTGGTTGAATGCACTGGATACTAGCGGATGCTTGTTAGGTGGATGAATGCACTGGATACTAGCGGATGCTTGTTATGTGGTTCATTGCACTGGATACTAGCGGATGCTTGTTAGGTGGTTCATTGCACTGGATACTAGCGGATGCTTGTTAGGTGGTTGAATGCACTGGATACTAGCGGATGCTTGTTAGGTGGTTGAATGCACTGGATACTAGCGGATGCTTGTTATGTGGTTGAATGCACTGGATACTAGCGGATGCTTGTTAGGTGGTTGAATGCACTGGATACTAGCGGATGCTTGTTAGGTGGTTGAATGCACTGGATACTAGCGGATGCTTGTTAGGTGGTTGAATGCACTGGATACTAGCGGATGCTTGTTAGGTGGTTCATTGCACTGGATACTAGCGGATGCTTGTTAGGTGGTTGAATACACTGGATACTAGCGGATGCTTGTTAGGTGGTTGAATGCACTGGATACTAGCGGATGTTTGTTAGGTGGTTGAATGCACTGGATGATAGCGTAATTCTAATACAAGTTTCTTTTGATTTATCTCCATTGTATATCAGTTTGCTGTCCAAAAATGAAAAATTATGAAATTTATCATTTGTGTCTCCTGAAAAGGATATTAAAATTAAAATTGGTAAAATTCACGATCTTAGTCTTAAAAGTGTCAACCTGAAGGTAAATTTGTTCTGAAAGATAACAATGTCGTTTCAAAATATCTTGTGCCGTATTATATTATATCATTATTACCGTACTAAAATTAAGTACTTGTCTCCAGAACAATTTCTAAAATATGCTCAAAGATGTGAAAATCATTATAAATTATCACTTCTAAAGATATCAATACTTTTATTTCAGGGCTCGCAATATCAGATTTCGGCTCTCTGCTAACTCTTATATGGCTCAGTATTGCCCTAGCTCCAGCTTTCCAAGAGGCTGATCTACCATTTAATGCTGTAGAAATTGACTACTTAACAGGTGGTTGGCCTCATGTTGCGTTTACTCGTATTACCAGCTGCATCACAGCTTTGATTACACTAGAGAGGTGCCTGTGTATAACTGTGCCACTAAAGGTTGGTTTATATCTGTAAATATTGTTGTCTTTGGGGTTTAGTGGTTTTCCTAAATGAGACAGTACACTCCAATCATTCCATAGGAGTTATGCTCTTTCATGAGACAGCAAGGGTTTTGTAACTATACAAAAACTAGTCAACGAAAACAGCACTGATGATACACCCATACAAGATCACAAACAGTGCTGTATTATCAAAAATACAATTGGAGAGTTCTGTGAAACAAATGTGAGAGTTCGGCAAGGATGCATAATGTCTCCAGTACTTTTCAACATATACCTACAGCACATTATACAGGAGACACTATACGCCCACAACACGTCTATATCGATCGAAAGTCGCTCTATTTGCAACTTGCGTTTCGCTGATGATATTGATCTTATAGTTAGGTCAGAACAAGAATTATAAGAGTTAACAACAAAGTTGGAAAAAGTTACCAGCCAGTACGGAATGGAAATCAACATAGAAAAGAGAAGATTTTGGTTAACAACGGACGCAGAGGAACAGACCAACATCATGATGAATGGAAATAAGCTTGATGAGGTGAATACCTCGGATCCATCACAAAGTTGGGTTAGAACAATAATTATAAGAGTTAACAACAAAGTTGGAAAAAGTTACCAGCCAGTACGGAATGGAAATCAACATAGAAAGAGAAGATCTTGGATAACAGCAGAGATGAGAGGAACAGACCAACATCATGATGAATGGAAATAAGCTTGATGAGGTGAATACCTCGGATACAGCAATGCAGCGATAGAAAATGCACAGCAGAATTAAAAATAAATTTGGAGATGGCCTTAACGTCTATGTCAAGGCTAAAGGTGATCTGGAAATACAACATCAGTGTTGGAGTGAGAGTCCAACTGTATAAATTGCTGGTGCTTTCTGTTGTACTGTATGGTTGTTAGAGTTGGACAACCTTCTAAACCTTACTATTCTCTGTCAAGTCTTCTTCAGTGGATCATAATCGCTGTCAGCATGCAAGAGCAACCACACTTCTGAAACAGCTTCGGCGTGTTAAATCAGCGAAGATGGCAAATGGGATCTGTTCCCATCGTGTCTTATGTATGGGCCCATGTCTGCCCAGCATGTAAAGTCTGGGTGCGGCGGGCTGCACAAAGGAGCTCAACTAACGTGAACTACTGGGCAGAAAGGCGTCATTCAGCTAGCGTCATAGAGCGTCAAAAAGCACGGTGAGGCAGTAAGGCACCCTTGTCATTTACTGCACTCCGACACATACCCAGTCGTCTTGACTCGTCTTGCCACTGAGACCATATGTGTAGGGGCGAGGGAGTGAGGTTGACGACAGTGCACAACTCTCCCTCGCTATAATCAAATTTTCATAGCGCAAGTCATGGCTTTCATCATCATCTTTTCGGTGCCTACTAAACCTCATAGGAGTACGTTGGCAGGATCATGTACCAGGTACGGAAATCCTACAGAAGTCCCGTATGCAGAGCATCCATGCAATGCTGACTAGGTCCCATCTCCGCTGGACTAGCCACATTGTCCAAATGCCAGACAAGCGCTTTCCAAAGAGATTATTCTATGGGGAGCTGTGCAAAGGTATACGTTCAAGTGGAGAGCAGAAAAAGCGCTTTAAGGATCACCTAAATAGCTCTCTCAAGCACTGCAGCATCGATCCTAGCTCATGTGAGACTACATCACTTGATCGCTCAACCTGGCACACCCAGATCACTGCTGGCATCATGCAATTTGAAAAAGAAAGAACACTGCGTGCAATCAATCCACAAGCGCAAGAAGTGGAAGGACAAATCCGAAAATTATCCTACCCCGAACCTTCAGCACTCCCGCATGCACTGCAATAGAACTTCCCGTGCACGAATCGGACTCATCGGGCACCTACGAACTCACAAACCAAATTAGTTAATTACCAATTGTAATCATTATTTATGTATTTGTTTTCATCGCATTTATTATTTTGCATGTCATGCTCATCTTCGCTTGCGAAGGAGGAACATCAGAGTTGGACACTCACTACGGACATGGAGATTCGATTACGGGCTTTCGAGTACAAATTCTACAGACGCATTTTACGAATTTCCTATAGGGAATATAAGACAAATGTGTAATTCCTTTACAAAAAGGAATACAATAGAGATGTATGGAGGTGTACAAGATCAACTGATTTAACAGTAAAACGATGAAAACTAGAATGGTTTGAACATATATGCAGACATGATTCCTTATCAAAAACAGCATTACATGGAACCGTTGAAGGGGGGGAGAAGCAGAGGAGGACAAATAAAGACATGAACAGACAACATCAAGAAATGGACAGGACAGGATTTTTCCTCACTCCTCGCATCGTTTAAATTTAGAAATAACTGAAGGGATCTGTGTGCTGAATCATCCAATTTGGTACCCTAACGACCCTGACGGATAACGGGTTTATAGATTGATTGAAGGGTTTTATATACTTATATTGTTAGGAGTATATGTTGCCCAATTTCTGACATACCAGATTTCGTGCAAGTAGGAGGGCAAACTTACTGTTGTAGTGCATGTAAATAAGAATACATCCATTCATAAAACCCATGTCGTAATGGTAGGAAGGAAACTACATTGGACATGTAAACACATAGACTCCTCCATGATTTCTATCCTCAGCGATGTGGATGCGTCTGGAAACATTTTGACGAGTCCACTGTTTTTACTGTTCCCATCTGTTTCTTCAACCCTGAACCGCACAGAGATTAATATCAATATCATAGAGATTAGCTGCACGAATCTACGGTGACTTCTCTGCAAAACAAGCTGAGGAGAACCCAAGATGAGCTTTTAAAAAAAAACTAAATTATATGCATGACCAATAGCGAGCTTGAAGTTTAACAATTCATCCTAGAAAAGTAGGGGAAAAACATATTGTTGAGACGGCATCAATAACAATGGAGAACTGGTAATTAAATCTATTGAACGGTTTCTGTTTCTCGTCATTTTTGTGTCAATCTATTTCGCGATAATTGTCAATTCCGGTTTAGCAGTATTCATCTCTAATAATTGTGTTTAACAAAAAGACTAAAGTTGAGCATCTCTGCAACTTCGACTGTTTCTGTTTGCAATGTCGATGCTAGTGATTTTTCTACTTCACGTGATGATAGATCCATTATGATCTTCAATGACTTCTGGCATCACTCTGTCGAGAAATATATTTAAACGTGTTCGAAAGTAGTCTCATTTCATCTGTGACAACTGAGTGAACAATTTGCCTATCATTTCATCTGTGACAACTGAGTGAACTATTTGTCTATCATTTCATCTGTGACAACTGAGTGAACAATTTGTCTATCATTTCATCTGTGACAACTGAGTGAACAATTTGTCTATCATTTCATCTGTGACAACTGAGTGAACTATTTGCCTATCATTTCATCTGTGACAACTGAGTGAACTATTTGCCTATCATTTCATCTGTGACAACTGAGTGAACTATTCGACTATCATTTCATCTGTGACAACTGGGTGAACAATTTGTCTATCATTTCATCTGTGACAACTGAGTGAACTATTTGCCTATCATTTCATCTGTGACAACTGAGTGAACTATTTGCCTATCCTTTCATATGTGACAACTGAGTGAACTATTTGCCTATCATTTCATCTGTGACAACTGAGTGAGCTATTTGCCTATCATTTTATCTGCGACAACTGAGTGAACTATTTGCCTATCATTTTATCTGTGACAACTGAGTGAACTATTCTCCTATCATTTCATCTGTGACAACTGGGTGAAATATCCACCCATAATTTTCATCAATGATAACTGAGTGTACTATTCGCCTATCAGTGACAACTGAATGAACTATCCGCCGATAATTTTCACCAATGACATCTGAGTTCTTGGACTGTTTTTATATAATCCTATTTTCTATGAAACTGATTATCTTTTAGCTTATGTTATATATTTTCATTGTCGCCCGGAAATGTCTCATGTCAGACTGAAATATCAAAATCTTGAAAGAGAAGTTGCAGACAAAACAATGGCAATGATAATACAGTATATCCGGACAATTCGTCTGTTTTACAGTATTTGTATATTACTGCTTAGATATTACAGTATTTGTATACTACTGATTAGATCTTACAGTATGCGTATACTTCTTCTTCTTCTGCGTTCGTTCTCAAACTCCTGCAGATTAGCATGATGTAGTCCGGAGAACGGAATGCGTTGTGTCATGGTTTACATTATTGCTGCGATATCTGCGCCTTTCGGCCTGACACATCCGACTTCAGCATGACTTTGGTTCACTGACCCTATATGGGATGGGACAGCCAACTCCATCACATAACCTCCTTAGTCGCCTTTAACGACATGCGTGGAAGGTAAATAGTGTTGCTATTCTTTGCTTCCCTTTCGGGCCCCGGCAACACACGGGCGGTATATGTATACTTCTGCTTAGATATTACAGTATTTGTATGCTACTGATTAGATCTGAATTTTCCAAGAGATAATGGAACACTAACGACTATGTCAAGCGCTTTTCAACACCATTTTCTTACCAACGTTGTGTTATCAGTGTCAAACTTGGACATTAGATTCTAGAACAATACATAAGATTAACACCACTGAAATGAAATGTGTGAGACGTATGATTGGAGTTAGCTTGAGAGACAAAATCAGGAATGAAGCACTAAGGAAACAATTAGGGATCAAGTCAACAATATAAGACATCCAGAAACAACAAGTTAAATGGTACGGCCACATAACCAGACAGAAAGAGCAAAGTATTATATTTTTAAAACACTTAACAAACGATACGAAAACAGTCGACCTATATACGCCCTCGTAAAAGGTGGATAGATAGTGTATTATAGACACTCGGAAATATAACAGCAGAAGAGGCAAATAGAAGGGCAAAAGACCGTACACTCACTCTCCCCTTAACACCGAAATGTACATGAGGACAGAAACAAGAAGAAGAAGTAGAACGACTATGTCCTAAATTTTATTGATAACAAATGACATTGCCTACATATTACTAACCTTAACAACAGGGACGACAATGAGCAGGGACGACCGTGGTATCCGCCCAGGGAAGATGTATCAAAAATAATACACAGGGGTTCCATAACCGAAATTAATTTAATTTATGTAAAGTGTACTAGTCATAGCAGGCACAGGGACTCTATTTTCCTAGCTTTGTCTACTCTATATGTACTCTTTTGTTTTAGTGATACAAATAATGTACTACTGATCATTATCTGTATCCATATGAACTGATGAAAGAATTATATGTTTTATTCCTCAGGTGAAAGCAATCATTACATGGAAAAGAACGGTAGTCGTTGTTGTCGGTGTGTTCATCGCTCTCATCGCCAGCGTCTCTCCGGTGTATTGTGTCAATAGCTTTGCTATGAAATTTTATCCTAAGCTCAACAAAACAATATTAGGTTTGGTGTATTCACAAGATAGGGAAAGTGTGGAAAAAATTTCGTTCGCTATCAATAATGTATTTCTGCCATTCACCGCCTTTATTACTGTCTTGATTTGCACAATTCTTTTGGTCGTCACACTACAACAAAAGACAAAATGGCGCAAGAAATCAATGACTAGTGTACATTCTGATACTATCTCTATTCGTGACCGTAAGATAACGAAGATGGTTGTGTTTATTTCAAGTCTCTTCATCGCCTGCTTCACTCCCATTTGTCTGATTTTTGTTGGTATGATTTTAGAGCCAGATCTCTCTGTAGACGGAAAATATAAAAATATGTTTCTGGTGGTGTCTGGTATTTGTTTTATTTTAGAATCAACAAATTCTTCAACGAATATTTTCATTTATTATTACATGAGCAGCAAATACCGAACCGTGTTTCATGAACTTTTCTGTATTATTTCCCGGCATATATACCATGACAAGTCTCATTCAAGTCAAGATAATACAATAACATAATCACATAACAGTATACAATGTCCAGGATAATCTTAACTCCTTGCTTTAACATAGAGCCTAATTTTATGCAGAATAAGCCCATTTCCTGCTTTGGAATGCCAAGTTCTCAGTGACCATCGCAGCTAATTCAGTCTATAAATCTAGATAGATAGAGAGATAGATAGAATATGTGAGTCAAGTATCCCATTTTTTCCTCTGCCGATTAGAATGATGGAAAACCTGGATGCTGCCTCGGTATCAATCCATTACAGTACATGGACAATGTTGCCAACTCAGTTTTTGCAAAATAAATTACATGTCGCAACATATATTTTAGTTGTTTGTACTCTAGGTTCAGTTCATTATGTAGAAAGTTATCTAGCTTTCTTTTTATAGCAGTTAGTTTAAGAATTTGTATAACTATTCGTGCTGGTTGTGATCTAGACTTTGGTCTGGCTTCCTACTTGAATTTACTTGTATAAGATATTATTTTAAGCAACAATGTTCTGTCTCTATGTTATTTATGTTTACAAGAAGACCTATTGCCCTTGTGTACGAATATGCATGTTCTGTGTTTGTGTTCCTGAGGATACTTCAATACTTGTACGGGATGTTCGTTCATGTTGTAATAGTCATTGTTTCGATTGGTCTGTTCTCAGTGATTTGAGCACAGAGGCTGAAAGTCTTGACGAAACCACATCTTTCTTCTGAGGATGTAGTTGGTCAAGTACGGTAAACCTGTTTACTTGTGTGGCAAAGCGATTAGGTGTTGCTAGAACAGACCTGGTTCAATTCCCGTCAGTTGTAAGAATTATTTTCATGTATCCTCATGCTTCCTACTTGAATTTTTCAGTATATATTGTATATATATATATATATATATATGCCCAAGTTGGTGCAGTGATATATCAGATTGTTTAAACATGTCTTTAGCTGCCACAGGTTAACTCTCCCAGGATCGCGGAGTGTTCATGAGGAAGACCACGTTCTGGAAAGAATATTTATCATGATATATATATAGGGCCTATATCTGACTGGCTTACCAGCAAATTAGTATATCACATTGTTTAACAATTACTTAGTTAAACAGCTTCTTCTGCTATCGATCCTGCAGTTTTCCTATCAAATTAGTATAGCACTGCCTGTTACAGTTACTTAATTAAGCATTAGTTTCAGCTGTCTGTCCAGCTGGTATCCTAGAAAATTAGTATGGCACATTGTCTAACATCTAAGTTAAGCAGAATTTACAATATTCAATTCAGCAGTTGTCTTTACAAATTTGTCAATTGTGTGTGTGTGTCTCTCAATTTTATCATTAGTTAGTTTCAAAATGAATCGAATCGAACAGTGTTTCTGTTCTTCGTCCGGAGGCCAAAATATTATACTATCAAGAATGTGTTATGTAGTTTCCTCACTAAGGAAGACAACATGATTTCATTTAAAAGCAATATATAATCAAATATATTATCTACATTCTTGCCAGAACGCTTTTTAGATGTACTTCTTTCTCCTCTTGAAATATGCTTTTCGCAACCAGGAGATAGGTATATTATCCAAGCTCGTACAGATGGTAGTCTCACAATGCTTAAAGTCAAAATGAGGTTAAAGAAGGTCTTGAGCTGTTCTCTGCAGATTATGCTGAAATTAGAACACACTCAAAGGAGGAGCTACAAAACGGCCTAGCTGTCTTTTCTAATGTCTGTCGTAAGTTTGGTCTTACAACCAGCAAAACAAAGGCACAATTCATGACGTAGGCTGCGCAAATCATGATGTAAGCAGCATAAAGCAGCCACAAAAAGTAATAGATGGTCATGAGCCAGAGATTGTTGCTTACTTTATATATCAAGGATTCTCAGTCAATACAATATTATCTCTGGATAACAAAATAATCAACAGGATTGGTAAACTATCTACAACCATGAACAGATTAACAAAATGGTCGGGACAGGGGACAGGAAAATTAACTATAAAAACTGAAATACTGTTTTACCAGGCTTGTATTCTCAGCATCAATATTAAATGAAATTTTCTTCACATGTTAGCAAACCTGAAGGTGCCGTAGAAATTGATATTTTCGTGTGAAGGTTTCTACTTCCTAAATAAAGATCATTACTCGTTCTTTGTGTACGCAGATGGCAATTTTATGGACGGTACCTTCAAATTGTGTGTGTGTACCCAAATAGGATACTTAGATGCAATAGGAGACACGACTACATAGCTTTCACAACACCGCCTACGTAGAACTCTACGAGTTGGGTTGCAGGATAAATTCACGAAGATTGATGTATTGAAAATGACAGGCAATTCTCAATATCTACTTTGCTCAATCTGCGCAGACTCAGATGGCTGGGACATACTAGGAAGATGGAAGATGGCATAATGCTGATATACTTTTATTTATCGGAGAATTAGCTGTCTGGAAAAAATAACTCTGGTTCGATCTCTACATCGGTTCAAAGACATATGCAAACCAGATACTACAGGTGTTAATACGAAACCATGGGAATAGGTTGTCATGAAACGTGTTGCATGAGAAGAAATATCAGGAATATTATAAAGATAAAGGAGAAGATGGTAGCCGTTTGTTCAAGTGTTGCACATCTAAGAAGACACAAAGCACACGATGGTACAAGTTGGGTCTGTGATTCTCTGTACATGCTATGCAAGACACTTTACTTCGCAGATTAGTCTTGTGAGGCACATTCATTATTGTCAAGAATAGTAGATTATACTTCTTGTAGCACAACAATACTATCTCGTCTATAAAGAAGGAAAAGTGCCGATTACTATTAAATATAACAGCATTATATTTCTTTTTTTTCCTCCAGGCAATAAGATTTATATATGGTTCAATATTTTAAGCAATCCTCATTGCACTTTAAGCTAAAGCAGTATATGTTCTGTGGTATCTTTCTTGCAAAAGACAATTTCTTCAGAAGATCATAAAGATGGCATCACCAGCAAGGGTCCCCAATTACGTTATTATTATCTCATAAAAGTTTTTCTAATTGCTGTAAGAAATCGGTAAACAAATAAAAATTAAGTGAGCTGGAGAATAATGAGATTTGGATTTGGAGAAGAATAATGAAAATTAGGCTGCCTGCCACTGATGCTCAAGTACCATAAGCAATTCATGCAGATTTACAGCATATGGCTGTTTGTTGCTTAACTCATCGTGCAAACTCGCCCGAAGGATGTTCTATACGATTCATATGAATTCATTCAGATTCCTAGTCACATTATTTGGGAGGGGGTTCTTTCAAGTAAACTAATTCATCCCATACCCAGCATACTTTGAAGATTGCACCATAAGTAAAGCGTTCATCACAACGCCTCCATACTCTGATTCGTTTATCGTTAGGCTCCAAGACAAATCAGGATCCAACTGTCAACATAACGTTAGCCCCCCCCCCCACCCCACTAAGCACATCACCAATGTACGTGCTGGATACAATATGCTAAATGTGTTGCTCTGTCTGTGGCCGGCAGTAAAATTTAGGTGAATGGCTGGACAACAAGCACGAAGGTTGACATGGTAAAGTCTATTTCGAATAGTCTAATAACAGACTACAATGTTGGTAGCATCTCTGAGGAAATGTCTAAGATTTGCCCTTGCAGTTCGCTGTTGTAACACGATGGATACAAAGATAAAAGAGTCAACGAAAACAAATATATATGATGCTCATAAAAAAAGCCATCTCCAGAGAACTCTTCTATCCCTGACGCTACAAGGCATAAGGGGTATAAAGGGGTATAAAAAGAAGTGAAGAAGAAAGAAAGGGTTCGCTGTTACAGTGCTTGTCACTGACTAAAGCGATATTTTCGAGGACTCTAGTGCCACCTATGCGTTGTCGTACATCGAGGATCCCAGTCTGGACAAAGCGCCTATGCAATCCGACAATAGTTCATTGAGATACTGCAAGACTGTGTATTAACACTTTCCTGCAACCACACAATGAATCTTCTTTCAACCACAGTACTCAGGTTTCGTCGTTTAAGCATATTGTTATACAACAGTTATGTTGTTTATAAATAAAATTGTGTAACTACAGCTCAAGACCAACAATATAATCTCCCAGAATGCATTACGCTTTTTTGGAGATATTTGCACGTTTTGTTATATCCACTACTGGATATTAACTTTGCTTAAAAACGTATACATATAAAGTAGATATATAATGGTGGTTTCGTTATAACCACCATTATATATCTACTTATAATTTTCTTTTAGATATAATTACATTTTAATTAGGCTATGCATATTGTGGCTATTGTATAGCTTGATCGACAACGTCATTCGCTATATATAATCCACTATTATATGTAATGGTTTTATATATATATATATATATATTATAATAAAATATCGTAAAATAAAATGTTTGAAATAATGTTAGGTTTTTGTTTTTTAGCATTAAATATTTATATAAAGAAAATATGCGAATAAATCATAGCTGATAGCTATATTGAAACTAAATATATATCTGATCGAGTGAGACCAAGATTATAACAAGCAAGAAAACCACTAACATGTTCACAATCAATAACAGAGAACTAGAGCGAGAAACCAGTTTAGAATACATTGGTTCTCTTATAAACAGCAAAAGGATTGATATGAAGATGTCCAACGGATGTTCACAAATGCATCAAATAAACTGACACAAATGAAGAAAATATAGCTGAACTGCAATAAAATGACAAAACTAACTTCCTTTAGTTGTCTATTGTCTATCCCCAGGTGAAAGCTGGTTGATAGCATCCACACTTGCCGTTAATCCACATGTATCCACAGTTGCGTAGGGATGGGAACCGTAGTTCTGTTCATGGACAGATATGACGCTTGAGTCGTACTGAGTCCCTGTTTGTGAAGGGTGATCGTAATGTTATTGATCCATCCTTTTCTCGGTCTTCCCTTGGCTCTGTATCAAGGTGATCTTTTGTTATAAGTTCTCAGTGGTAATCGGCTTATGCCCATCTCATGACAATTTTATCTGCTGAGGTTCTTTTACATTCGATACAATATATTATTCCCACTCCATTTCAGATATCCTCGTTTCTTACTCTGTCTAGTTTGGTGACCATATCTGCTTTTCGTAAGATGCAAATACTAAATTAAGTATACAGGTTACTATAGATAACTAACTATAAATATAAAATAATTTGGTAAACACTTTATCTTAAATGTGATGATTTTGCTCTGCTGTGCGGTTGTTAAAGACCATATTTGACACTGGTAACAAAGTGTTGGTATGAAAATTGTAGATAGTATCTGTCTCTTCATGTTCATTGATGCAGGAGCAATGGTGAAAGGTGATATGTCACTGCGTTTGCTTTTTGGCTTCTTGATTCTAATTCTTTGTCTAGTATCCCATTTTCTGAAGACAAAAAAAAACAATTCCTAAATATTTGAATTCTTGTGTTTGTTTCACTGATGAATCGTCTATTGTGATACATATTATTGCTGTTGACTTATTGATGTTCATAACTACCGTCTTCTGTATGTTGATTGTCATGTTATACTTTCTACAAAATTCCTAGGGAAAATGACACAAATATTAAAAAACAAAAAATGTAGATTTAAACACATACATAACACTATTAAAAACGATTATTATACCGACGCTGTTATACCAATGCCAAAATAAAACGAAAACCACAGCACAAGACAAACATAAACTGGTGACAGCTGAAATGACATGCTTACACAGAATCCAAGGAATATCACTATGAGACAGAGTGAGAAATAAGGACATTAGGCAAAGAACCGGCACCACCTGAATCTTGGAATATATTAAGAAACAACAGATCAAATTGTTTCACACATCAGCAGATTACCATCAGACAGTATACCACAGCAAGCTATGATACACAGATACAGTGAAGGCAGACCTAGATGCCGACCACGAAAACGATGGACCACCGAAATAAAAGACGCGACAAAATTCCACAATATACTCTGCACACACGTGGGACATTTCCAGAAAACTCTTCTACCCCTGACCTTGAAAGTCAGCAAAGGGTTTAGTGAATAGATAGTTAGTGATAGACTTCTTGCAAGATGTTGACAGTGTATATATGTGGATTTACATATTTTCTATGTCATTGTACATCAGGTTTTGATCGTCGGCGAACAGAAGTTCATTGATTTCATTTATGTTCTCATCTACTGAGTTTTCTGCATTGACTGCATTTTCCTCTTTTAGAATAATAGCTTTAATTTGTTATTCTATCCATATAGATACTGAAAATTAAAATAGAAAGCACACAACCCTGTCTGACCCCTGATTTAGTTGCAAATGTTTCGGTCTTTCCATCTGCTGTTCTCACTGCATATCTGCAATTTTGGTATAGTGCTTTTATGTTGTCTAATATCTGACCATTAATGCTGTACTTCTGTGATGTTTCCCAGATAATATTTCTAACTGCTCTATCGAATACCTTTTCCTGGTCTATAAATATGGTTTATTTGTCTTGATTGTATTCAATAGTCTTTTCCCTTAGTTGTCTCAGAGTGAATAATGCTTCATCCTTTAGTGGGGTCTTCATATTCCCATTTTGAGAAGAAGAAGAATCTTGGACATTTACCAATAAAGTAAAAAATAAAATTTCTGCTTTTGAAACAAAATGTTACAGAAAAATCAGAAGAATACCATATACCACAAAATATCACTAATATGGACATCCTGATATAGTTGAAAGTAAAAGTCTAAACAACTAGGTTCCCTCCAACTTACATTTTGAGAATGTCGAACTACAAAACATCCTAGAAAATATCATCATGGTGGTAATGAAGCCACGGCAATGAAAAAAGCTGTAGACCTCGAAGAAGATGGACGTAAAATATCAAATACCAGCTGAATATGACACTAACAAAAGTAGGAAGATTAGCTCTAGTTCTGAAGGAGTTTCCAAAGTTTTTATGACTGACATCATGTCCATGATATGCTAACTGATCGAACGTGTGTTGCCGGGACCCGAAAGGGGAGCAAAGAATAGCAACAGTGTTTACCTTCCACGCATGTCGTAAAAGGCGACTAAGGAGGTTATGGGATCGATTTGGCTGTCCCATCCCATATAGGGTCAGTGACCCAAAGCCATGCTGAAATCGGATGTGTGAGGCCGAAAGGCGCAGATATCGCAGCAATGCTGTAAACCATGACACAACGCATTCCGTTCTCCGGACTACATCCTGCTAATCTGCAGGAGTTTGAGAACGAACGCAGAAGAAGAAGAAGCTAACTGATGATGGTATCTACTTTATGTTATTATTTGTGTTTTACGAAGATTGTTTATAGCTTGAGCTTCAGGCTTAGATACGAGACCGTGATTCTCAAACATATGAAACATTACAAGCATTTCTCATGCTAAAATCATAACTTAAATAAATTTATCTTGAATTTCCTAGACTAATTTGCTTGTTTTACGAACAACAATTTTGCACTAGGTAATCACATTTTCAATGAATAAAGCTATAATTGGGAACTATAATTTCAGTTTCAAGTAGAGTTCAGTAAAACTCGATGCACAATATTTTTAAGTGTTTTTCACAAGTAGCAAATGTTTTAGAAATAGTAAGTTCACACAATGATAATACGATCGCTTACCACAGACAAACACTATCGAAATATGAAGCACCAGAACGTGAAAGCTGACAAAGATTATGTTCAAACATTACAATAACAGAAAAATACAAACCTTTTCTCCTTTGAATACCTGTTAAACGATAAACTATATTGTAATTGGCAAATATCGATGAAACATCCCCATCAGTAAATTGTACAATTTATTCACACACAAAAATTTCATACAAATAAATTACTCTCGTAATTTGATAATTACTACTCCTTATTTATAAGAATCGGCAGTAATAACCGTTCGAAATTATCGAGTGATACCTTAACCAATCCTAAATTAAAATATAAGAATACAGTTCAATTGTTTTTTTTCTAAGTGCAAGTGGCTCTGTCCTATTTGTGCCTCATTAATGTTGCACCTGTGATGGATACTTTTTATCCAATAGTAGCAATTCGGAATTTCACTGTCGAGATGTTGAATTGAAATTTTAAAAAAAATTAAACGTTATTTCCGTTAGCTTAATACGCATACAATGAGAAATTTAATGAAACCGAGTAGACACATAAGAGTACAGGAGAACAATGGAAAGCTTAATTGTAAAATTAGTTCAAGTAATATGTCAATGCTTTCTTCAAACATATTCTGTACTGAAAATAACTTGGAATACGCAAGAATGGCTAATGGTTTCTCTTAGTTGAAATATGTGCGGTTCTCGAGGAATTTACATACCTGTGTAGTTTGTGCTGTTATTGTCTGTATCTCTATCTACCGGTTCGTATTCATAGTGTCTTGAAAAAAACACAAGTTGGATGTCTTAAATAAAATATCATTTTTTATGCTGCTAATTAAACGAATTCGGGAAACTGTGACTAGAGTTGCAAAGAAAATCAGGTTTCAGCTGAATAGACAACCTTCGAATAACTTCTGATGCCTTCTTATGAGCAATATTATATATTTTTTTAAAATTCATTTATTATCTTTTGCAGCCTGATGGTCTCTTCTTCTTTTGTATCCAAGCTCTGGTGTAACTTTAAAAACATGCATTTGAGTGGAATGTGCTCAAGATTACGAAGTCAATTTTAATATAGCAATTTTTCTCATAATAATGTAATCTAGGGATAATACAGCAGCAGTTTCCCCACTGGCTTTCTGCTGGTTTGTTTATGGTATTCTCTCATATCTTAAACATGTAATAACTACTGGAAAGATCAAGGAGAGAAGAGACATGGGAGGACAAAGAGAGAAGTTGCTACATGGACTAGTATTGTGTAGAAGTTCACTAACTGAGCTTATTGACAACACAAGAGACAGAGAGTGGTGGAGAAACATGATTGCCTACGCCATTCGACATGAAACTTGATTGATTGAATTCTTTTCACTGCTCCTTTTTTACATATAACTATATGTGAGCTCAAACATATAGATTAAATACTACTGACAAATACAATGTTGCATATGAGAAGAAATTTTAAGGCGATACTGAGAGGAAAATGCACTATCCAACCCAGAAAAACAATTCTCACAATAGATGAAACAAACTCTGAAAGCCTCAAAACAACTAAGAATCCTTAATGAAAAGACACGAATTTTAAAAAGTAAGTTAACGGAGAGAGGACAGTGAAAATTTAATCTAACAGTTCAATTAAACGAATTAAACAATGTACTACATATAATCCGACAAATCGTACCTTTCGTAGCTGCATGTTTTCCTGTGAAGGAGTGCAGGGTAGGGAGCAAGGCCGGATTTAGAATTGATATGGCCCTAAGTTATTTGAGATATGGGGCCCTAAGCTATCTAAGGATTACACCAAGGATTTTGATTATACCTCCAAAAACAAAAATTATATCCTAACCGCGGATTGAACCCGGGACCTCTAGAATCGCATTTTAACCACACGGTCATACTCACCACTACGACAAATAGTAGTATTCCGTATAGCTGGTGTTTACATCCTGTTGTTACACTCCGGGAATGAAATACTCCGTTGTTGCATCCCGGGGAGGAGCAATGGATAGGACAGACATGTTGAATTCCTATGGGAGACGGCACGTGAATGTGAACTTGACGTGGATGATGATTCTTATTCAATGGTTAGAATTAAAGAACAGGGTTTGAAATGTTGGATCGCCAGAGGGAAGCAGTTTGCGGGGCACAGATGAATGATGGTCAATCAACATAGAACCGGAACTGCCATCAGAAGCGTAATTAATGATACACTCAGGAACAAATCGAGGAACTTATGGATTTGTCCGGATTGCAGTGATAATGATCTAACGCTTAACTAACTAGCTAACTAACATATTTAGTGCTTGCGAACATGACGTTGTCAATCATCAGAGGATCATTATTTCATTCGATTCGATACTGTAATATTACGAGCACCTAAGTGGACAGATCAATCGAAGTGCTTAGATACAGAAACCGAAGATTCGTTATAGATATTGTACAGATGTTGGCAATGACTGTCACTGATCTTCCTGTTGTCGCCGTTGTTGTTGTTGTATCCCAGGAATTACGAGCGATAACTCTTATTTCCTATGTAGAATGAACTCTCCAGAGCTTTGCTTCATACCAAGAAAATTAACTTTGAGTTGTACAATACTTGTATTGAGAAATCTCCCACTAGGAGATGTAAATTCTAGGGATTTTCTGGCTCTTCTAACATTTCTTAACATGCAAAGTTCGAGTCATCGGGGGTTACCTCGTCTGCCAAGCATCCATTTCTGTCACGTGCCCATAACAACACAGGTTTAGACTATGATCACTGGCATGCGTTCCCTTCATCAAAAAGAGCTCTCCAATTATGCAGGACTAGCATATAAACGTGATTCTAGGCTCACGTAATGAATTGTCAGGTCATATACAGAGCTGCTTTTAACCACACCCAGATATCACCTGTTCAAAAACGGGTCAGAGTGTACACATTGGCAATTATGACCATGTTTAAGATTGGAGGTTATTTGACTCTATCAGCATTTTCAATGATTGCATGATTACAATGATTACATGATTACAATGATTACATGATTACAATGATTGCATGATTACAATGCTTACATGATTACAATGATTACATGATTACAATGCTTACATGATTACATGATTACATGATTACAATGCTTACATGATTACAATGATTACATGATTACAATGCTGGTTTAAATTTAATGTTGCTTCATGATATCAGAAATAAAAATGTAATTGTACAAATGAAATTATGTAGTGCTTCCACAAGTCTCGCTATATTTGTATGGCTTAGATTTGAATGTTGCATAATTGTTGATCCGAATGTAAATAGTTAGACCTTCAGATCTTCCGAATGAAGATCTTCCTGTCAGTATCATGTAAGTGTAGTAAATAACAATCTGAGTTATAAACCAGTGTCATGGCACAAATAAGTGCTCAGTCAGTGGTTGACAAGATGTCACCTGACTAGAGTCGCTCACCGCGCTTTTTAAGTAGTAGGCGCCATTCTTTGACCTTGTTGGTGCATTAGCTGTGGTACACTACTTTCTGTTGACTAGGTGAAACATAGTAGTAACTTAATATTTCAAATCATGAATAACGAGTGCACTCAAAACTCGTGTTTGCTTATCACCTGACGAATTATTTAACATTACACTATCGCAGTTTCACAAATGAGTTTCATGTAAATTGAGGATACCCCTGGCATAGGGTCAAGTCATATATCGTGTACTCTAGCGATCGTGAGTTTCATCTTGGGTTTGGACATCTTGTTCACAATCCATTTTATTTCGGAGATCCTTCTGGATTATCGATTGTAGCTGCAACTTTACGAGCAATAAGCAGTACTCTTTGCAGGCGACTTGTCGTTTCGCTAAGAGCGGCAAAGCATTCAAGAGGAAACTCGTACATAATGATATCCATTCTCTTCGCCTTTTGAGACTCACTAATATAAGTCATTGTACATATTTGCTGACTGTGGCAATAATTACGATACGGGACTGACATGTACAACCATTTATTATATAAAACATAGCTTTGGCTAATAATATGGAACTTGTCTGTATTACATACCTAGGAGCGTCTCATCGCGACGAACAGCAATTATCTATGTTCCTTCAGCAACGAACACGGTGCATAGGACATAAACCAGAGCTCTCCAGTTCTAGCGATGTAATGCTACTGTGTGTAACTCTTGCATCTTGTTGAGACCCATAGTCATACACACTTGAATGGTTGTTCTGCGAAGAGTCTCTCTTAGTCTTAATCTTTTTCTTTCAACGTCTGAAACCATTTTAATGCTAGTAGTGACAGTCTATTTTCATTCATACTAAGTACATATCCTATTTAAGCTCATTGTTTCCATCTTGTTGTTGTAGAAAGATATTATACATATAGCAACTAGTGGTACCGAAATGACACGAAACAGTAATCTTCTATGTGGCTATGAACCATGATGTCATTGATAACCGTGTCGTCTTGTCGGTAACTAGAAGGAAAGACTAAAATATTGCAAATATATTAGATTCATACTGAAAAATAAGATGCTGAAACAAGACCTTTTGGTAGAAACTTCCATTTTCTGTTGGTTTTTTAGTTGTTGTAATCTGTAAACTGCGTTTACTTCTTGATTTCCCTACTTCTATGCAGTTTTAGGGTGATTCAATCAGTTATTAACATAGCGATGTTATTATTAAACCACATTTGTGTCAAAGTTTACCATAAAATATTGTGTTTTAACGTAAGCTTTTTTTTAAATGATAGATACTGTTTATAGGATGCTCATAAATTACATTAATGATTACTATTTTTTTTGTTATATGTATTTTAACATCAACATTATGTACCATGCCGGGTGGCATATGTGAGCAATTTTATGTCCCTGCTAATGTGATACTTCGATGTCTCTAAACAGATGGAGAATAAGAAAGAGGAGAAAATATAAATGAAATTATATTATTTCTGTAGTTTCTCTTTTTATAAAAATATGATATAATCCCTGTCTTATATTGGTGCTTTTACTACATAGAATCTTTGGTTTTTGACTGATAAACTTTGATACGTCACCAAGAATATGAAGTTATTCAAAGACGACAACTTGACTCTTGAAATTTATCACATACAAACTGCAGAAGAATCACTACACGATTTGGCAAGTGATGAAGTTCGACTGTGGTTTCAAGCTATCAACTTCGCCATTATCTGTGAACTTATCGACGTTGTGGGCTCAGGAACAAATATCATAAATATCATCTGTTTCTGTAAACAAGGATTTAAAGATTCAGTTAATGTCAGTTTGTTAGGTATGTATTGATGTTTTTTTCCCCATTGTTCGGTAAGTATGGTTGTTTACGACAATAATTGATACCTGTTATCTTTATTTGCAAGCAGAAATAACAATAGAAATACAGGGTGTATATAAGTTTGTTGTGCACAAAATTTTGCAACAAATATTATACGCTTAATATTATGTTAAATATTTTTTTTTCTAATATCATACAGTGCTGAACATTCAGAAAGGTGGTATTCCACAGTTTCGTGAGTATTGTTCTTGATTAGGAACAAACGTCACAGCACTGGGAGCATTCCCATATATGTTCTGCATGTCGTTTCGTCAGCCATCTAAAATTGTATAAACTCAGTGTCCCACTCAGTAGCTGCTTACGCGTTGTTCTGATCTTTCCGGATAGGGAGCACTTTCTCCCATCACCTCTAGTAACTTCCATTTCTACCATTCTCTGAATATGTACATTTGTAACGTTTGACTTCCCCCTCGTCTTCTCCTAAAATACTATTGTTGTTCGAGTCTTTTAATGACCAATATAAGCGCTTCGGCGTTCTTTTCTGGAATTTTATCGTATGTATGCGTGCACAGTAAGTTGGAGTGTATTGTGGTTGTATTCTGTTCAGGTAATTGTTAAGCTGTACATATGTGCAAAGTTAGAAGAGGGTACCCTGGTTTTTTCCGCACAGCAGGTTGATGTTGACTTTGGGATTTGGTCCGGTTATATATTTATTGATTTCTCTCACCGTGTTTTCCATGGCCCACCTTTTCAACAAAAACTCATTGTTCACGATATTTTCAACTGTGTGTATGGTCGTAATATGATGTCAGTGAAAGGTATGTATTTCCATGGTAAGGCGTGGCTATTGACTAAACAGACCTTCTAGCTGTATTAATTTGGAACACTTTGGGATAATCTTTGATAGAAGTCGCTCATTCAACAAGCACGTAACAAAGATGATTCAGAAGTCTAGAAGAGGGATCAGTGTAACCAAGGTTATGGCGACCTTCGACATGCAGCAATGGGTACTTTTTCTGCTTCTGCAAGTGGTGGTGCTATCTGTAATAGATTATGGCCTCGGCCTACTAACTTTGTCACAGACACAATCGATAGATTGGAAAAAGTTCAAAATTAGGAAATGAGAGCGGTACTGGGGTGTACTAGAGATACACCCATCTCTGCTATGAGATTTCTGCTTGATCTCCCCAGCATTAGAGAGCGACATCAGGTACCACAAGTTAAGTCATACCTTAAAGTGACAGAATACACCCACCACCAATTACACCGTCGTCTAGATGAGTCAAAGGGAAAACGAATCAAGCTTGGCAGATCATGGATGGCAGAGGGTGAAGACACACTGCGAATAGTATGTGAATTGGAAGAAATAGGAAAGGACAGTGAATGGGTGGAAGTAGACACTGAGAAGAAATCACAGACTAAAGTAATAATACAACTAGATAAAACGTGTCGAAAATGGACGGCAGTCAGGGCTTAGGATACAGTGCACGAACTCGCCCAACTACACTCGAAACCACAAGACATAATTATATACTCAGATGGCTCTGTTAGCAGAAACACAAATAAAAGCGGTTGGGGTTTTTTTTGCCTACAGAAATGGTTTGAAGTTGGTTGAGAAATCTTCAGCATATTCTACTGTCACATCGAGCATGAGGATGGAGATAGAGGGAGTTACAGCAGCTCTTAATTGGTTGATAACTGATACATCAACACACGCGGTAATAATCACAGACTCTCAAAGCATGTTGCGCAAGATAGAAAAGTTCATGCTAAGAAAAAAATGGTGGGGCTTATTGAACAACTCAGTTGTCCAGAGCATTACATGAATATACTGCCCTGGTCATGCTGGGGTCAGAGGAAACAAGAGAGCCGATTTATTGGCAGGCAATGCGGCGATAGACGGCACATTGCTGAGAAGAGATAAAGCAGATTTAATGAAGGCAGTAATAAATTCATTTCAAGATGCAGTTGATGTCAATGAGGTTGAGAACGTACACATACAGAGAATATTAGAAATGGGAGTATTCAGAGGTGAGGGGAGGAAAAGTAAATTTTTTGGAAAGTCCCGAAGATCAAACAATCAACACCTGACCGGAACTATGAGTCTACATACACTGGGATGGCTGCTGGAGCGGAGAGCAGAGCACTTATGGGAATGTCCTGAGTGTTGAGAAGCCAGTTTCTAATCAAGAATTAATTTGGAACACGTTCCTTACGTTTTTGATTATTGTTGGAGTTTTAATTGGTCATTATTTACGTACTTGGAGTCGCATACCGAAATAGCAAAGGCCAACCAATAGATTTCAAAAATATTGGAAACTAATTCATGTTTACTTTTTAATTGACAGTTCTCCTTTATTGGCGACGGTCGGGTGTCCAGTGTACATGAGGGTGATGATACGTGACCGTCAACATTTTAAGACCTATTGACTAATGGTAAAATAGTTTTCTAAATGGATTCAAATGAGTTTCCCCGTGATTTTCATTGGTTATCAACACAACGTATAGGGACCATATATATAGTTTATAATCATTTCTGTTTGGATGTTTACGTAAATTAATTCACCATATACAACAGATTATTATTGCAGTCTATCATTAATTAAATGTTCTTCTTTTTCTTTCCTTCCTCTTTTACCCTTTACGGGTGTCGAGGGAGATACAATGTTCTTGTTCTCGCTTTTCTGGCAGCTTCAGATAATCTTATTTGGTGTTCGTGTAATGTCTCTTTGATGTTGTAGATCCAGTGTACTCTAGGTCTACCCTTGGCTCTTCCTTCTGCTTCTCCTCTCTTCGTATATGCTTTATAAACTAATGAATCACACGGCATTCTTTTCAAACATTGTAATTAAATTTTTATTATGTTTTTCTTACGAAACTCCACATTTGATTTTGTTTTTTCAGTATACTGTAAAATACTATTTCTTTATCCGTGTACTTTAAAATACTACACTTTTGTCATGCTCTAAAATACTATATTTCTTGAATATTTTTGGAATCATAACATGCAAGACACTAACTTTCATAAAATCAAATGGCATTAGTGTATATTACAATCTCTTTATTTTAATTTAGGCCTTGCCATCTCTGACCTGGGATGTCTTATAACACTGATATGGCAGAACTTGTGTTTCAATGAGCTGTTCCATCAAGCAGATCTGCCCTTTGAGTCTATGGAAGTTCAGTACCTTACCGGCGGGTGGCCACATGTCATCTTTACCCGAGTGACCAGCTGGATCACAGCCTTTATCACGATGGAGAGATGTCTGTGTATAACTATGCCCTTAAAGGTAAGTTTAGACTATTACGATAAATGTTTTTGACATCAATTATTAACTTGATTTATCAATTATTAACTTGATTTATCAATTATTAAAAAGATATATTAAGAAGATATGTGGTGTGGCATGGGCGTGATGTGTGATGTGTGATTTATATCAAACGTGTATTCTCGCTTAAAGTAAAATCCTTATTCTGAAGACATCGATATTTATATTTGTAGCCTTCTTCTTGGTATGAAGTTAAAACTCTGGAGAACCCCCCCCCCCCCATGCATAATAGGATACAGAAGCTCACATGTTCATAATTTCTGGGTATCATAATCACTAGTAAGTATGTCAGTTAGTTCGGTGAATGGTTGGCTAGTTAGATGGTTGGTTATTTGGATGGTTGGTTGGTTGATTAGTTGTTTGGTCGAGAGATCATCATCACCCCACACTGGACACATTTATAGTTTCTTCTATCTTCCCCCTCCCCCTCCCCCTGAGTATATCCGTAGATACAAGACGACAGATCATTTCTTGCCACACCACATATCACGTCCATGCCAAGCCACATATCACATACATGACACACCACATATCACATACATGACACACCACATATCACATACATGACACACCACATATCACATACATGACACACCACATATCACATACATGACACACCACATATCACATACATGACACACCACATATCACATACATGACACACCACATATCACATACATGACACACCACATATCACATACATGACACACGACATATCACATAATGACACACCACATATCACATACATGACACACCACATATCACGTCCATGCCACACCACATATGGCATACATGCGGGAAAAAACATCACGATAATGCCAAATCACATATTATGACCATGCCACACCACATATGGCATACATGCCACACCACATATGGCATACATGCCACACCACACATCACGCCAATGCCAAACCACATATCATGTCCATGCCACACCACATATCACATACATGTCACACCACATATCGCATACATACCACACCACATATCACGTCCATGGCATAACACATATCACGTGCATTCCACACCATAGATCACATACATGCCACACCACATATCACGTCCATGCCACTACACATATCACGTCCATGCAACACCACACATCACATCCATACCACACCACATATCACGTCCATAACATACCACATATAACGTACTTGCTACACCAGATTTCACGCCCATACCACAGCACATATATGCAATACCACATATCCCGTCCATGCCATACCATATATCACGTCCATGCCACACCACATATCACATATATGCCACACTATATATCACGTACATGCCACATCACATATCACGTCCATGCAACACTACACATATCACGTCCATAACATACCACATATAGCGTACATGCCACACCATATATCACGTCCATAACACACCACATATCACGTACATGCCACACCATATATCACGTTCATGCCACACAACATATAACGTACATGCCACACCACTTATCACGTCCATAACACACCACATATCACGTCCATAACATACCACATATCTCGTACATGCCACACCACATATGATATCAAGCTCCTTTTTTCTGGACATGGAAAATGAATAATTATCTTTACTAATTTCGTTTGATCTTCTCTTAAAGAGTTCAATATGTCGGCGCGACCCATTGCCTGTGATTCGATTCAGTAGCAGAACTTGCCAATCTATCTGCTCTCTTATTTCATTGAACACCTGATTGATCAGGCACACAAATAAATGTGACGCCATCCAACTTTGTTCTCCACACAGTATTAAGTCAAAGTTCACAAATACAGCCAGCTTGTATTTTCTTTATTATGCTCATTGAGTAGCTGAGAATGCAGACATGACTTGTATTCTGCGTGCCTAACCAGTTTAAGCCACTAGTCACTGTCATAATTTATAATATCATGCTGCTTGTAGTTAAGTCGAAAATATCACTCTCCTTTCTAATAGTCTTTCCTACATAAGTAAAGTAAAGTAACCCATAGCATTTATTAATGCCGTAGGGGTGTGAGATGTTAGCGATCTCACATTTCAAAGGCTCTGCAAATGAGGGCGGTAGCCATCTCCTCTCCCTCGCAGTCTTTACTTCCCGGATTAATCCGGTACCCATTTAAGGCTGGGTCGACCTGGGAGCCGTTGCTATCTGAAAACATTTCCGCCTCAACTGGGGAATGAACCCAGGACCACTCATATGCGAAGTCAGTGCGCTAACGCGGCTTTCCTACATACCGCGCTGTGAAGACACATGAGATACGCACATATCTAACAAAATAATCGTCATTGTATATAACCATACCATCATCCTTCGAATTGTCACTGATCAGTGCCTGCACCTCAGGTTGCAGCAATATTAGACCTCTTCATGCATTCTCTATCAAGAGTTATCACTATCCGAAATGTCTAACAAATAATACCTAAAAGCGGTGATATGCAAATATGTGCAAATTATAGAACACTGGCCTTGATCTGCCTACCAATCCAGTAAAATACTATTTCACATTCTAATGAAAAGAATACATAAGAAGATGGATGATCAGATTCAAGAAGCACAGAGTTCAGAACTGGTAGAGCTACGAAAAATCATATATTTAATATTAGGATGAGAGAAATGTAGAGAGTGTACATCGAATTACATGCATGCTTCATAGACTACACCAAAGCATTCGACTATATCAATCACCGTGCTGCCAATTATGGGAAATAATGAACGACGTGGATTTCCCAAAACACGTTACACGACTAATAGTAGAGCTTAATAAAGACCAAGAAACAGCGGTAAAAGTAGAGAGTACACACACGATGGAGTAGTTCAATGTAGTACAGAAAGGATTAAGACAAGACTGTACCTTATCTCCATACTTGTTTCCATCTGTGCGGAAAATATAATGAGAAACGTGAAACAAGAAACAATGAAACCTGATTTCAGATCCGTAAATATAGGAGGGCTGCAGATACAGGAAATTAGATATGCAGACGACACAGTGCAATTAACAACAAACGAACACGACCTACTGAACATAATTAAATCAACCCAATAATTCAGCGAAAAGCAATACGTTTTTAAATACGAAAAAGACAAAAATAATGGCAACTGACAAAACTAAATCACGACATAAAATTAATATTGAGAACTGCAATTTAGAAGAAGTGACACATTTTGATTATTTAGGATTAAATATAAACAATGCGGGTGACTGCATATGATTAAGTGAGATTAAGTGACGAACAGCAATGGAGCTGTCAAAATTAAAACAGCTAAAGAAACTATGGCAGGGAACTAACATAAGAACCAAGTTATGTTTACTACGAACATGTGTGTTTCCTGTGGCGACATATGGATGTGAAACATGAACTTTAAATACAACAGTGGCAAAGAAAATAGCATCATTTGAATTAAAGTGCAATGGAAGAGTTCTGAGAATACCATGGACAGAAGAAAAACAAACCTGGAGATGTTAAAACAATTAACATCCAAGAAGGCTGGCTTCTGATCAGCATATTTAACAAAATGCTAGTTCTTTTTCGGTCAAATTAAGAGACACAACGGCATGGAGAGAGTATTGCTGGGGGGGGGGGGGTGATAGAAGGCAATAGAGGCAATGGTCGCCCAAGACGCCGTTAGACAAAAGACGTTTAAGAATTCCTGCGCATGTCACTAAAAGAGGCGGGACAACTTGCTGAAGACCGCGGAGAATACAAGATATTCATAGGGAAGACTACGTTCTGGAAAGAATATGTCACCTGATGATGATGAGTGACTGATACAATAGCGACATTAAAAGTAACTCAAATGGATATAGTTCGTAAGGCATCAGAAGTAAAGCTTAATTACATCAGTTGGTGCACATTACAGGTAGCAATTTTTGACTGTGAAACATGGACACTTGGAAACATGGAGTAGTGACGAGAATTTATTCTTTGGTAATGAGATATTATAGAAGAATATTAACACTACCAAAGACCATGTTTTAAAAATTATTAATAAAGTATTTTTTAACAAAGTTAATATTCGAAATTGACTCCTAAAACAACAGTATAGTAGAAAGCTATGATTTTTTAGTAATATAAACTGTCATTGTCAATACTGCATGATTCCCGTTTGGGAGTTGCAGGGAAGTGGTACATGTTATCTGTGAGATAAAGGCAGCACGATTTTGTTGTGGCCACGTCATGTACAGGAGTACTTTTTAAGTTACACTCCGACAGAGTATTTTTTTATTCTGCTTCTCCTCTCTTCATATATGATTTATAAACTAACGAATCACACGGAAATCTTTCCAGATGACCAAACCATTCTATCTGTTGGTTTTGTATGTATTGTAGAATTGATGTGACACCCACACTTTCTCTTATGACCTGGTTTCTAATTCTGTGTATTCTGGTCACTCCTATGGCTTTTCTCAGACATCTCATCTCTGTTGTAACCAGCTGTCTTCTGTTTTGTTTTAAGGATTATGTTTCTTCTTCTTCTTATTCTTCGTTATCAAACTGCTGCAGATTAGCAGGATGTAGTCCGGAGAACGGAAAGCGTTGTGTCATGGTTTACAGCATCGCTGCGATATCTGCGCCTTTCGGTCTGACACATCCGACTTCAGCATGGCTTTTGGTCACTGACACTATATGGTATGGGACAGCCAACTCCATTCCATAACCTCCTTAGTCGCCTTTTACGACATACATCGAAGGTAAACAGTGTTGCTATTCTTTGCTCCCCTTTCGGGCTCCGGCATTAAGGATTATGTTTGACATTGGTAGCCACATAGTTGAAATGAAGATACTTTGAATACGATTTTTGGATAAAGAAGACTACGTTCTAGAAATAATCTGAATAAGATGCACGTTTTAAGATGTTCTTTGTAATAACAGAGACGATTGTTACATGTTTTATAATTATATTAACTTAATGTATCTATGTTAATTAGTTAATGTTTCATATAGTTGTTACCATTGCTGATCCTGTCGTAATAAATATACATTTATCTATATTATGTTCAGTATTTAACCTCATGTCCTTATGACGGGTAGATCTAAACAGATGTTACATTGACTTAGAGTAGATAAAGAGCCTAAAGCCTCTAGTTGGTGAGGCTTATTTCATTTTCAGTTGCTGAATTTGTAGTGAGCGATGTATGTGGATGAGTGTCTTTAATCTACATAAAATTATGTATCAGTTGCAAGATAAACCTGTTTCTGTATACTAAAGATATACGGGAAAATATTGTTTTTCTTTTTGACTAACTTTTAAAAAACCAGTATTAACGAAATTATATTTTATATCTTTTAGGTGAAGTCCATCATCACTCCAAAACGAGTCACTATAATCATGGTCAGCTTGTTTATCATTCTGCTGGCAAGTGTCTCTCCCGTCTACTATGTTAATAGACTAGAATTTAAGTTTTTCGCAAGTAGAAACAAAACCTTGCTAGGTCTAGTCCACACAGGTGATCGAGAAAACGTTGAGAAAGTCTCATTTGCTATTAATAATGTTGCAGTACCATTCTCTGCCTTTGTGACAGTTATTATTTGTACGATAACGTTAGTTGTGAAGTTAAAAAATAAAACGAAATGGCGGAAGCAGTCTACAGCTCCTGGACAATCTGACACATTGTCCAGCAGGGATCAAAAAGTGTCCCAAATGATAGTTATGATATCCACACTATTCATAGTCTGTTTCACGCCTGTCACTATTATTTTCATTGGAATGTCCGCATGGCCAGAATTTTCAATAGATGGCAGGTATAGAAATATGTTTTTCATTGTATTCTCTTTTGGGTTTATAATGGAATCTGCAAATTCGTCAGTGAATATTTTTATTTACTACAGTATGAGTAGTAAATACAGAGCAGTATTTCGACAGCTCTTTTGTATGGATAAAAATATGAGCAATCTTCGTTCAAATAATGCAATTATGAAACATGAAGAATGAGTTTGCATTGTATCTAAAATATTATATATCCATATTAACAGATAAATTAACAAATATTAAAAGATATGCACGTACTTAAGAGATTATTTGTCAAAACATTTTATTCATGTGCGTCTGTTCCAGAAATCCTCCTGGTATGGAAGATCTAGTCCGAAAAAAAAACTGTTATGTCTTGATTATCAACTTTGCTTGTTTTAAAATAAAAGTATCCATGGTTGAGAAGTGTAGTACTCGTGTAGGTACACGGTTGAAACACCGTCATAGGCACTTGTGCATCAAACCGGTCATAAAGCAACGGCAATCTGCTGTACGTATAATATTTCCTAGGAAATTATTACAGCCCACATAAATGCTTATAAATGTCTTAAAAAACTCTTAAATATTGGTTGAGAAGAATTCAATTCAAATATGCACGTAAGAGAAAGTTGTTGACAGCGGTTCTGATGCGGATGGGAAGAGAGTGCCGCGACTGGGCTGTCAATGGAGCAGAGGGAATGATCGAAGAACTCATAATTGCAGCACTCGAAGCCAACACGATACAATAATTTATACAGATGGCTTAGTGGCACAGGAAACGGACAGGTGTTGTTGGGTTTTCATGGTCTACCAAAATAGCAAGAAATTAGCTGAGAATTCAGCTGCGTACCCCACTACAACATCGAGTATGAGAATGAAAATATAATCGGTGACAGCAGCTCTCACATTGGCTGGCGACCAAACCACCAACAGACTCAGTGATTTTGTCGGAATCTCAAAGTATCCTGCGCAAGATAGAAAAAGGTATGATCAGGACTGAATGGGTCACCCTCCTCAACAACGCTCAGATCATTATATTGATATACTGTCCAGGTCATGCTGTGGTCGGGGGAAACGAAATAGCTGATGTGTTGGCTGGTAAATCCTTGGTGAACGGCACCTAGATAAGAAGAGACAGGATTCAATTTTTATCGTAAACTTTCAAATCTAACATCGTCCTAGAAATCGTTTTAGAAATAAAATAATCTTTTCAGAGGAGCTATTTAAAGTGGCGCATCACTCCTACACAACTTTTCAAATATACCCAATAGTACACAAATACTTATGTATATATTTCAGCAACTGTTGTGTCTTGATTATTTGTATTACTATGCAATCACTTCAATAAAGTATATTGTAGAACATGGACTTTGTTTCTCCAATGTTTATTTCAACATTTAAACCCTTCACAAAGAACTAATACATTAGTTTATGGTAGGTCATGACAGACTTGAGATGAAATACGATCTATGGGTTAAACAATGTCGGTGTCATCACTCTTGGCTGATTCAATTGATCCGTAATATCAACTAGCTAAAGAGGGTACTAACCAACCAAATGTACCAATCACTTACCATCAGGAAAAAAAATTACAAATTAATCGGACACAGACACCAAAACAAAATGACGATTAAATTATGAACAGACCAGAAAAGGAGCAATTATACTACTCAGAACAAGTCACAATCGACCCCGCAGTCACATGTAGGCTACACGGCATTCATGATTGACAACACAGCCAAGTAGACATATAGGACTGCAGAAATGCTTGAAGAATATCCTGCGTATGAGATGATGAGAAAACATGCTGGTCCATGAAAACTACACTAGAATAAACACTTTATGGAACATTGTATGCGCTACAAAAGAAATTGGAACTTATTGAGGAGAAAATATTACAGATCTACACATATTTTAAGCGATCGATTGAAGAAGAATTTATTTATTTATTTTTCATTTGACAATTTTATATAGCTAGCTACTGAAAAAAGTCGGATAAGTTGGATCAGCAAACGGATGACCAGTTAGCGCGCAGGTCATTCTTAATATACAGTTGGTTCTGGCTGGACCTTCATGCTAGGTAGATGTTTCTTTACTAGGTCAGTGGCTAAGAACAAGTTATTAAATACTGATCTAGAACATATATTACATTTATAAACTTGTTTCTCTTAATTGATGACGGTAACCAGACAGGAAAAAGACATCGCTCATCCGTACTCCCAAGTCTAGGAGTGCGTACTATATATTATCTTACAGTATTACTATAATATATCGTTGGTGTTAGAATACATCACAGCCGTTATTAGAAATAGGCGCTGGGCATACATCGATTACGCAATCATAATGAATGAAGACAGAATACCACATCAAGTCTTTACATGGTCACCGAGTGGCAAGAGAAGAAGGGAAAGACCAAAAACAACATTGAAAAGAACTATCGAAAAAGAAAGCAAAATAGCTGGTATGAAAATGAAAGATCTGGAACACCTGGCTGATGATGGACAGGAATGGAGAACTATGACATCTGCCCTATGTGCCAAGCAAAAAGCATAAGAGGAAAATGATGATGATAATATGTGTCTCCATCCTTATTTAATCCTTCTCGTACATTGTCAGTTATACAAATTTATTGCCTGATATTGTCTAATAAATTATTATATAAACAGTGTTTCATTATTTATATAGATTATAATTTACAACTACCCTGCATCATTTAAAAAAAATTTCTTCAATATAATTGCAACTATCTTTTCAATGATGCCGAAAAATTTCAACAAAAAAAACCCCACCAATCGTATCCTTGACTGTGAGACATTCATGATCACATAATTGGATGCTAATCTTTCAGAGTAATATGCTGGTTACATTTCTACAGACACAAACGTGTAATTTGAAACATGAACAGAAACATGAAAAACTGTAAAATAGTATGTTTTTCATGTCTTGGCCAACTATACAGTAATGTCAATGTCATATCGTATGTCCATGATGTCAATAGTATTGTTCAAATGTCAGTAGATATCAAGGTGAAAGTTCTGGCAAATTTGTCACATCCATCAATTATATGTTGGTACAGATTATATGTTGCATGGTACAGATTATGTTAACTATTGATGAACATATTTAGAAAGTTATTGTGTATGTTACCTGCCACTTATATCTATTATAGCAACTGTAACATCTGCATTTATTTGGTTAAATGTATTGCCATTACTACGTTTCATTTATTATCTTCATGAAGACCTCACTTAATGACACATCATATTTTAGCTAGTCTGCAAATTGATTTTCACATCAACAGGTGGAACACTGATATTAGTAAATACTGTAGGCGTACTGTACTTCACAAGAAGCTCGCACATTCTTCTTTTGCTTCGTTCTTCATTCTAAAACTCCCACTCCTTAGATGGGTGTAATCCGGAGAGCGATATGCTTTATGTCATAGTTTTCAACCATATCTACTCCGTTCGTATTGAAACATCCAGGTCTAGAAAGAATTTTAGATCCTTATAACCAGTGAGAAGGGAGACAACTCCATCCCGACATCTCCTCAGTGGCCTCTTACGACATCCATTGCAGATCGTCACAGTATTGATCTTTTTATCTGCTCTATCAGATCGCGGAAACACTGCATTCAATCATTTGAGGATCGTGATTTCATTCGATTCGGTACTGTAATGTTACGAGCACCTAAGTGGACAGTTTAATCGAAGTGCTTAGATGCAGAAGTCGAAGATTCTCTATTGATATTGTGTAAATGTTGATAATGAATATAACTTATCTTCCTGTTGTCGCTATTGTTGTTTTTGTTATATCCCAGGAATTACAAGCAATTAACTCTTACCTTCTATATACAATGAGCTCTCCAGAAGTTTATTTCATACCAAGAAAATTTAATCTCAGTTGCACAATATTTTGATTGAAAAAATTCCCACACGTGGAAGATAAATTCTATGGGTTTCCTAGCTCTTCGAACATTCCTTAACATGCAAAGTTCGTCATGGGATTTAGCTCGACTGTCAAGCATCCCTTTCTGTCACGTGACCATAACAACCCAACTGTAGACTATGATCACTGTCAGTCATGTGACTCTATCAGCATGATACGCAACGCTGGATTAAATTTCATTTTGCATCAGAAATAAAAAATGTAATTGTACAGAAGAAATTATGTAGGGCTTCCACAAGCCTCACTATATTGCTATACCCTCTACTTAGATTTTAATGTTGAATAATTGTTGATCCGATAGGTAAGTATTGAGACCTTTAGTTCTTCCATATGAGCATCATTCTGTCACTATCACGTAGGTGTAGGAACTGACAATCTGAATTATAAACCAGTGTCACAGCACACATAAGTGCTCAGTCAGTGGTTGACAAGAAGTCACCTGAATAGAGTCGCTCTCCCCGCTTGCTGAGTAGTAAGATGCCATTCTTTGAACTTGTCGGAGCATTAGCTGTGGTACCCTAATTTCTAGTGGCTAGGTAATACAAAGTAGTAACCTATTTCTTTCAAATCATGAATAACAAGTGGATTCGATACTCGTGTTTGCTATCACCTGGCGAATGATTTTATATTACACTACCGCTGTTCCACATATTAGTTTCATGTAAATTGGGGATACACCTGGCATAGTTGTTAAGCCATTACTGTGTATTCAAGTGGTCGTGAGTTTCATCTTGGGTTATTACATCTTGTTCACAAACCATTTTTATTTAGGAGATCCTTCTGGATTATCGATTGTAGCTGCAACTTTACGAGCAATAAGCAGTACTCTTTGCAGGCGACTTATCGTTTTGCTGAAAGCAGCAATGCATTCAAGAGGAAACCCGTACATAATGATATCCATTCTCTTCGCCTTTTGAGACTCACTAATATAAGTCATTGTACATATTTGCTGACTGTGGCAATAATTACGATACGGGAATGACATGTACAACCATTTATTATGGAAAACATAGGAAAAACAGAAAGAATAAAAACATAAATAGAATTATATTTATTTCCTCGGTTTCAGAAAAAAAACTGTCACTGTCAATACTGCAACACCTGAACCGGTAAAATGCAGTATTGACAGTGACAGTTTAAAAAAGAAAAAAGCTATTATATAATACCAGTCTTATAAAATATGATACAATACCTGTCTTTTACAATATGATATAATATCTGTCTTATAAAATATGATATAATCCATGTCTTATAAAATATGATATAATCCCTGTCTTATAAAATATGATACAATTCCTGTCTTATAAAATATGATATAATTTCTGTCTTATAAAATATGATATAATCCCTGTCTTATAAAATATGATATAATCCCTGTCTTATAAAATATGATATAATCCCTTTCTTATAAAATATGATATAATCCCTGTCTTATAAATATGATATAATCCCTGTCTTATAAAATATGATATAATCCCTGTCTTATAAAATATGATATAATCCCTGTCTTATAAAATATGATACAATCCCTGTCTTATAAAATATGATATAATCCCTGTCTTATAAAATATGATATAATCCCTGTCTTATAAAATATGATATAATCCCTGTCTTATAAAATATGATATAATCCCTGTCTTATAAAATATAATATAATCCCTGTTTTATAAAATATGATATAATCCCTGTCTTATAAAATATGATACAATCCCTGTCTTATAAAATATGATATAATCCCTGTCTTATAAAATATGATATAATCCCTGTCTTATAAAATATAATATAATCCCTGTTTTATAAAATATGATATAATCCCTGTCTTATATTGGTGCTTACTACTTAGTTTCTTTGGTTTTTGGCTGATAAACTGTAACAACGTCACCAAGAATATGAAGTTTTTCAAAGAACTCAACTTGACTCTTGAAGCTGTTCAGATAAAACACATGCAAACTGCAGAAGAATCACTACACGATTTGGCAAGTGATGAAGTTCGACTGTGGTTTCAATCTATCAACTTCGTCATTATCTGTGAACTTATTGACATTGTGGGCTCAGGAACAAATATCATAAATATCATATGTTTTTTTAAACAAGGATTTAAAGATTCAGTCAATGTCAGTTTCTTAGGTATGTATTGTTGTTTTTTTTCATCGTATAGTATAAGTAGCTTTCTACGACAATAATTGGTACTTGTTATCTTTTTTTTTGCAAGCAGAAATAACAATAGAAATACAGGGTGTGTATAAAGTTGTTGTGCACTAAATTTTACAACAACTATATATATGCTCAATAAGACATAAATTAGAAATAACCAAATGGTCGGAGGGTGTCCGACAAAGTGGAGGGTGCCGCAGTAACCGAATGAACAAATAGTAAAGCAAAATTAATTAACCAGGTTACTAAAAACACTTAAAGGTTCCATTTGAGCCGATACGTGGAGAATTGTCCTGTACTGTTTTATTGTATGTTTTTTTTTCATATATACATTTTTATATATTTTTATTCATAGGCCAGGTAAGTGTTTTTAGTAACCTGTTTAATTAATTTTGCTTTACTAAGACGTAAATTAGTTGGTTGGTTTTTTTGTTGGTTGGTTTGATGGTAGGTTGGTGGGTTAGTTTGTTGATTTGTTGATTGGTTGATTGGTTGCTTGTTTGGTTGGCTGGCTGGCTGTGTGGTTATATAAGTGATCCATGGATTCATATCCATTGACTCACTGTCACCGTGTGATATATTCATTTTTGGGGGATTTTTTTTTTATTCCTTAAAGGGTGCTCCATTTATCTGGCCCTTGAAGGAGAAGCATTTTTCTAATATCATCCAGCGCTTGATATTTAAAAAGATGGTACTTAATATTTTCGCAAGTATGAGTGCACAGCGTGTTGGAGTGTGTTGTGGTTGTATTCTTTTCAGGTAATATTAAACTGGACATGTTTTGTGCGAAGTTGGAAGATGTTACTCTGGTCTTTTCCGCACAGAAGGTTGATGTTATCATTTGGATTTAGTCCAGTCATATTTGTTGATATCTCTCACAGTATTTTAAATGGTCTATCTCTTCAGCTAAGACTCAATGTTCACAGATTCCAACATCTTTTCAACTGTGTGCATGGTCATTATATGACATCAGTGAAAGGTGTGTATTTCCGTGATCCAGTTGTGGCTATTAACTGTACAGGCCTTCTATTTCAATTAATTTGGACCATGTTCGTTACGTTTTCGATTATTGTTGGACATTTAATTGGTCGCTTTATGCACACTTGGAGTCGCATGCCAAAAATAGTCAAGGCCAACCAATAGACGTCACTTAAATCGAAAACTAGCACATGCTTACGTTTTATTTGACAGGTCTCCTATACGGCTAGGAGTCCAGTGTACATGAGGGTGATGAGATGTGACCGTCAACTATGTAAGACCTATTGGCTAATGGTAAAACAGTTTTCTGAAATAATTCACTCGAGTTTCCCCGTGATTTTCAGTGACTATCAACACAATGTATAATCATAGTAAACCAAATATATAATTGATAATCATATCTGTTTTGATTTTTACATACATTCATTCACAAGATGGAACAGATGGTTACTGCAGTCTATCTTTAATTAAATTGTTATTATGTTTTTCTTATAAAACTCTACACTTGTATTTTTTCAGTGCTATGTAAAATACTATTTCTTTATTTTTGCACTCTAAACTATTATTTTTCCTCAGTGTACCATAAAATACTATTTTTGTTTCATTCTTTTGATGACCAGCATAAATACTTGGACGTTTTTTGTTGTTGTTTTTTTTTAATCATAACAAGCCACCAACTTTCATAAAATAAAATGGCATTAGTGTATATTACAATCTCTTTATTTTAATTTAGGCCTTGCCATCTCTGACCTGGGATGTCTTATAACACTGATATGGCAGAACTTGTGTTTCAATGAGCTGTTCCATCAAGCAGATCTGCCCTTTGAGTCTATGGAAGTTCAGTACCTTACCGGCGGGTGGCCACATATCATCTTCACTCGAGTGACCAGCTGGATCACAGCCTTTATCACGATGGAGAGATGCCTGTGTATAACTATGCCCTTGAAGGTAAGTTTAGACTTTTACTATAAATGTTAATAACTCATCAATGTTTATGAATGTTCATATCAAACGTGTATTTTCCTTTAAAGTAAAATGCTTCTTCAGAAAACATCAATATTTGGAGTCTTCTTGGTATGCAATTAAACCTGTGGAGAAACCTTCCCAACATATAAAAGGATACAGAAGCTCAGTTGCTCAAAAAGAGTCCTTGGTATCACAACAAACAAATCACCACACAACCAATCATTACGTTAGTTAGGCAGTCAGTTAGTTAGTTAGTTACTTTGGTTAGTTGTTTGCTTGGTTGGTTTGTTGGTTGGTTGGTTGGTTGGTTGGTTGGTTGGTTGGTTGGTTGGTTGGTTGGTTGGTCGAGAGATCATCATCACCTCACACTGGACACATCCATAGGTTCTTATATCTTTCCCTTCCCCCTGAGAATATCCACAGTTACAAGACGACATATATATATCATTTCATGCCACACCACATATAACGTCCATGTCACAACATATATCTTGTTCATGCCACACCACATTTCATATCTATGCCACACCACATATAACGTCTATGCCACAACATATATCATGTCCACGCCACACCATATATCATGTCTATGCCATAACATATATCATGTCAGCGCCACACCACATATCATGTCCACGCCACAACATATATCCTGTCCATGCCACAACATATATCATGTCCACACCATATATCATGTCTATGCCACAACATATATCATGTCCATGCCACACCATATATCATGTCTATGCTACAACATATATCCTGTCCGCGCCACACCATATATCATGTCCATGCCACACCACATACCATGTCATGCCACAACATACTTCATGTCCATGCCACAACATATATCACGTCCATGTCACACCACATATCATATCCAGCTCCCTTATTTTGGACATGGAAAATGAATAATTATTTTTAATAATTTCGTTTCATTTTCTCTCAAAGAGACCAATATTTCAAAATGCCAGCGCGATTCATTGCCTGTCATTCGATACAGTGGCAGAGCCTGTCGGTCATCTGCAATCTCACTGCTTTAAACAGCTGATTGACCAGCACAAAAATAAATGTGACGCCATTTAACTTTGACCTAAATACAGCATTAAGTAACTGTTCACAAATACAACCAGCCTTTATTTTCCTGATTATGCTCATTGATTCGCTGAGACTGCAGACATGACTTGGATTCTGTATTTCTATCCAGTGTAAGGTACTAGCTACTGTCATAATTTACAATGTCTTGCTGCTTGTAGTTACAACGAAAATTGCACTCTCCTCTCTAATATTCTTTCCAACATACCGCGCTGGGGAGGCCCATGAACAACGCACAAGTCTAACAACAAAACCGTCAGTGTATATAATCATACTATCATCTTTAGAATTGTCACTGACCAATGCCTGCTCTCAGGTTAAACAGAAAAATGAGACCTCTTCATGCATTCTCTATCAAGAGTTATCACTACCCGAAATGTTTAAAAACCAATACCCAAAATCGGTGATATGCAAATATGTTCAAATTATAGAACACTCGTCTAGATCTGCGAATTCAGTAAAATACTATTTCACATTCTAATGAAAAGAATGCATAAGAAGATGGAAGATAAGATCCACGAAGCACAAGCACGTTTCAGAACTGGTAGAGCTACGAGATATCATATATTTAACATGAGGATAACCATAGAGAAATGTAGAGAGTATACATTGAATTACAAGTATGCTTCATAAACTACACCACAGCATATGACTGTGTCAATCACCATCAATTATGGGAAATAATGAACCACATGTGTTTCCCAAAACACGTTACACGACTAATAGCAGAGCTGTATAAAGCAGCAGCGGTAAAAGTTAAGGGTGCATAATCATAGTGGTTTAATGTACAGAAAGGAGTATTACAAGGCTGTACCTTACCTCCATACTTGTTCAATCTCTGTACAGAAAATATAATGAGAAACCTGATACAAGAGACAATTAAACCTAATTTCAGACCCATAAATATAAGAGGGCTTCAGAAGTTAGATATGTCAGAAATTATTTATACAGATGACACAGTGATATTAAGAACACACGAACACAATCTACTGAACATAATTAAGTCAACCTAAAAATTCAGTGAAAAGCAAAATTTGTTCTTAAATATGAAAAAGACAAAAATAATGGCAACTGACAAAACTAAATCAAGACCTAAAATTAATATTGAGAATTGCAATTTAGAAGAAGTCACACATTTTGATTATTTAGGAACTAATATAAACAATGCGGGGGACTGCGCAGTTGAGATTAAGAGAAGAATAGCAATGGCGCTGTCAAAATTAAAACAACTCATAAATTTATGGCAGGGAACTAACTTAAGAACTAATTGTGTTTACTACGAACATGTGTGTTTCCTGTGATGACATATGGATGTGAAACATGAACTTTAAATACAACAGTGGCAAAGAAAATAGCATCATTTAAATTAAAGTGCAATAGAAGAGTTCTGAGAATACCACAGACAGAAGAAAAACAAACCTGGAGGTGTTAAATTCAATTAACGTCCAAGAAGGCTGGCTTCTGATCAACATATTTAACAAAATGCTAGTTCTTTTTCAGTCACATTAAGAGACACAACGACATAGAGAGAGTGTTACTGGAGGAAATGATAAAAGGCAATATGGGCAAATGTCGCCCAAGACGCCGTTGGAGAAAAGACGTTCAAGAATTCCTGCTCATGTCACTAACAGAGGCGGAACAACTTGCTCAAGACCGCGGAGAATGCAAGAGATACATAGGGAAGAATACGTTCTAGAAAGAATATGTCACCTGATGATGAGTGACTGATACAATAGCGACATGTTATTGGATAACATGTAACTCAAATGGATATAGTTCGTAAGGCATCAGAAGTAAAGCTTAATTATATCTGATTAGATGGTTCACATTACAGGTAGCAATTTTTGACAGTGTAACATGGACACTTAGTACAGTAGTGTTGACGAGAATTATTCTCTGGTAATGAGATATTATAGAAGAATATTGATACTATCAATAACCATATTTTTTCTAAATAATGAATAAAGTAGTGTTAACAAAGTTAACATTCGAAATTAACTCCAAAAATAACAGTATAGTAGAAAGCTATGGTTTTTAAGCAATATAAACTGTCACTGTCAATACAGCATGTTTCCCATTTGGGAGTTACAGGGAAGTGGTACATGTTAGTTGTGAGATAAAGGACGCACACTTTTGCTGTAGGCACATCATGTACAGAGTTGGCTTTTTAAATTAGCCTCCGACAGAGTATTTAAAGGTGACTGCAAGTATTTAAATTCATTATGATATTACTTACAATAATTAAACTCACTCAGAATCGTGAGTTGTTCGGAGTGTTTAAATATGTCCTTGGCTGCAGTAATTAAACTCAGAATCGAGAGTTATTCAGTGTTTAAATATTTTCTTGGCTGCAGTAATTAATCTCAGAATCGTGAGTTATTCACGGTGTTTAAATATTTTCTTGGCTGCAGTAATTAAACTCAGAATCGTGAGTTATTCACAGTGTTTAAATATTTTCTTGGCTGCAGTATTGAAACTCAGAATCGTGAGTTGTTCAGATCGTTCATACAGAAGACTATGTTCTATAAAGAATCTGACTAAGATGCATGTTTTAAGATGTTCTGTGTTTGTTTTTATTTTTGTAATTTCAGAGACGATTGTTACATGTTTTATAATTATATTAACTTAATGTACGAGTATCTATGTTAATTATTTAATGTTTCATATAGTTGTTACCATTGCTGATCCTGTCGTAATAAATATACAATTATTTATACGAGTATTATGTTCAGTATTTAACCTCATGTCCTTATGACGGGTAGATCTAAACAGATGTTACATTGACTTAGAGTAGATAAAGAGTTTAACGCCTCTGTTTGGTGAGGCTTATTTCACTTTAAGTTGCTGAATTTGTAGTGAGCGATGTATGTAGATGAATGTCTTTAATCTACATAAAATTATGTATCAATTACAAGACAAGCAAAACTGTTTCTAAAGATATACGGGAAAATATTGCTTTTCTTTTTGACTAACTTTTTTTTAAAGCAGTAACGAAATTATATTTTATATCTTTTAGGTGAAGTCCATCATCACTCCAAAACGAGTCACTATAATCATGGTCAGCTTGTTTATCATTCTGCTGGCAAGTGTCTCTCCCGTCTACTATGTTAATAGACTAGAATTTAAGTTTTTCGCAAGCAGAAACAAAACCTTGCTAGGTCTAGTCCACACAGGTGATCGAGAAAACGTTGAGAAAGTATCATTTGCTATTAACAATGTTGCAGTACCATTCTCTGCCTTCTTGACAGTTATTATTTGTACGATAACGTTAGTTGTGAAGTTAAAAAATAAAACGAAATGGCGGAAGCAGTCTACAGCTCCTGGACAATCTGACACATTGTCCAGCAGGGACCAAAAAGTTTCCCAAATGATAGTTATGATATCCATACTTTTTATAGTCTGTTTCACGCCTGTCACTATTATTTTCATTGGAATGTCCGCATGGCCAGAATTTTCAATAGATGGCAGGTATAGAAATATGTTTTTCATTGTATTCTCTTTTGGGTTTATAATGGAATCTGCAAATTCGTCGGTGAATATGTTTATTTACTACAGTATGAGTAGTAAATACAGAGCAGTATTTCGACAGCTCTTTTGTATGGATAAAAATATGAGCAATCTTCGTTCAAATAATGCAATTATCAAACATGAAGGATGAGTTTGCATTGTATCTCCAAAATTATTTTACCTATTAACAGATAAATTAAAAGAGATTAAAAGATATAAACGTACTTAACCTCGTATATGTCTAGAAATGTATTTATTGTGCGCATTTTCTTCTAAAAATCCTCCTTGTTTGGAAGATGTAGTCTGGAAAAAATGTGTTATGTCTTGATTAGTAGCTTTCCTTGTTGTATAATATGTGCGCATCCGTGGCTGTGAAGTGTAGTACTCGTCTCGGGCAACCTAGATACAGGGTTAAAACACCTACATAGGCACTTGTTCATCAAACCCTTCATAAAACATCGGCAACATGCTGTACGTATACTATTCCCTAGAAATATATTACAGCCCAAATAAATGTTAATAAAAGTCTTAGAAAACTCTTAAATATTGATTGAGAAGAATTAAAGTCAAAAATGCGCGTAAGAGAAGACATTAAACAGCAATATGTTTCTATAACAATAAGAAGAAAACGATACACTTATATTGAACATGTACTTAGAATTACTAAAAACAGACTGCCACTACAAGCATTAAAATGGGTACCAGATAGGAAAAGGAAAAGAGGAAATCCAAGAGAGACTCTTCGCAGAATAACCATCAAGTAGGGTATGACTATGGGTCTCAACAATATACAGGAGTTACACACAGTAGCATCACAACGCTCAAACTGTAGAGCTCTGGATTCTGCACTGTGCAACGTGCTCGGCGTTGAAGGAAAATAAGTATAAACTCGTAGTTAGAAATAAATGCTGAGTTGATCGCTACGTCCTGAATATATGGCACCAACAACTTAAATAATACATGCTTGTCCGACTGGCACACCGGACCCGCAAAACATTTTCGTGTACTGATTTATATTCAATTCCCTTTTATAAAAATCTCTACTACATATCTAGGCTGCCCTGGCGCAGCTTACTGCTCATAATCACCGTGCGAAGATTGAGTAGGAATTTACCAGATCTTTTTCGGTGTCCCTGACAATAGTAGTCGTGTGTAGAACATGCACTACACACTGTATCTTCAACAAGTTTTTACTTTCTGTTGATTTCGTATGTTCATTTGAACTATTTTTATACAACCCTTTTTCTTGAAGCTCTAAATATATTATAATCTTAAATTGTTTATGAATACTTCAAAATCCAATTTTGCTTGTTATAAAATCATAAAACGAACTGACTCGAGGGCTGGAGATATCTACAATTTCAGTGGCTTCCTGTCCATACAATAAGATTCTAAAAACGGTATTCATCAGCTGCAATATTGTTAATAAGAATCTGTTTGTGATTGTGGTTGTATTTTATATTGGAAACCATTGTGTATGTATCATTTACGATGATAAGTTATTTTAAATGGCCCAAAATGGAAGCAAAGAGTAGCAAAATGCAAACGTCCAAAATCCAATAAAGATGTTTTAATGTGAAAATTGCTATGTCATTCCTAGAGAGTCAAAGTAACACATAATGTTGAATTGTGGTGGCAGACCGAAAGGTGCAGATATCGCAGGTAAAATGTAACAAAGACACAACGCATTGCATTCTCCGGATTATGTCTGTCGAATCCGCAGAGTTCTGAGAACAAACTCAGAAAAGTAGAAAAGTTTGAATTTTCATCAATAATTTAACTTCAGTAATAATTTTACTATAAACAATTGATGAAGTCGGAGAAACCAGACCACGAGGTACATTGGCAACCATCGTAGCAGAGTCGTTGTCAAGACCACGCTAATGACGGTAGGAGATCTGTTTGGTATCCTTTTGAAAAAAAAAGTTTTCGGCTTCTGTAGGTGAGCATCTCCCCCAAAAAATATTACCTATTTTCGAATAACTTTTTCAGGGGGAAAATGAACATACAGTCTTTTCAATGGTGTTATCGTACACTGGGACGAGATTGCCGTCCTTTGTTTAAACTTATTCTGTAGCACTAAGTATTTTGTTATATTAAAAAGAGGGCGAGGATTTACACCTAAAATTCCCGCCCCCTTCCATCCATATGATGCTATGAAATTTTGTAAAAGCTGTTTGGGTATCGAATCTAGCTTTCTGCTTCCTCTACTTCAGCATTCGTTCCCTCAAACCCATGCAGGATGTAGTCCGAAAGAACGGATTGTGTTCTGTCATGGTTTACATCGTCACTGTGATGTGCGTTTTACATTTTAAATTATATTAAAAAAACAATTTTTTTAAGAGACTGTTTTTCGTTTTTATCTATCTATCTATCTATCTATCTATCTATCTATCTATCTATCTATCTATCTATCTATCTATCTATCTATCTATCTATATATCTATCTATCTATCTATCTATCTATCTATCTATCTATCTATCTATCTATCTATCTATCTATCTATCTATCTATCTATCTATCTATCTATCTATCTATCTATCTATCTATCTATCTATCTATCTATCTATCTATCTATCTATCTATCTATCTATACATCTATCTATCTATCTATCTATCTATCCATCTATCTATTCATCTATCCATCTATCCATATATCTATATATCTATCTATCTATCGATCTATCTATGTTCGGTACAGGTTAAACAATTGTGGCATCATCCCGTGAGAAGTCCAACTTTTTAATATTACGTGTAGCTTCATTCAGATTCCGTGACCTAGCTGATCTCCGATTAAAAAGTCGCTAGGCTTGTTTCGAACTTCAAACACACTGAGAGCCCCCTTCCCTCAGGTTAATCTAAAGGCATGGGGTGGTCTCTAAGTGCGTAGAGGGCAGATCAATGGATCCGAAAGTAGCCTTAGCTTCTGTGAAATGCGTCATAAACGATATTACATTTCTTAAAGTAATGACATATTTGTTTCGTTAAAAAAGAGGCCACATTTGCTTAACCTGTACCATATGTTCATTCACGGCCAAATTCGGTGCAGTGATGAGAAACCAGAGCTCTCCTGTTCGAGCGATGTGATGCTACTGTGTGTAATTCTTGTATTTTGTTGCGAACCATAGACATACACTCCCCCCCCCTTAATGGTTGTTCTGCGAAGAATTTTTCTTGGTCTTTCTCATGTCTTTTGCCACCTGGAGGCCATTTTACTGTTTGTTTAGTGTTGAGACTGTTTTTGTTTTTGAAACACCGGTATTTTACAATAACCGCTTGTTAGGCCGTTGAACTTCATATGCAGAAATTGTTATAGGCAATTATCGAATAAGGAGATTAGTTTAAATGTTTTACTCTGCTTTGTAGAGTTAGGTCCTTGATATCTGCATCTGTTTTACTCTGGTTTATAGGGTTATGTCCTTGATATCTGCTTCTGTTTTATTCTAAATTCATATATCTGACGAAAAACAATTCCATTTTACAAGCTGTAGTAGAATTGTGCACCTTCCAGTCTCTCCATACAACCGGGTTATTGTTGTGCTATAAGAAATATAATCTACGATTCATGGCGATGATGGATGTGACTCACAAGACCAATATGGGACACACAGAGCCTTTAACTGCATTTACATGGATCCATCTCGTGCAGGTGTCTGTCTCTTTAACCTGTAGCCATTGAACTATACGTTATCACCTATGTTCTTTATATTTATACTATTCCTGATAATCCCCCTCCATGCAACACGTTTCATGGCATCCTGCTCGCATGATTCCATATCAATATCTGTATCCTGAATATGTCGTTCGCATACGGCTTTGTACCAAAGTAGATGCCGAACCGGAAGCTGAAGATAAGTTAAACATAGTTATCATAAATTTTCAAATCTAACATCGTCCCAGAAATAGTTTCAGAAATAACACATTTTTAATTTCTATTCATAAGAGCTACCTAAAGTGGGCGCATCACTCCTACACAACTTTACAAAAGACCCGATAGCACAAGTGCTAGTACACAAATATTTATGTATATTTCAGCGACGGCTCTGTCTTGATTATGTGTATTACAATGCAATCACTTCAATAAAGTATATTGCAGAACATGGTCTTTGTTTCTCCAATGTTTGTTTCAACATTTAAACCCTTCACCAAGAACTAATAAATTATTTTATGGTAGGTCATGACAGACTTGAGATGAAATACGATCTATGGGTTAACCAATGTCTGCATCATCACTCTTGGCTGATTCAATTGATCCGTAATATCAACTAGCTAAAGAGGGTACTAACCAACCAGATGTACCAATCACTTACCATCGGGAAAAAACATATGGTCAAATAAATCAGAAAGACGCAGACACCAACACAAAATGACAATTAAATTTTGAACAGACCAGAAACAGTGAAATTATACCGCTCAGAACAGGACACAATCGACCCCGCAGTCACATGTAGGCTACACGGCATTCAGGATTGACAACACAACAATGTGGACAGGAACTACTGCAGAAATACTTCAAGAATTTTCTGAGTATCATATGATGAGAAGAACATACTGGTCCATGGAAACTACACTAGAATCAGCGCTTTATGGAACATTGTATGTGCTTCAAAGAACATTGGAACTTATTGAGGTGGCAAAATTAAATATATAAATATATTTTAAACGATCAATTAAAGAAGAATTTGTTTAGTTATTTTTCAGTGGACAATTTTACATAGCTAGCAACTGAAAAAAAAATCCGATAAGTCGGATCAGCAAACGGATAATCAGTTAGCGCAAAGGTCATTCTTAATCAACAGTTGGTTCTGGCTGGGGCTGGGCCTTCATCTTAGGTAGATGTTTCTATACATGATCAGTGGCTAAGAACAAGTTATTAAATACTGATCTAGAACATATATTACATTTTTAAACTTGTTTCTCTTAATTGATGACGGTAACCAGACAGGAAACAGACATCGCTCATCCGTACTCCCAAGTCTAGGATTGTTTACTATATATTATCTTACAGTATTACTATAATATATGATATGTGTGTCTAACCTTATTTACTTCTTCTCGAACATTGTCAATTATACAGATTTATTGTCTGACATTGTCTATTCAATTATTACATAAACAGTATTTCATTATTTATATAGATTATAATTTACAACTACCCTGCATCATTTTAAAAACATTTCTTCAATATAATTGCAACTATCTTTTCAATGATGCCGAAGAATTTCAACAAAAGAAAAAAAACAATCGTATCCTTGACTGTGAGACATTCATGATCACATACGTGGATGCTAATCTTTCAGAGTAATATGCTGGCTACATTTCTACAGACACAAACGTGTAATTTGAAACATGAACAGAAACATGAAAAACTGTAAAATAGTATGTTTTTCATGTCATGGCCAATATACAATACAATAATGTCAATGTGATATCGTATGTCCATGATGTCAATTGTATTGTTCAAATGTCAGTAGATATCAAAGTGAAATTTCTGACAAATTTGTCAAATCCATCAATTATATGTTGGTACAGATTATGTTAACTATTGATGAACATATTTAGAAAGTTATTGTGTATGTTACCTGCCACTTATATCTATTATAGCAACTGTAACAACTGCATTTATTTGGGTAAAAATATGCGATTACTACGTTTCACTTTTTATCTTCATGAAGACCTCACTTGATGACACATCATATTTTAGCTAGTCGACAAATTGATTTTCATATCAACAGGTGGAACGCTAATGTGATATTTGTAAAATAATGTACACGGTGTACTTAACAAGAAGCTCGCACATTCTTCTTGTGCTTCGTTCTTCATTCTCAAACTCCCACTTCTTAGAAGGGTGTAATCCGGAGAGCGATATGCTTTATGTCATAGTTTACAGCTATATCTACACCGTTCGGCTTGAAACATCCAACTATAGAAATACTTTTTAGATCCCTTTAACCAATCAGAAGAGAGACAACCCACTCCAACATCTCCTCAGTGGCCTATTACGACATCCATTGCAGGTCGTCAAAGTATTGATGATTTTTTTTCCTGCTCTATCGGCAATACAGGACAAAATCTCACATATAAGATAACGAACGTTAACGAACGTTCGTGTCAATTAGGTGTATTATGGGATATGTAATGTTCCTCATTTTTTTGCTACTAATATCGTGAGATAATGCGGTCAGTATAGCTCCGGCTGCCTTTAATTCTTCAGAAGATATGCAGTCCATTCAGTTGACCTGAGAGTTTTTGGTAGTGTATTTCAATTGTTATCACCATGGTCGATATGACCCTCTTACGGGTTCGGTAGTCTTCCAGGGATGCTAAGAGATGATTCTTGAGATTGCGAGTAGTGGAAGAGGGGCGCACACGGTAGAAAAATTGTTTCTATAAGTGGCTAAAGTTTCTAAAGGTTGAAAAACAGTGATCAAGTCTAAGAATTGTACTGTTAAACTAACCAAATGGAAGAATGCTCAACATATTAGGAAACGTGTAAAAAAAAAAACTACGGAGCAACTTAGGCTCTCAGAATCACACAACGTAGTATACTATAATATTATTTCTGTATATAGCTATAAGGAATTCGTGTGCCGGTGAAACAGCGTAAAATGTTGTTTTACAGACATACGGGAAGACAATCAGACATGATGTGTCATACATGATTGTGGGTATCTTGAAAGAAGAAACGTAGAGATGTTGTAATGTTCGACCCACCCGAAAGGAAAACTTGTATGGAGACGAGAGAAGCCGGACACGGGCTATCCCTTTTATAGAAGAGATTTACGTTGTCATATAAGCGGCCAAAGAACAAAGAGACCAGTGGCCAATTTACACACATTTTATTGAACTCTATATCATCATCATCAAGTACAGTCTCCGCAACAGGGTTGGCCACTGCAGACCTGCAACATCACCCGTCTCTTATTTTGATGGTGCACTCTGCTAGATTGTAACCTGTCCATCTTTTGATGTTATTTCCCACTTGTATCTCTGCCTACCTCTTGCTCGCCTCCTTTCGACTTTACCCTCAAAAAAGGGCTTCAACACGGTATCCTGTCTTTTAATGCGTCCGATATATTTTATTTGCTTTATCTTTGTTTCCTTTAATAATTATTTCTTCATATTATGTGTTGTTAAAAAGTCTTTGTTTGTTTTCTTCTCTTTCCATGATGTTTTTCTTATTCTTTCATATATCCACGTCTCAAATGTATCAATTATGTCTTCTAATTATTTGTTTATTGTCCATGTTTCTGAGCCACACATTAATATAGAATAGATGTAGCGTTTTATAATTCTCATTTTTAACTTGTTTGTAATTTTTTAAGGGTGTTAATATTTTTTCTCATGTCACTGAACGTACTTTTAGTCATTCCTTTTAACTTCTGTTACACATCCTGCTATCATTTGTGATTATGTGTCCGAGATATTAAAAATGTTTTACTTGTTGTAGTTTCTCTCCATGTATTTTTATGTTTAGAACCTGTTCTTCTATGACTTCGATGGTTATCATGATTTTGATTTTTTGAAATTGTATATCCAGTCCATATTTTTACTTGATTTATCGACTTGATCTATTAGTCTTTGTAGTTCATGTTCACTTTCTGCTAAAAGAAAATTGTCATCTGCATATCTCATGTTGTTTATTATTTCCCCATGTATCTTGAGTCCTGGCATTTTTTCTATATTTTTAAAGATTTTCTCTGTGTAGATATTAAATATGCTGGGTTATAAAATACATCCTTATCTTACCCCTTTTCTTATTTCTAGGTATGGTGAGTAGCTGTTTACACGAAGATCTATGTTCCCAATATAAGACTGATTAGAAATGTATATTTGGAACGGACTGCATTTAATCGAATGTCTTCACGAAATAGGCTTAGATGGAAAAGACAGACTGATTAAAAATAATCTTTTTTATCTAGGTATATTTCTTAAAAGCATTCAATTAATTTTTCATGTTGGACTCTGTCAAATGGCTTTCTGTAATCTATAAAGCAAATATAGGTACTTTTTTTTTACTTCTATGTATTTATCTATCAATAGTCGGATACTAAGTATAGCTTCTCTGGTTCCTTCGTTTTTCCTAAAGCGAACTGCTCTTCATCGGCTATAATGTCTATCTTGTTTTTAATTATTTCATGTATTATCTCTAGTAGTATTTTGATTATATGACTCATAAAACTTCTTTTTCTATATTCTTATACTTATACTCTATCAATCAATAATCAATAAACCCGTAACCATTCAAGGTCGTAGGGGTACCACATTGGATGCTTCAGCACACAGAGTCATCCAGCGAATTCTATCCACAGCGATGCAATACAGTTATATATATGTATACTCTATATAGTTCCTCTAATCCAAGCTATCATAGAGTAGTAAAGTAAAGTTACAATTTCTTTCTACGTCATTGGGGATTATCAGGGAATTTAGTTTTATGCCCTTATTATATCACAGAGCAGAGGCATACCTGGGGATGGTGTAATCAACCTCTAGTAAATCAACATTTACTTTTCTATTTTCTATAGGCTGGTATCGACATAGTAACTGTTGGTGATTTTATATTTCTGAAAATTGAACTTAAGATAACAGGACTAGAAATACGGTTCACTAATAACTCAACTACGTGGTCCCTTCCGGAAAATGCGTGTTAATGATTCAATAGAAGACATAGCACAACCGGTTAAATCTTTCAACCAATGAAACATTATAATAGATAATCTCACATAAGATAATGATGTTTTGGCCTCTTATTGTCCGATGATGTTTATCTGGCATCCGCGTCTTTCTACTGGTGAAAACTGGCCACCGACTGCTAACTAACCTGAAATCTCATTTTCATCCATTCGCTATTGTTCTTCTCCCCTTTTCTTTCCTTCCTACCACATCCATGTGTGTCTCTATGAAATATTTCTTTACTATGGTCTTTGTCTTGATGAAGGCTTTTAGTTGAAACGTCGTCTGTCATTGTGTCTCGTTGTTAAGTTGTTTTTTACTTATTTTGGTAACACTTATTCCTTTTTTGTTCATTTGTATAAAGACATGCACAAACAACACCAAAGAATAGACATCACAAGATTTTTCATCACTCATCCAGCTTCGTTGATAGAAATCGTTAGAGGATGTGTGCTGAAGCAACCATTATGGTACCTACGACCAAGACGGGTTGCAGGTTTAAAGATATAGATAGCACTAAAGCACACAAATCTCATGCATTATATCCATTCATAAGTAAAAGCATGAGCATATGTCTCCAGTGCAACATAAATTATTCTTCCCTGTAGGTCCCACGAACTACTTAAATAATTCACTTTGCATTACCAATAATAATTGTTCAGGAAAATGACGACTAGATTCCTCCTAGTAACTTTCATTATTGTTGTCGTTTATTTTCCAGGCTTGTTTAACAATAGTCAAACATGTTTGGACGAAGTAGATAATGTTTACTAGCAAAGTTCAAAGTCCACCAGCAAGAGATGTTTTCTCTCATTTAAAAAAAATGATTATTTCCTCGAATACCTCATTCTTTAATGATGTCTCTTCAATTTGGTGGAAAACGAGTAATTTCTCAAAGTTTGCAGAAGTTTACTACAATATTTCACTAGAAACTATGACGCCACGTACATTTATAAGTCTACATAAATTGCGAATATTTCAGTGGGTATGCTATGCCTCAATATGTCCCTTCATGGGATTGTTTGGAATGACTACTAACATTATAAACATCATCTGTTTTATCAAGCAGGGCTTTAAGGACGCTGTCAATATCAGTTTGTTGGGTAGGTTCAATGTTTCACTAGATTATTCATATATGGATGCATTAGTGTGTTTGCAGTATTAGTAATTATAAAAGTATCTATGTCTATGTCTGTAACGTGTAGACGTTACTAATTCTCTGGTGCATGTTGAACGTATCGCATATTCTTCTTCTTCTTCTTCGTTCATTCTCAAAGTCCTGCAGATTAGCAGGATGTAGTCCGGAGAACGGAATGCACTGTGTCATGGTTTACAGCATCGCTGCGATATCTGCGCCTTTCTGCCTGACACATCCGACTTCTGCATGGCTTTGGGTCACTGACCCTATATGGGATGGGACAGCCAGCTCCATCTCATAACCTCCTTAGTCGCCTTTTACGACATGTGTGGAAGGTAAACAGTGTTGCTATTCTTTGCTCCCCTTTCAGGCCCCGGCAACACACGGGCTATCATATATTTGATATACTCTCTCTATTCTCTCTTTATCATTCTATACTGCTTCTGTTCTTTTCATAAGTTCTTTAATGATGACATAGACATCTAGATATAACTAATGACTAACTACGAGATTTTATAGGTAGAAGCAGCAGTAAACGAACATTTCAGGATTTCCCTACAACATATAAAAGACTGAGAAAAGCTACGAATTTCCTTACAGTACATGCGAGACTGAGAAAAAAAATGCAATGGTTATTAAATTAGATCAAATAAATATTGAAGACATTAGGAAATGAATAGGTATAATATCTTGTATTGAACAAAACGAACGATAGCAAGTAATGATTCGGTGACATTAGAATTAACCAAAATCACATACAAAAAAAAGAGCATATAACAAAGAATATCCGGAGTGATTTTGCCAACGGTTTACCAAGAAAACGGTGGATAGAAAACATTAACATAACCTTGAACACACATGGACTTCATGCAACCAAGGAGATACATCTGACCTTGGAACGACAACCGCATCTCCCATCCTTACGCTTAACGGCAAGTGTGGATACTATCAACCATCATTCACCTGGGACAAGACAAAAGACAATATATACAAGAATTTATCCAGATCAGTCCTGTTGGCTGATCCCAAACAGGAGACTTATCTTGTCGGATACGCAATTTCTCTAATTTTTTTTATTAACTAGCGACACACAATTACACTTATACGTAAAGAAACAAATGATCATTAGCAAAAGCACGAAATAGATCACTAGCAAAAGCACGAAAAAGATCACTAGCAAAATCACGAAAAAATCACTAGCAAAAGCACGAAAAAGATCGTATGTTATGTGCGTATATTATGGAGAATAGTTTGACGAAATTCACAACACAACTTAATATATTTATTTTCATATATATATTTTAAATCACAAACTTATTAAACTTGTATGTTATTGTTTATATATATATATATATATATATATATATATATATATATATATATATATATATATATATCAAGTAATATATTCTTTCCAGAATGTTGTCTTTGTCGTGTTTACTCTGAACACCTCTCTGTTCCTGGCAAGTATATTGGCCAGAGGCATGTTCATACATTATATGATGTCACTAGTCTTTCTTCTAGTCTTCCTCTTCTTCTCTACCCTGGCACTCTACCTTCCAGAATTCAACCTTTCGATACCAGCATGTCTCTTTAAGTGTCCAAAATAATGTAGTTTCCTTCTTATGTTTATAAATCATCCTTCATTTTGTTTTAGTAATTTCAAAATATCAATGTTCTTTTCTTCAGTTGATGATATACTATGGATCTTTCTTTAACGCTTTATTTCAAATGAATTTATTCTTCTGGATATTGTTTTGTTTAAAGCCAAAATCTGGCATCCATATGTTGCCACTGTGAAAACACATGAAGAAATATCGATGTTTAATATACATATAGTTATTCTGATAACGTTGTTGTTGTCGATATTCAATTGCTGCGGAGTTGAATTTACTCTTGGCATATCATCGCTATTGTTTTAAAACTACAATAATTTTAGCGTGGACATTTTTATCAATATAGTCAAATAGTGATAACACTAAAGAGAATGTAATGTTGTTACTACTAATCAAACTAGTGTAATGTTGCTACTACTACTATTCAATTTCGTGTAATGTTGTTACTACTATTAATCCAACTAATAAATGCAATAATACTCAATGTAAAATATTGCAAATGAGACCTTTATCAAGAAACGAATAAAACACATTGCGTATATATTGTTCAAAACGCAGAAACGCAACATTATTTCAAACGTATAAGAAAAATGTTATTTTACGGATTAAATATTTCAACCTTGGCAAGAAGAAACTTTCAGACTTTAACTTAACCAAACCCATCTTAATGCCGGTCCGTAATAATATGACCTTCGTAGGGACTTCTAGCCCAACAACAAGCGTCGTGCAGCCGGTTCCTAGCCGTTTGATCGGAAATTCGATGATATAGCGCACTGGCTTCGTATATGAGTGGTCCTGGGTTCATTCCCTAGTTGAGGCGGAAATGTTTCTCAGATCGCAACGGCTCCCGGATTAATCCGAGAAGTAAAGACTGCGAGGGAGAGGAGATGGCTACCGCCCTCATTTGCAAAGCCTCTGAAATGTGAGATCGTAACATATCACACCCCCTACGGCATTAATAAGTGCTATGGGTTACTTTATTTTTTTTACTTTCATTCTGCGACCTGAAGGACGCAGATGCAAATCGACTTCTGAGGTGACGCAACCGTATGAAGCGGCCTTCAGCAGGAATTGTTACTCTGTGTCTTCCACTGCACGGCCGGTATCACTGAGCCAGTTTGTTGAAATTGCCTCAAAGGTGACTAATTGTGCTTCTAATCACATTAATTAATTTATCTGGCTACTACACTTTGTGATTGTCCAGTCAGTAAGCATCCAATGATGGTGTATCGTTGTTCTGTAGTGATTTGAGACATACTTACGCTTTAATTTTCAACTGAATTTATTCGTTGGCTAGTTTTGTTAATCTTTTATAAGCATTCAATAATATGGCCAGAGAGTTTTGTGTTCAGTATTTTCACGGGATTCTCATGAAACGGTCACGAGTTATTGCTAAACATGTTGTTTTTACCTTGACCTCTTGATCTCAGAAATCATGAGATGAGTACAATTCAGGTAACCACGAGAAGTTAATGACCAGGTGGACACAGTCGATAGGTTTAATGATGTCCAATCAACGAATTTCTTTTGTAAATGTATCTCACAAATGTTGCGTTTCTGTTGTTTTTTTAAAGTAGGACTATATGTTAAATTTTTTTGAAATATATTAAGGAAAAAATATTAAGAAGCAGAATAGGGTAGGCAGAATCAACATTCAGAAAAATGAAAATATATTGTGTAATATGGCCTTGTCATTAGAGGTGAGAAAGAGAGTTCTGCATTGCTATTTAACTCCAATACTAACATATGGATGCGAGTCTTGGACAATAAAAAAACTGGGAAGTGGAAAAGTAGAAGCAATAGAGATGTGGTTCTATAGAAGAAAGCTGAGAATGCCATATATTGCCAGAAAATTAATGTGAGGTGTTGAAAGAGTAAATGTGAAACGGACCTTAATCAATAATATAAGAAAGAGTTCATTTTTTGGCCACTTCATGAGACGGGGAGGTTTGGAAAACATAGTTACAGCAGGCAAGATTAAAGGCAACAGAGACAGAGGGCAACAACGTGAGAAAATATTAGACAGTAAGACAACCTGACACGGCAGGGAACCAACAACGATCTTGATACATAATACTGGAGACAGAGAGCTGTGGAGAGCCATGATCGCCAACGTCAGCCGGCATGGCACCTGATGATGATGATGGTGATGATGAATTAAATACACTGAATCGCTCTCACCAAGCATACAATATATTCCGCAACAAAGAAATGAAACGGCTCGCTATATGAATAATGGTGTAAACATTGTATCTTAGCAGATGACATGGTACCTTGGTTGCTGGTGCCTCTCTTGACCTGGTATCTCTGACTTCAGCACCTGTGTTTGCTTGGGCATGACTGGTTCTGCTCGATGTAAAGGATGGCCCGACCATTATTAGTTTAAGCTGCTTCATTGGCTGGACTAAGTCCCATCTACACGATATGGAGTTGGTCTCGATGTGGGGATAATAGATTTAGTTTTAAGCACTGACTTTGTTAGAATAGTGCACAATAATGCACTGTTGACAAACACAAATCGACAGAGGTAGTTGGTTGGGAGGGGTGTACTGCAAGACAAATAGTAACATGGAGTGTTAATGTGATACAAGGAGTTACAAGAGGTGTTATTGTGATACTCTCCACTTTATTCAATATTTTCTACCTTTGCTTATTATTATGTAGTTAATAGTTAGTTATTGACTGTTACGTATGTTTGCACAGAACATTCGCTAGCAGTTAAGAGGGAATGACACTACATGAGTAGGTGTCATCATTCTAATAATTGGGTGTCTATCATATATCTCCTTCCGGAGAGATATTTTTCTGTGGGTTTCATCAATGTTTCACTAGACAAGCAACAGAAACCATGCAACAGAAAACCTTAGTTGATGACATACCTTTATATTGAGGTTATCTTATAGAAGCTTCATGGCACGTTATCTATACAATACCGTAGTCGTAACCTTCGATAACAGTTACTATGTTGTTCCGACCGGCCGAATTTTGCTTGAACTAGTTACGGGCACGGCGTGGGGGGTCGGAACAACAAAGAAACCTGTCGCAAGGGCCAGAGTATTGCCCTGATGTCGACGTCTGTTTCGACGGCATTGGACTCGAAACACCATCGAGTCGAATGGCTGCTGGAACAGAGGGCGGAACACTTATGGGAATGCCCCACGTGCTGTGAGGACAGTTTCTAAACAAGAATCTCCTTCCGGAGAATGGCATGTAGATGTCTTTCTCTATGTGAAACTGATATCTGTATAATCTTGGGCAATCATGAAGTCTTTAAATCATACTTTTCCTTTGAATATTCAGATGTGTTCACGGGAATGCATTCCTTGCTAATCCTTTCCTATAAATCAGTAACTCGTCAGGTTCGTTGGGGTACCACATTGGATGCTTTCGCAAACAGAGTACTCCAGCGATTTCTATCTCCAACGATGCCGACGAGTGAGGTAAAAAATCTTGTCCAGTCCTTGCTGTTTTCTGTCCATGGTTTTGTTTGTCCTCATATGATTCTTCCACATTCGACAGTTCCCTGCTAATCACAAGCACTCAAAAGATAGATCGTGTTCTTCATTATGTGTGCAACCGAGTATTTTATATGGCTGTGTCACATCTCCATTTATCCTTTTGAAACTATAACTCGATTCTGTATGTCAGTTCTGACTATATATAAAACATCAAACTCGTTTATTCTTCATGTCATTGCTTCCCCTATATATAAAACAGAAAACTCTTTAACTTTCGTGTCAATGACTATTGTGCATGTTTTTTTTTTTTTTTATTTTGTCTAAAACGCTTCATTTGACTTACCAAGTCTGCATTTTATTGCTGATTCACACCTGCTATGTGATGTTATTAAATGGGTGGTCTTGTCTTAGCAACATCCCATTTGTTTTCAAGACACTATCAATGATATGTTTATTTATATGCAACAATAGCTCCCGTTTTCTTGTTTTACATGTTTATTCTTATTATAGAAAATTAACAATTTAAAAAAGTATTGTATTGTTGTTGTTTTCCTCAGGACTGGCAGTTTCAGATTTCGGTTGCTTACTAACTCTTGTATGGCTAAGTGTAGCCTTAGTTCCAATCTTTCAGGAAGCTGACCTGCCATTTAGTGCTTTAGAGATTGACTATCTAACAGGTGGATGGCCTCATGTTGCTTTTACTAGTATTACCAGCTGCATCACAGCTTTTATTACACTAGAGAGGTGCTTGTGCATAATCGTGCCACTAAAGGTTGGTTCAAGTCAGTAAATTATGCAAGGTAGTCGTTGTAACACATTGGTGTTTTTAATTAGATTCAATTACCAGTATGCACAGTCTAAGCCCAGTGAACATTTGAAAGATATCCTTATTTACCCTACATAAAAATAGGTAACCGGCATTTGTAGTTAAGGGAACTGCAGCCAGTAAGTAAGTTAAGTATTCATTGTTCAAGTCATGGTGGAGTTTTGGCGAATGCAGAGCTAGACCAGTATGTTTCATTCAGTATCGACTTGTTCGTCTATCACAAGTAATGATGACCGTTTGTTACAACCAAGTCTGAAATTCAGTCAGAGATATATCCTTCACTATAAGTTCGTAGATGGCTATTAATCCCTATTCTAGCTAAATTGTCATTGGACAGTTCCAGCATTGGGTGACCACTGTAGACGGGTTTTTTGTTTACCAGTGACTTTCTAACTACTCTCCGCTGTTGATCTGCTGCGTTTTTTCTCTGTTAACAAGATGTTGCGTCTTTCTCTTGACTGTACAAAGCGCCACGTAGTTCTCTTTTGTGCAAGTTCTTCCTATGTATCTTGGTCTATTTGAAAGATTATCGGGGATGTTTTTAAAAAGTCCATGTAGCTCCTTTTTTGGACATCTTGAGAACGTATGCCCTTCCTCAACTCACCAATAAGAAGTATCTTTGGCAGGCGATAATTTTGAAATACGTAACAGATGACGTGCCCAACCAATCTGTATCTGCATCAGAATAGTGGTAATTCTAGGGATACCAGATCTGTCAAGAACAATGGTATCCGGAATCTTGTCTTGCAATCTGATGTTCATAACTTCTCTGAGACAAGTTGTGTGAAAGTGATTAAACTTTTTCACATGTCGTCTATACACAGCCCATGCCTCACCAGTGCATACGATCACTGAAAATATTACTGCTTTGTAAACTTTTAGCGTAACCTGCAGGTTAATGTTATATCTATGCCACACATTTGTCGAAAGTGTATCTTCGCTTGACGATCTTGGTGTACATGTGATCATGAACAGTGACATTGTGTGATCGTGTACTACCTAAGTATGTGAATATATTCACAACATTCAGTACTACTTAGGTATGTGAATATATTCACAACATTCAGTACTACTTAGGTATGTGAATATATTCACAACATTCAGTACTACGCCATTTGCATTTATGCAACGCTCGTGATAGATTTTATCAGTTTCTGATCGTAACATGACTTCTGCTATTTCCGTATTAATAGTAAGCCCAAAGTTCGTAAAGGCTTTGAAAATATGTCTACAATAATTTGTAAATCAGCCCCAGAGTTGATATTTGGGACACAGTCATCAGCAATTATAAGAAATACACAGGAAACTTGTGATCAGCATCACTTCCCCCACCTTTATTTTTCCAGAAAATCTATTACTTAGATTCTTAAGCTGGGTCGATCAAAACTATTTCAGGTACAATGTGTTAATATGAAATATATACTTTTAACAAGGTCTTTCGTCAATTATGCAGTCAAATGGCCTCATCGGTTCATCTTTCAGAAGTGATGCTATTTTATTTTGTCCGTGATTATCTTCTTTGGTCATTTCCTGTATACTTTGTGTAGAAAGTCAATGAATATCAAGGGAAATGTAAAAAAGAGTCATCTTTGAAGGAAGAAGTAGATGAGTACTGCATAATGTCGATGAGAACTGCATATTTGACGAAATATACGCTTTTAACAATTCGACAGGGACCAGCTATGCTACACCCACTTGAGAAACGTAGTTTGTAACTAGAAGAAAAACATATATGTAAAGAGTATTGCAGCAAAATTTTTTTTAAACACACAAATAACATCAACATAAGCAAACAACGTTTCGACTAAAAGGTCTTCATCAGGACAGATGAAACAGCAAGAAATTAATATTACAAACAGAATCATGGCGTGAAAGAGGAGCAAAAAGTAGATGATAAGGGAGATACGATTAGAAAAATAAAGTAGGAAATGGCTTTTTTTCTTGTCGTGTTTGTATTTTTCTCATTTCTTTCTTTCTTTCTTTTGTTTTTCTCATCTTATTTCTTGTATCATATATTTTTGTACCAATATCCTATAGTCCGATAGTTCGTGAGTCATCGTAAAACTCCGACAAAACTTGTGTTATACGTAAGTATTATTGTTATACAGTTTTACAGCAGTCTTACCAATTTTCGACTGTCGTACTTTAGTGAAAGAATATTTACAGCCTGCATAATGTGGACAGAATTTGCGATCGAAATATATCATGTTAGAGCTGAAATACATCATGTTACAGCTGAAATACATCATGTTAGAGTTGAAATACATCATGTTACAGCTGAAATACATCATGTTAAAGCTGAAATACATCATGTTAGAGCTGAAACATATCATGTTACAGCTGAAATACATCATTTTACAGCTGAAATGCATCATTCTAGAGCTGAAATACATCATGTTACAGCTGAAATACATCATGTTACAGCTGAAATACATAATCCTACTTCTAGAAGATGACGGTTATGGATAAGAATTGCAGAAACATTTTTTACTCGTATTAGTCTGCATTTGTGTTTTCACTGAATCACACGCATTGACTTATGTGCTCTTGTTTATACGCAATTACCAAAGTACTATATGTTTTATTCTTCAGGTGAAGGCAATCATTACTCAGAAGAGATCAGCGATTGCTATCGTGTGTATTTTCATCGCTCTTATAGTCAGCATTTCACCGGCGTATTGCGTCAATAGCTTTGGTATGAAATTTTATGCAAAGCTCAACAAAAGTATGTTAGGTTTAGTGTACTCAAAAGATAAGGAAAGCGTGGAAAAAATAACGTTTGCTATTAACAATGTGTTTCTTCCTTTCGTTACTTTTACTCTTATTTGGATTTGCACAGTTGTTTTGGTCGTTACTTTACAGAGGAAAGCAGCATGGCGGAAGAAATCTATGACTATAGGACACGCTGATACTGTGTCACGTCGTGACCGTAAGATAGCCAAGATGGTTGTGTTTATTTCTGGTCTTTTCATAGCCTGCTTTACTCCTCTGTGTCTCATTTTTGTTGGTATGATTTTAGAACCGGGTCTTTCCGTAGGAGGAAAATACGAAAATCTGTTTCTGATGATAGCCGGTCTTGGATTCCTTTTAGAATCCACGAATTCGTCAATGAATATTTTTATTTATTATCACATGAGCAGCAAATACAGGGTGGTGTTTCGTAAATTATTCTGCATGCTTTCTTAAAATTAAAACTAAGCATGTGCACATAATTCGACATAATAAAGGAACATTCTCAAATATAAGTAAATAATATAATTACTGTGCCCGTATTGATGCACTGTACCTCATATGTGAAATATGTGTGCCACATAATACTCCACTACTGTGGCTTTTAAATGTGTCGTTTGTACAGTTGCTTGTTTGTTTGTTTTTTATTTATGTGTTTAGATCTCAGTAATTGCAAGCAACTTTCTTTTACTTCATATGTGAAGTGGCATGGTTTCTTTCATACCAAGGAGCATTTAAACTTTGGCTTCGTGCAATGTCTATACCTGTGTTACCAATGTCAAACTTGGCCCCTGACAAAGACACAAGCTAAATAGATCATATCATGTGATATGAGATGTTTGATGTAAGCTATAAATGTCCCCAGATACGACTGATGGAGAAATTAAGATATTATGGAAAAAATAAAGACCATCTCATGTCAAGAATATCAACAGACAGCTAAACGAGAGTAATTTATCACCTCAAGAAAATAGAGATAATAGTAATATAAATAATAATAATAATAATAATAATAATAATAATAATAATAAAACCCATAACCCGTTAGGGTCGTAGCGGGGACACATTGAGACATTTGATACGGAAAGATCTCAGCGCATCTCTTTATCCTTTACCATCCTGATGAGTCGAAACTTCATGCCCTCCTCAGTACTTTATATTGTTCAACCATGTCTTCTTCTTTCCATCTTGTCTTCTTTTACCCTCCGCTGTACTTTGTAGAACATCTATTGTCATCGAGGAATGTTTCATTACGTGCCATTACCTCCGGATTTTACGAAATTTCACGATTGCCTACAGTGGTTCTTATTGACTCGCTACTGTATTAATGCACAAACACATTGATCTTATATTATATGTGGTAAAGTAAGTAAAGTAACACAGTGGCTCTGCAAATGAGGACGGTAGCCATCTCCTCTCCCTCGCAGCCTTTACTTCCCGAATAAATCCGGTACCCATTTAAGACTCGGTCAACCTGGGAGCCGTTGCGATCTGAAAAACATTTCCGCCTCAACTGGGGAATGAGCTCAGGACCATTCATATGCGAATCCAGTTTGCTAACCACTGCGCTTCGCGGCCCCCTAACAGGTTTTATTCTCTGTAACAGATAACCAAAACACGTCTATAGCATTTGTTTTCAAACGCCTGGATTGTTCTACGTCCACATATATGTGCCAAAGTGGGGTAGGCACATTCCAGCAAGAGTGGAGAACCCTTCACAAGTTGGGAACTTCACAGTAAATAGTGAGACACCGGGAGATTGACTTTGTGAAATGTCACGATATACGTGGCCAGCCCATAAGGACTCATGTGTAAATATTGTCGCTCCACCTGCATAAGGGATAGAATAACTATTACAGATGAGGCGACGCGCAAAAGCCAAGATATAATGGCAAGTCAATAAACATTGTTCTACATACCCTGTCGTGACAAAATGCTACCAGGTAGACAGTAAGGCAAATTATTAATGTGAAAACGTGTGTTTATTTAATGATTTATCACATCTTTGTGTACAATGTAACATATGGGCTAGGGTGAGAACAGATTGGTCGGGATTTTTCACGAAATGGGAGTGAACTTGGAATTTGCAGAATTAGAGAATTGGACAGGGACTCGAAAAGTGGGCGGCGACCTGAGAGGTTGTCGTCTGCATGCCGATTAGCGTAGTACGGAAAATAATTTCTGTATAGCTAGATTTGAAATAGATGTGTTAGTAGAAGTTAGTAGAAAGGAGTTGTTAGAGTAATAGCTGAAAAAGTACTAAGTTGGGAGACGGTGTGAGTTCTCCAAGTAAGACAGGATTCTCGTTGGATATCGGATAATCGAAACAGACAACTTCTAGGAGTTGAACAGACATTGGGAACCTAAAATTCCGAGACGTCAAAATAGTAACGCACAAGTCGCGGGACTTGAACTTGGAAATTGAGCATCCTCTACAGGCTGGTAGGATCCGAGGATTGCAATTAAGATCGCAACCCGGCCATTTCGAGTAGACAAGTATTGTGATATATGGAGGATCTCAGGTTGTAAATGCTAGTCGCTTACCATTACGGGCGGGGGAATCCGAAGGTTAGGTAGAAGAAGAATCTTAGCTTGCAGAACAGGACAAACGAATGCATTAACGGCAAACCAGTGAATTACGAAATGTGTGATATGCCTAAGGTACTGTACATTCGAATAGTAGATGTTGTAACACAAGACGTTTTAATTTTGATGTTGTAAACCAGGACCTTGTAAATAAATAAACTGGTTATATACGTTGAAAGAATCTGATGTCTAGCTGACATTTTACTACTGGTATTTGTACATATAGAACTAACGTACCTTCAAAACCTCATATTGTCACTGTTAGAGTTCATGCCTCACAGTCATATGGAAATATGGACAGGACTAAAGATTTATATAATTTAATCTCAACACATGTGGTGATCCTGCTTTTCCAAACGGTGGCTTATCTTTCGATGGTCATTGTCAGTATTTTATTAACTTCATCTGTTGATACACCCCCACCACCACTAATCTGCGCTCCCATATAAGTAAATGTTGAAACCTCTTCAATCCTTCGATCATTAAGCTTTATTTTGTTTAGGAATAAACTAGTACTTCTATATAGATATATTAGACAGACATGTGGGTGGGTTTTGATGGATGGATAGACAGGCAGGTGTGCAGGTAGGTTGGAAGGATGATAGATAGAAGTAATAATTATTGATTTGGAACAATCTAAACTACTAATACATTATTAATCACTCTTTTTATCTTTTGTAGTCATCTTGTTCGTCATTTGGTTCTCTTTGGATTTCACATAGATTTTGGAGGCTTACACAGTCCTTTTGATTAGCTTCACCGTGATCATCTACTCTCTTATTAATACTTCCGCGACAACATGTTGTGTAACCTAAGAAATTTGAGAAGCTGAGGACAACGATAATTCCTAACAACTGAAGCCAACTTCAAATACTGTTTTCCTATTTATTCATTCTTTCCGATATGACACATGAGTATATTGTTGATTATTCTATAAGACAACATCAAGACGCCACTAACAATAATATTTACAATTTATGAAACAGTGATTGGTATTGATTGATTTGGAAAACAAGAGGAGTGGTAAAAATCCACTATCGAATCTAACTCCCTATTAGAAATGGTCTATAAACTATTATAATTGACAATTATTTCAAAAATAGTCTTTCTTCTCGTGAACGTCTCTTGAGTGACAGTTAATTGGTTTAGTTTCAGTTTAAATACGATAAACAATATTGTCATTGAAAGTCCCAGACAGCTGTCAATCTCTCATGATATGGTGTAAAGCCTTCTATAGGACCACTTCACCGTACGTCTTTCTCAATCATAGTAGCTCTTGCAAGTAATTTCAATGAAGACAAGGGTTGGCTGACCAGTTCAATCTGGACAGTAAAGTTTCAGTGATGAGAAACAATTCAAACTGTGTTCGCGTAGTATAAACACAGCAGTAGATCTCCAACAGATTTTTTTTGGAAAAACAGGCGGTGTTCGCTAATTACATACACAGAAGTAAATCTCCAACGATGATCAACAATACAAGCAATGTTTAACAAGTGTAAACACAGCAATAGGTCCACCTTGACATTAAATGGTGATTGATTCCCACAAAATATCTCGTGTTGAAGATCAACTCTCACTTACTACTAGTATACTGTCAAAATCAAATTTCAATGTTCAGATAAATTATGGCTCCTTTAACCACGCCCCTGATTTTCTTTTAATTCTATAGATGGCGTCATAAGTTAACTTTCACTACTAATTTGCTTTCTCACTAGTAGCTAACGTTGACGACACTAAACAATTTAATTTTACAACTGTAAATATCATATATTGAAGATAAATCAAATCTGTCACAAAGTTTGAATACCTTGGAGTAAACGTGAACAGTTCAAGGAATTATGCAGCAATAATAAAGAGAAGAACTTCAATAGCGACCTTAGACCTTGCAGAAATGAAAAATCTTGGCAATGCACAAGCTTTAAAATTAATTACATCTCATCAAAGTATAATATGTTCCCAGTAGAAATGTATAGCTGTCAAACGTGGACACTTAATACAGTAGTGGCATAGATAATTTATTCCTTCGAAAAGAGATGCCATATAAGGATGTCAGGTAATACCATGTGCAAGAAAAAAAAGAATCAAGGATTACAAGAACATTACAAGAACATTGAATTTGAAGTAGGTTATATAAATAACATTATAACTAGAAAGCTTCTTTTTTATTTTTGCGAAGAGACATTTTAGCATGGAAAACTACTAGTAATTGGAGGGGGTTGAGTCATTGTTACTATTAAAGGGAACTATTAAAGAGGTTCTCCCAAGATGATGATGGACAAAAGACACTCCAGATTGTTTAAACGTTTTCTTGGTTACAACAATCGATTATAAGTAAGACATTGGTTGATGTAGATCAACGCAACCAGAATCGAGTGTTGTTCAGAAAGAAAGCTACATTCTGGAAAGAACATATCAAATGAGGAAGAATATATTTAATCAAATCCTCTCCCAAATATGGTATACGCACATTTGGAAAAACGAAATACAGTTATATTCTCTCATTTGGACGCTGTTATATCTTTTTCTCTCACTAAACTATACATTTTAGAGTTGCTATACATGATCATGTACGTGTAGTGAACAACGCTCAACTATGTCCAGCTATGTCTCCTGTGTTGTTTATACTTACACTCTCCGGAACTGTTTATATTTACAACTAGATATTCGAATTTCTCTATACATCCCAGTTCTAGCAAAGTATTATTCAAGAAACCCTTAACAAACGATACGAAAATAGTCCATCTATTGGACGCTCTCGTAAAAGGTGGATAGATAGTGTAATAGAGACACTCGGAAATATAACAGCAGAAGAGGCAAATAGAAGGGTAAAAGACCGTACGCTTAACTCTCAACACCGAAAGGTACATGAGAACAGAAAGAAGAAAAAGATTCCAGTTCTATGGTGTGTAGTTTGATTTTTTTTTTGATCTTTGTTTTGTCTGGTATCATAACTTTATTGTGTGTGTTTACGATATAAATGTTAGAGATAGCTGCATTTTTATGTTGCTGTGATTAGTTGTTTCAGTCCTTCGGGATGAGTAGTAGGGAGGACTGTATCGTCATCATATCTTATTTCTGGAATCTTATACCTATCGATGTTTAATGGATGAAAATATTTTTTTCTCTAGTTCTTCTCTTATATTTCTCATTGTATAGTGCATGCATAAATGTTAACAAAATTAAGGGAATAGAGTGCATACCTGTATCGTTCCAATATTTTAATTTTATTTCTATCATCTCTAGTGTCAACATTTCTAGTTGAGGAGGAGTCTCGTATTCCCTTTTAATTATTCCAGGAATCTCTGTTATTATGGAGACATTTTAGAGACTATTGTCTGGCTCCTTAAAATCAGTGTTTCAATTTCATTTGTGAGGATATCTTTGTGTTGTTGATGGTGAGAGACATCACAGAAGCTGGTTTTATTCAACCTGCTTGTGGTTGATCTATAAATTTGTTTTCCCTTTGCACAAGCACTATTTTTCTCTTCTGTCATTTAGTGGGCGGATATTTACATGTTTTTTTGTTGCATGGATTGGAGTGGTATTCATCCCTCCTGAGATTAGTCGAAGTACTGCATTTTGTACTTTAGATTGGCGATCAGTATTTGTTTTTGGTACTGATGCCCAGGCTGTCATTCCATATTCTACTACAAGTCTAACTGTACTGATGTAGACTTTTCGGAGAATACTTCCATTAGCTCCCCAGCTTGTGTCTGCAAGTTTCTTTGTCAAGGATAGTTTCCTGGTTGCTTTTTTTCTCAGTAGGTATCAGGTGTGGTTTCCAGGTGAATTCCTTTTCTAGTTTAACCCCGATATATTTAGAGTTCTCCTCGTGTGCGAATTCACTTCTTTTTATTTGTAGATTTGCGTTTTCTTGGTTGTTTGAATGTGAGAAGATGGTTGCCATAGTTTTGGAAAGTTTGATCTGGACTCCCCAGTCAGATGCCCATTCACATATTCTGCCAAGTGCGGTCTGTATTATGTTCTCTGCAGTGGATAGGTTACCTGTCACATTCCAAGCACCAAAGTCATCTGCATGGAGGACCTTTGAAATATATTTTCTGTCCAATATCATTGACGAATACTAGGAAGAGGGTAGGAGATATCACTCCTCCTTGAGGCACTCCTTGTTGGAGAGCAACATGTTATCTTAGTTTACCATCTTCTTTTACTTTTGCTGTGCGGTAGCAAAGAAAATCTTTTATCCAGCTGAATATTCTGCCTTCAATTTTGTTGTGGAGCTTAAAGAGAAGTCCATCTTATAGAGGAGTTCATCATTTGTCGAAGGCCTTGCTCAATTCCATAAAAGTTACCAGCAGGTTTTTCATCCAAAGCATTTTAGATCTCCTGTACTCCTGTGCTGGTATATGAGCTGGTCTTCAGTACTTCGATTTTTCCTAGGGGCCGACAGTGTCTTGGTGAGCTTTTGGTTTTCCTCTAGATATTTTATTAGTCTAGAATTGGTCATTCGCTCCATTTATTTTCATATACAACTCAAGAGGTTGGCAGATTAAATTGCTGGTTTTTTTTCTTTTTTATTTCTTACCGATTGGAATGATGACATACAGCTTTATGTCTTAAGTCTGGAATTTTACCAGCTCTCCAGGAATGTTTGAACATGGTAATGAGCTTGTTTCTGCTAATTGGCCACAGGCCCTATGTTCCTGATTATATCATTGATTATGCCACTCCTGTTTTTGTCTTAGGGAATAGGGACTTTTCAAATTCTTGAGTGGTAACTATGATTGTGAAACATTCTATTTTCAATCAAAACGAAAGTAGCGAGTTCGTGATTATGATTAGACATTTTCATTTTGTTATTGTGTTTAGTTAGGTTACTTATGCCTATTTGTCGTATATTTGATGGCTTACAATTACTTAAAATTGTGAAATCTGCACTACATTAAATCCTTGCAAGTTAGGCCTAATAAATAAATTAATTTTTCAAATAAACCACCAGCATTCTGAATTCTGATTCATCAAATAATCAGGATTCACGTTGTCACTTTTTTATGTCACTACTTTACTTATCAACTTATATTAGGTATTAGCACTAAATTTTCAAATTGGGTTTATAACATTATAAACACCACAGTTAGATAGCCCTTGAAATTTGCAATTCAACGATACCTCAACCAAGTCTGTAGGTCGATTCTGTGAAAAGTTATGAATTTTTTTTGTCGAAATTTCAGGAAAAGATAATTACATGAGAGCATATAATAAAATATGAACGGACTGATGATGAAAGTTGTGACCAAGAATTGAAGCAGAACTAGCATTTTATGAAATATTTCAGTTATTTATGATAATATATGCATAAAACTATACATTTTTGTGTTCGGGAAGGCAAGACGCATCTGTTGAATATACTGTACAAATTGCCAAGCATAATTGGGGCTAATTAATATTCAAAATGGTGGCTAATTTGCATAATTTACTTGTAATTTAATTGTCTAATTATTAATTATTTCACTTATTTATGATAAAACACTATACAAATTATACATTTTTGTGTTCGGGAAGGCGAGACGCATCTGTTCAATATACTGTACCAATTGCCAGGCGTAATTGGGGCTAATTAATATTCAAAATGGTGGCTAATTTGCATAATTTACTTGTAATTTAATTGTCTAATTATTAACTATTTCACTTATTTATGATAAAACACCATACAAATTATACATTTTTGTGTTCGGGAAGGCAAGACACATCTGTTGAATATACTGTACCAATTGCCAGGCGTAATTGGGGCTAATTAATAAGAAAATTCTGGAGGTAAGGTAGGACATAGCGAATGCCAACTGACAAGAGTACAGGAACTGTATGGCGAATAACTAAGTGGTAGGTTTGGAACAGAGGATGAAAAAATGCAGAGGTGGAGAATACAAGAGGAAAAAAGAAAAGAAAATAAGAAGAAAATATGTGGTGGATAGACGGAAGCCCCGAGACGGAGATACGCCAGCAAGAAAGTAAAGTGTGGGTGGGAGGGATGAGGGAACCCAGATGCCTAAAGCCTTATGCATTAGGTCTCCAGTCATAACATCACTGTCACTATCAGAATTAAATAGAATATCCAATAAAGCATCTTAAAAATTATCTTTACGGTAATTCTAATTTATACCTAGACCTACTAATAATGTTTGAATAGAAGCTATCTGAGTTCGATTACAGTGACAGTGAGACACAAACACTTGTCATCGTCATGGTAACATGGGCTGCAAGCATTCTGACGCGCTGACATGTTTTTTTATCTGTACCCTTGAATAATTTAATACAATACTGTTTGAAGACATTTCAATAAAAACTAGTACATAGTGTCACATTAAATTAACTAAAGGATGATAAGATGTAGAAATTCATTAAACTGTAACTTAAATTTTTAACATTATACACGAATATCGATAATTAACGGCGCTGCAACATTGAACAGCCGAAAACGAACTCTAAAGTTAGTAGCGTGGTCGGTCGATCACCATAGCATTTTTAAAATTTAATAATAATTAATAGGTACTTCTAGAAATGTTAAAATTTGGTACATAAAGATAGAAATGGTTGCTGAATATGTTAGACATGGTTTCACATATTAATTTTAATCAAAATTTAGAAATATACGTGTGCAAAGACAAAAACACCTACCTCGTCTTGTTTAATTGCTTGGTGTTAATTGTAGATAAGGTATCTCCAACATTTATAATCTTAATACACTGCAGAAATGGATTGTAAATAGTATACAGTTCACTTTTATATGATCTAAAGCTGCGTGGCGTCACTAAATGACAATTCCATTGGATAGTACACACGTGGTCCATGAAAATGTCGGCACATGGCATTTTTATCAAGGGACATTACTCTAAATATCTTTTTGCGGAAATATTTCGATTAGTGCTAATGCCTCATATTGTTATGTCTTATAAGTTATTTATTAAATAAAGTTATTGATTTAATAGACCCTCAAAATGATTATCAAAATAATTATATTACTGGTTTTGAACCACTGTCCCCCTATTTATTATTTACTTTGCCCTGGCTATGTTTTATCAATTAATTTATTATTATTTTAAATGTAAATTTAGGCATGAAAATTAACGACTAAACATAAAAAAATGAATATTTAAATTAACCGTGTAGGCATTAGACTAATCGGACAAAATTTTCAAAATGGGTTTACACTTCACAGCAACATTTTAAATACCACAGTTAGTTGAACTAGTAGATATCCCTTGATTGCCTTGAAAATTGTAATTCAACAATACCTCAACCAAGTCTATGTCAATTCTAAAAAAATGTTAAAGTTTGTTCTAATTAATTTTGCATCACCATAATAATTACATGGAACATACAAAAATATTAAATGACAGTGGTCAAAAAGTTGTGGCCAAGAATTAGAGCCGAGCCAATAATTTATAAATATCTTTATTTGTGAGAAGATATTCTACAAACTATATAATTTTTTTATTTTGGAAGACAAAGTAAATCTAGTGATTTCATTCTGCCAATTTTCCGATGCAACCAGAGCTAATTAATAATTCACAATAGCATCTAATTAGCATCATTACAATTGAATATTTAATATATGTTTATTACATTTTTTAATTATTTAGGATAAAATATATGGCAAACTACGCTTTTGTGTTCTGGAAGATTAGATTCACCTGTTGATTACATTGTGTTAATTTTCCGATGGAACTAGAGCTAATTAATATTTATAATGGTGTCTAATTAGCATAATTAAAATATAAATGTATAGTCTAACTACAATATCAGCATTAGTTAAGTTAAATACAGTCTTCTTGATTAGAAACTGGCCTCATAGCATGTGGGGCATTCCCATAAGTGCTCCGCCCTCTGTTCCAGCAGCCATCCAAATCGATGGTATTTTGAGTCTAATGCCACTTAAACAGACGTCGACATCAAGGCACAACTCTGGCCCTTGCTACAGGTTTCTTTTTTGTTCCGCCCACCCACTCCGTGCCCGTAACTAGTTCAAGCACAACATCAGCCTGCCGGAACAACATGGTACCTGTTATCGAAGGTTACGACTACGGGATTGTATAGATGTGACATGAAGCTTCTATAAGATGACCTCAATATAAAGGCATGTCATCTACTAAGGTTTTCTGTTGCATGGGTGGTTTGTCTAGTTAAATACAGTCTAAACAAGTGTAGTGAGATTCCCTAATGAGAAGGAGGTCAAATAAGACAATATACATATTCAGTGAATGGTAGAAATGGGAGAGACTAGTGACGATGGGATAAAGTGCTCCCTCTCCTGAGAGATCAGAAGAATACGTAATAAGCAACTGACTGGAACACTGAGCGTATACACTTTTAGATGGCTGACGAAATGACAAGCAGAGCATATATAGGAATGCCCCCTCCGCCCAAGTGCAGTGATGCTTGTGTCATCTGACAATTAGGATTTGGTTCTTGCTATATTATTTTCTAAGGCTTAGGCCTATGATTTAATTTACTAATAGGAGCCTAATTATCAGCAACGTTAACAGGCCTACTAGGCTAATTAATTAATTAGGCATCCCTAGATTGGTCTAGTTGACATTCTTTTCCATGGAATCTTTAGTCACTTTATATTTTTAATCAAATAAAAAATTATCACAAGCAGTCCTAGAAGCTTAATTTTCACTTAACTATCTAACAATGTTCACAAATCCCTGCATGCCGATTCCTCGAAAACTGCAGCCCACAGACATTTTTATCTGTAAAAGTCCACGGGAAAATGGGTGATAAACCATCATGGCATAGGATGGCTGGAGAAGCTCACCTGAAATAAAAGCATGCCAAAATTTGATTGCTGTGCCGATGCGCAAATAACTCTGCTCTACTGTAAATTTAGCAGCATATTGTACTTAACTCTGACTCAAATCACAAAATGCTTGTGCTGATTATTTGAGAGAAAATGCAGGAGAAGACACTTCAGAAAACAGATAATGATGATAATTCCAGGTTGAAATACTCGAAATTTTTAAGGCATTTTGAATGTAGTATGGAAAAGTAAAATCAATATATTAGTCAAGATCAATCTATACAAATCACATCAAACACAGGTATTATTCGTTCTATTGGTGTGAAAACTGGACACAAAGCAGATACAGAAAGGTGGTTGCAAGTATTTGAATAAAAATGTTACAGGTCTGTTGCATATTTGTTGCAGAAAGCATTAAACAAATTGTGGGGTTCTTTCAAAAGAAATAAAGGGAACCAAAATCTCATGAAAATCAAGGAAATGCACACAGAAATGAATACATGACTTCTATTATTTTAGGTTCACACCCCTTTACTGAAAATGTATCTGCAGCTGTGGCTGGTGTCAGGATATATGCTGCAGCATTTAATAGTATTTGGGGCGGCTTTAAATACTTCTTTTGGCTACCATAGGAGTGTTTACTTTTCAATATCTTGCCATGAAGCAATATTGTTGATAACCAAAATGGTTTTTGTTTGTTGACAACCAATAGTTTGATATGTGAACTATACGATCTGTCCCAAAAGTATGAGACTGTCAACATATTTTAAATGTTTAAAATACATATATAGCATCTCTTTCAAGGATTTTAGTATAAAAGATCTACCGGTATTCTGTTATGTCATTTTAAGTTTCACAGGAGTACCATATGGTCTAAATACTATATTGACAGTTCTTCTTCAGCATTCATTCTCAAACTCCCGCTGGATACCTCTTGTAACAGGACAATGGTCCTACTAGATTTCCAGCAGGATGTAGTCCAGAGAATGGAAATGTGTTGTGTTACTGTTTTATTTGCGCTAATGGCCCGACATATCCGGACAGTTCAAATAGTAGGATCTGAACTATGAAATCCTGTCGAAGGCGGGAATAGGCGCAGATAAAACATTGACACAATGCAATTCCATTCTCTGGACTATATCCTGTTGGAAATCTAAGTAGGACCATTGTCCTGCTATAAGAGAGATCCAGTGGGAGTTTGATAATGAATGCTGAAGAAGAACTATGAAATATCTAAGTAAATATAGAAAAAAAATTAAAAAAGGTTAAATAGCAGTTTTACATGGAATAATACATAGAATCAACATTTTGACCAAAGGACTCTTTATCAAGGGACAAACAAACACAGAATCAAGCAAAGACTAGATCTCATCCATGAGAGAACTGACAGGTCAAAAATTCAACAAAAATATGAAGAGAGACAAGAGTGACAGAAATGTGAGTGGTTATGTGTAGAGAAAGTACAGTACACAAGGAAAATGCAATATAAAAAACAAAATTACAAACAGTGATAGTGAAATAAAACTCTTATCTGAATAAAGTACAGACTCTATTAAAACTATATTTAATAATACTATAAGTTTGATTTTCTTTAATTTTACTTTCATTGTTTATAATTTTACATTTTCCTTGTGTACTGTACTTTCTCTACATATAAGCACTTAAACTCCCACCACTTCATATTTTGTTCTTTTCTTGACCTGCCAGTTCACAAATAATGGGTGACATGTAGTCTTCGCTTGATTTGCTGGTTCCATTCAGTGTTTTTTTGGTCACTATCTTGATAAAGACTTTGTTGGGCAAAATGATTGTTCCGCATAAAATTGGTATTTAACCCTTTTTATATTTTTTGTTATATTTACTGGCATTACCAATTGGTACACAGTTTTACTGCACTCTTCCAATTACTCATGTTTTGAAATTTCTGTAATGTGATGTGTTTAAATATTTTTTTAATGTCTTTGATAGGTTGATAGTTCTAACTATATATGCTAAATTATAAACAATGAATAAACGACCAAAGCCAGGAGAGGATGAAGATGATCTATTAAAGCTGCAGGAGCAATTTCTAGCAGGCGCTTCCGCTGGCCATCCTGCTGTCACTATCAAAAGACCAGATAAACGCAAAACAGATGGACCAGGAAAAAATGAGAGCCGAGATGTTGTCACGATGGAAGGTATATTTACATGTGTGAAATTTAATTGGGATAGCGTGCAAAATAAATAAATAATTGTTGATCTTGCTTTTCAATATTACTGAAGTATTGTAAGAAGTTTGTTAACTCACTCCGGACGGAGTTATTCCCGTGGTTTGGACGTAATTAATTTTAGGCTAAATTTTTGGAATACAACATGATTTAGGCTCAAGCTTAAAGACAAAGTATTAGCTATGAAAAGTCATAAAGTATCAAAAGAAAGATAATTGAGTGTGGAATCCATATACAATATAGAAAAATAAGAATTGTAACAACAAAATACAAAAATTACACCAGAAACAGGGATATTAGATGAAACTTTTTGGACATGCATTTTGTTTTATTTACCCTCACTATACTTGTCTTGAAATGTTGATATCTAATTAAATCTTACTAAACTAGATGCATTAACTGTTCGTTTACTGATCATAATTAGTTTATTTGAAGTAAATCTATCAACTGCCTAGTGTTTTATGCCATTTTTGTGTGTTTCATTTCAAATTTCAGAACTGAACAAAATATTGCGAAATGTATGAAATATTCCCAAGTATTGGATTTCCAAAATTGAACTTTATTCCACTCAATAATATCATTAGGTCTAACTCTATTTTCTGTATAGCCTAGTGCAATTTATCATTACTGTCACTAGGCATATCTGATTCTTTCGAAACAATGGCAGTGGGAACAATTTTAGAATTTTTTAGCTATTTTTCCCATACCAGATTAGGTCTAGGCCTATTTATTTTCCGATTTTTAGAAGTCGGTAATCCCCACTGACAAACTTGAAAACACTGTTGTTTACCAACAACACATCACTTGAAATAATATCTCCAATTATAAAACTCAAAGACTAATATAGCTTGATTTTTGCTAAATCTATGAACTCTCTTGGTAGTGGACGATGAAGCCATTTTGCTAATTTCAGAAAAACTTAACCAACGTTGTTACAATTATGATTTAAAATAAATATGTCACACATGTCTAATCACACAGTACCATGATAGTTTCCATGAAAGCAATTTTACACAGTAAATTTAGATGGCATATCAGCAAGAACTATATATCGCAGATACATCTGGAATAGGTGTTCGATCTGGAATGATATATCGTTTTTACAGGCAGATTAAGTTAATGCAAACTACAAAAGACAGTGAGTTTTATTAAGGAGACAGAATTACAGATATAGACATGTTTCAAGTGAACGAAAGAAAAAGAAGAAGAAGAAGTTAATGCAGAATGTCCATGATGGGGACTTCAAATTCATTTTTTGTCACTTAAATAGTGGATGAGACTGCAGTAGGATTATACAGTTTGTGATAGGAAACAGATATGCATATATTTTCTTTGTTCAGTAAATGTTGCTGACTAATAAAAGCAACATTCTTGCAAAACTATACATGGGGAAACTTATTTGAATCAATATATCTGCAAACTGTAGCAAAATTATATGACTGGGAAACTGCATCTGCAAACTGTAGCAAAACTATACAGCTGAGAAACTGTTTAGATTCAATGTATCTGCAAACTGTAGCAAAACTATACAGCTGAGAAACTGCTTAGATTCAATGTATCTGCAAACTGTAGCAAAACTATACAGCTGAGAAACTGCTTAGATTCAATGTATCTGCAAACTGTAGCAAAACTATACAGCTGAGAAACTAATTAGAATCAATGTATCTGCTCACTTTGGGCTCAAGTATATGCTTATTATTTTGTTTCATTCTAAATGAAAATGTCAGACAACTGAAAGTATCAACCAACTGAAACTATTCAGATGTGAAAGTATCATCAGTTGAAAGTATCAATCAACTAAAAGTATCATCAGGTGAACAACGTATCAGCTGAAAGATTCATCAGCTGAATTTGTCACTATTAGAACATAATTTACACTTAGGTGTCCACAACCATTTTTCTCATGAGCATTTTGTGCTCTTTTATTGACATTGCTCATCATGCATGTCCAACATTGTTTATAAACTCTTCTATTTCAGTTGTTTTATATGAACCAGACAAAAAATAGTGTTGCTATTCATCTATTATAATATTTGGTAACTCTAATGTTGTCATGTTGTTTGTGCTAGTAGTACGATTCAACTTATCTCTATCTTTTGAAATAGGTATTTAAAATTTTTGATTTCTAAAGCTCACAAGCTTAGTTCTACATGTGGAAGGTGTTCACAGTCTTTAGAAACTTGCAGATGCTTGTTTGTCCAACAACTTCTTCTCGTTCACAGTTTAACATGTCTACACAACAAAATCAATTTTCTTAATAAATACTGCTGTATTTGAAAGCTTCTCAGTGTTCCCATACAGATTTTTGTGGATATCCATCTTTGTGGGCCAGTGTTCATCCCTTAACTGGTTTAGTGTAGTCGTTTTCCTCTTCTGGCTTCAGACTAGAAGGAACTCCAGTAGCTGGGGGTAGATCCTATCAAGATTCAAAATCTGGCACTGCTCCTGCCTGGGGTTCTTCACAGGGCAAACACCATGACGATTATTTAAAGTTTGTTATGTAGACATGTTATCTTTTCTTGTGTGATACCATGGTTGCTGGTTGGTCTGCCTCTCTGCCAGGTATCTCTGACTTCAGCACCGGTGCTTGCTTGGACAGGACTGTGGTTCTGCTCGATATTGAGTTGGCCCGACCAATCTTAGTTTCCAGCCTCTGTTGGGTGGACTCCACTTCTTGGAGTTTACCTGGATGGGTATCATCCCAATGGCTGGGCAATTTCAAGAAGCCACAGAAAGATTTTTTTCGAAATCATTTTCATATGAAGTAACCTTTCCAAAATTCAGTAGTATATCCCATATATAGCTTGTTGCTCTATCACATAGGCCAAATGATTTTATATGTTTAGTGGCTTAGAAGCATTATATTGTCTATGCTTCGATCTTCCTTTGACTCCAATTACCATTTCATCAAATCAATGGATAAATCCTGAAATGGGTAGAAGGAAGCATGAAATCTCACCACCAAACCTTTAAGGAAAGGCTAAATATTTTCTTTGACTCTCCCCAACATGCTCCTACATGGAGCATATAATGATAAATTGCTTCAAATCTCTCCCTACTTGGAAAGATTTGATAAAAAATATGGAATGTACCAAAATGCTGATGTTTTTGTCCAATAATCCCTCATTCTTGAGAGCTTATCCAATCCAAAAACCTGTAACTCACAATGTTTGGTTGCTGATATAGCGGTCCATGGGCTCATGCCCTTTGACCCAATAACTCACAATGAAACATCTCAGTGTTTGGCTTTGATTGTTTTTAGTTTTCAAGATTTAAAAATCTATTCTACTTTCTCTCTTTCCTGCAAGAAATTGTATGTCATCAGTATATTTCGTCTTCTCCGATCATATCATTGGTATATAAAACATAAGCTTATCATAGTTGTTTTTTTTCATAAGGAATCACACCTCAAGCACATCCTATTATACCAACGAAGAAATCAAAATTGAAGTCTGACTCTGGACAAGCACCCAACAAAAATAAGTCTGTACCAACAATGACCAAAGGGGAGGATGTAGAAGATATGGAAGAACTTGTTGACAGTTAGTTTTCTCTAACTTTTATTGGTTGTGTTTCTATTTAAAACCATGTAAATGTAAACTCATACAGTGGAATTCCTTTTATAACAAATGTCTCTCTTTAACCTTTAGCACACTGTGTTTACAATTCAGGCGATACATTTGGCCGAAATTGTGTCATTTCTTGATTTCCGAAAGTCGAAATCCGCCGCCCAGAGCGTGGAATGTGATTCCAAAAAAAGGCAAGTTTTGTACTTTTTGGGGGAAAATGTTATGGCAATTGGTACTAAACTATATCAATTAACTTCCTGTTTCTGGTATTATAATGGCGACAAGAGATGTTGTGTAATTATGATTTTGAAATCTGCACGATCTCTAACCATCCGCATAGAGGGAAGCGGCATGACAGTGAATCGGAATTTATATACTTTTATTTCATCGTATATTCAGTGAAATCATTATTTATTTGGAATTTAAAGTGGAAATCTTGAGAGGTAAGTACTTCAAATAGTTTAATTAAAATAGACCACGAGGTTCCACAAGGTTTTCACTATGTAAAATATATAATATTCAACAGCTTTCTATCATTAAAAAAAAAAATATGACCTAGCTCTAGATAGGTCTACATCTGTCTTTTATCACTTTCTCACATCTTGTATCACACACACACAAACAAAACTTACACCAATATATGCAGTACCCCGGTATTTAATTCTTTATTTATATGTGCAAATATTATTTAAATATCTGTAACAATGAAAAAGTTATCGCAATTTCAAAACAGCCACCAACGATTGCGTAACATTTTCAAAAATGAATTCCGCGGCGGTCGGCGGCAGGAGAGAAATTACGTAATTGTAAACACATTCGTGCCTAAGGTTAACAACAATTTTCCAAATCACACATTATATTTAATATTTACTATTCTATGTTAATGTAATATTGTTACTAGATAATTTAACTACCAAATACTAAAACCAATATAAAAGATAAATTTCAGTAAACAAAGGAACAAGAAATCTTTGTATGTTACTTTTCAACAGGGACCTTTATCAAGAAACAATTATGAACAAAGAATAAATCAACACATAAAATTATTTGTCTATGCAATGAAATGATCTTATGATTCCATTCCACTGCATTGAAAATGGCAAATTTCATTGCATGGACAAATAATTTTGTGTGTTTATTTATTCTTTGTTCGTATATGTTTCTTAATAAAATTCCATGTTGGACAGTAGCGTAGAAATAGTCCTTTCTCCTTTCTTTGATTTTGTTATTTCTTTTTTACATTGCATTTAATATTTCGTTGTTAGATTATCTAGTAATAATATTACATTAACATAGTATTTATGGTTTTTTTGTTTTGTTACTGCTGCACTTTCCACCTTGTGGGATATCCTCTGACAGTTTAGTTATATTTATTTTTTAGTTTTTACTGTATATTGTGAATTTTTATTATTATTATATAAAATGAACTTCTGCTAAATAATGGCGTAGAAAATGAATGTGTTTTCTTGTATGATATTTGAGAAATGGATTACCTCCTGAAATCCATTTTGTGACAGGAAACAGGAAATATTTTCTTTGTTCATTAAATGTTACTGAGAATAAAAGCAGCATTCTTGCAATGCTATAAACTGGGGAACTGAAAAAAATGGCGTAGAAAATGAATGTGTTTTCTTGTATGCTATTTGATAAATGGATTTCCTCCTGAAAGCAATGGCAAACTACAGTAGTAATGTACCTAGTAATTCTATTTTTGACAACTGTCCCAGAATCATGGAGTGTTCAGAGAATCCATAAGAAAGACCACATTTTGGAAAGAATGTCACACGAGAGATATACATATTTTGTTGGACCTGTCCAAGTTATTATGAGATTTCATTGTACTTGTCATTGTATTACATATTTTTGGTATTGTGAACAGAATATATGCAGGTTTCATTGAAAACCTTTATAAACTTCATATGCAAGAACTTCTGCATTTGTGACTGTCTCTTCTGGGTCTGTATGCACCTAGGTTATTTGGGAGAACGCCTTTTATCTCTAGTTCCTTGGTTATGCGTTTAGCAATAATTCATTCCAGAATCTTACCATACACATTCTGCAGTGTGATGATGCGATAACCTTTTATGTCTGTAGAATCTTTGCTTGGTTTTGACACGAGTATAAGATAGCTATGTAGCCACTCCTCTGGTACTACTCCGGTTTTCAGACTTGCATTATAATCGTCTATTATTTTAGCTATTTCATGCTAGAAAATAATGGTGGGACTTAATGAACAACTCAGTTGTCCAAAGCATTACATGTATATACTGCCCTGGTCATGCTGGGGTCGAAAGAAACGAGAGATCCGACTTATTGGCAGGCAATGCGGCGATAGACGGCACGTTGCTGAGAAGAGATAAAGCAGACTTAATGAAGGCAGTAATAAATTCATTTCAAGATGCAGATGATGTCAATGAGGCTAAGAACATACACATACAGAGAATGTTAGAAATGGGAGTATCTAGAGTTGAGGGAAGGAAAAGTAAATTTTTTGGAAAAGTCCCGAAGATCACACAATCAACACCTGACCAGGACTCTGAGTCTACATACACTGGGATGGCTGCTGGAGCATAGGGCAGAGCACTCATGGGAATGTCCTGCGTGCTGTGAAGCCAGTTTCTAATCAAGAATCAAGGTTTCACTGAATATTGAACTTTAGTATTTATCATCAGTTAAGTACTATTTACAGAAGTTGAATTTGTTTCAACACTCAGGAATTGTGATAAATATATCACTTTTATCCTTTTGTACAATGGGGAATTTTGTACTAGATCAAGGATATATTCATTCCTAACTATTTCTTCACATTTTAATTTTGCAGGACATGACAAAGGACTGGCAGCTCTTTTGACAACTATAATAGTAAGTCCACATTGCAAATGTGTGAGTATTAATTAAAAATCGTGCCGGGCCATTGGCGCAAATAAAGCAGCAGCACAGCGAATTTCCATTCTCTGGACTACATCCTACTAGAAATCTAGTAGGACAATGGTCTTGCTACAAAGGAGATCCAGCAGGAGTTTGAGAATGAATGATGAAGAATTAAAAATCTGTGTTTGGTTAGTTGAATGATTTTGTTGGTAATTGGTTGGTTGCTGATCCAATTGCTTGTGAGCTTATATGCTTTGGCCCAATGACAGTTTCCAAACAGTATAATAGAATGAAAGAAATTAACAGGATTATTTTTCCAAAATGGTAAATCTAATTATTCATTCTTCTCTGAGCCATTATAGTAAAGTAAACATTAACTTATACATTTATTAATGCCATAGAGGTGAACACAATCATACAAGCAGATAAAACTGTCACAATCATACAAGCAGATAAAACTGTATGATTTCCTGCGAATTATTCACAATTTTTAAGACTGATGTCATAAAAGGTTATAATTTTTTCGATTTCGTGAGAAATATTTTAACCATAAATAGTTTCTAAAATTACCCAGAATCAATTAGGTACGAGAACTTATCTGGGAAAGTAAAGATGACTGAGTTGACTCTGTAGTAGAGTGTTATCACAATCAAAACTCGGTCAATCATGCTATTGATTGGAAATCTAATGTTTCATGTTGTATTGATGATATGATTTGGTATAATAAAAGGTACCCGGCACCTACAAAAATTCAATGATGGTTGAATAGCAGTTTTTGCTGTTGTCATACAGGTTGTGATTTAATTATTTTATAGAAAAATGATGCAGACAATGTCTCCATTGTCAATGAAAATGTCTTACCTAACACTGTATTTCCTATATACTTCAATAAAGTTGAGTAAAGTTCAATAGTCTTTCTTCCTATCTTAGTGAGATATGATTTTATGTTAAGTACTTGATTATTTAATCTTTTTTTCCCCATTATGTCCCCTTATTCCCTGTAGCATCTGAGGTAGAAGAGTTCTCTGGAGACTGCCTTTTATGTGCTTCATACATGCTTGTTTTCATTGATTTTTTTGTTTCTGTAATTCATCTTTTGCATGATCTTCCCTGGCTTTATGTCCATCATTTCTATATAGCAATGATGATTGTTGAGGGGCACTATCTGATGGTAGTCTGGAAGCATTGATCTATTGTTGTCTGATGTAATTCAGGATTGGCATTTGTTTTTGTTAGTCTTCTGATGTTATTTCTGATTCTGTCTCTTATTGTTACTCTGAGAATTCTATGTAGATAAGTCATTTCTGTTGTAATAAGTTTTCTTTTGTCTTTTGTTGTTAGTGTCCATTTTTGACATTGATAGCATATGATGGTATGATTGTTTTATATAGTGCAGTTTTAGTATTCATGTTCACACTTGTTTGGAAAATAGGAGACATCTGTCCTAAGCTCTGGTCACACCTGAAACTGGACAGACTTTTAGTTTTTAGGAGATATCAATAAACCAGAGGTGGGTGTGTTCACTGTTCACGCCCACTGTCAATTCAATTGCAATTAGAAAATTCAAGGGAAATAAGAGAAACCCTTCAATTGTCCCTTGGTGAAATCAGGGGAGGCAAGCCAGAAACTTGGCAGGTAGACATCATCTAGTACCATTTATGCAACAAAGGTTGGCTGCAACAGATCTCAACATCCCCTGCCTCTTGTTTTGGTGATGCACTCTGCTAGACTGTACCCTGTCCATCTTGTGATGTTATTCTCCCACACGTATCGCGTATCTCTGTCTACCTCATGCTTGTTTCCCTTTGACTTTACCTTCAAGTAAGGTCTTCAATAAGGTGTCATTTCTTTTAATGTGCAAATGCAGGTGTAAATATGGAAGGTGTGCTGGTATAGCTACATTGTGGATATGCAGTTGTTGCAAATGTGGAAAATATTCCATTATTATATTGAAGACAACAGCGAGCTGTGGGTACTGTTAAATTTGTTGGATTGTTATTACTATTGGTGAGTTGTGGAGACAATCTTGCTGTCACTGGCATTAGAATATCTTCCTCTGTTTCTGTAGCAGGAAATAACACAGGCACAGATACATCATGATCATTATCAGAATTATCAAAAACTCTCTTTCTTTTTATGCTGCCACAGTTCATACTTTGATGATGACTACACACGGAACATTCTAAAACAGTTAGGTTAGGATTAAAATCCATCCAGATGAGGGCACTGTTAGTAGCTATCAATTTGGCTCGAGCTAGAGATTTACTATCCTTGTTGATTTTGAGTTTATGATTTCGCATTACACACTTGACACACAATGTGGTTGAATGTTTTGTTTCACTATCGTACATGATATGTATCCCATAAATACTAGCCAGGTCACTTTGATATAAGCTACAGGACCGTGGTTTCTTCTGCATCCTTTTATCTTTCTTAGATAATGTTCTTCCTACACAGATTCTGCACAAATCATTCAAAAATCGCATGTGTAGTGAACTGCAGTGATCCATCCTGTTTTGAAATAAATTTAAAAATATTATTAACACATTTTCACAAAAGAAACGTATAACATATACATACTTATTACAATAGTAAATTACTTTTCTGTGTATGTGTAGCATGCAACGAACTTATTCGAACGGTTATGGGGATCCAACCGCGATTGATAACTATCACACAGAACAAGTTCGTAGCGTTAATGCTACACAAAGAATGAATCTTTTACATGGTCTAATTGACAATGTAACTAATTTCGATCATATTTGCACAAGTAAAATGAGATCTAACTAGATATACATGCTAAACTAGTGTTTGATCGTGGCATAATAGGTTTATTTTGGACTTATATTTGCCGACCACGAATAGAAAAATTATCATCAAGACAAGTTCGTAACGTTAATGCTACACAAAGAATGAACCTTTTACATGATCTAATTGCGCAATGTAACTAATTTTGATCATATTTGCACAAGTAAAATGAGATCTAACTAGATATACATGCTAAACTAGTGTTTGATCGTGGCATAATAGGTTTATTTTGGACTTATATTTGCCGACCACGAATAGAAAAATTATCATGAAGACAAGTTCGTAACGTTAATGCTACACAAAGAATGAATCTTTTACATGATCTAATTGCGCAATGTAACTAATTTCGATCATATTTGCACAAGTAAAATGAGATCTAACTAGATATACATGCTAAACTAGTGTTTGATCGTGGCATAATAGGTTTATTTTGCACATTCTTATGGTAAACGATGATCTAACAAATTTGACACTGTATGTAAAGTAATGATATTAGGCCTACTAAATTAACATGAAGAACAACGAAATTGTCTTACCTGTATAAATATTGAATGTGCACTGGTCAAAAACAATGACAACCTAATAGGACTTGTACAAAAATATGACGATGGAAAATGTTGCGTTTTGCTTGCAAATGCACAAACTCTGGCTGCTGTATAAAATTCGCAAAATTGAGAAATGGTATCTTTGAACCAGAAGCGAAATCCAAGCCTCCACGCGAATTATTTCATTCACCGCTGGGTAATAAATATGTCAGGTCTGTAACACCCCTTCAGGACTACAATAGCTGAAATGCCTGGTGTGGCCGAACTAAGAGTCAACATTTTTAGTAAGGAATAACAGGTGTGTGGTATGCTATGCTGCATCTATATTCTAGTTCTTTGGTGTTTTTGCCATTTGATGATATGATGCTTCCAAGATAAGTAAATTCTTTCACCTGTTTAAGTTGTTGGTCATCAATGAAAATAGTAGTGTTTCTTTCTGTTTTTGTGATTGACATTACCTGAGTTTTATCCTTTGTTTATCTTCATGTTAAAGTCCCAACATGTTGTGTGTAGTCTATTATATGTTGTTGTAATTGTTCTTCTGGTGTTGATATTATTACTGGATTGTCTACAAAAAGAGGTTCTCCCATGAGGTTGTTTAGGTTGTCTTCTTCCTTAGCCTTTGGTATTGGCAAATTTACATATAAAATCGATATTTGTGATAAATAACAAGGAAAATAGAATACATCCTTGTCGCACGCAGAGTATTTGTGGAATTTGTCTATTAGTCCTACAATCGTTCTGTTCATTGACTACCTGTGTACCAGACTCCACAGAAGATAACTAGGTTAGATTATTTAATATCTTAGCAATAACATTTAAAATTAGTGCAAATGAAAATTCTATGGCAAGGTACCATTAATTAATGCTCTAAAGTTAAATTACATCAGTTTAGAACAAGCATATTTCCAGTAGCATTTTATAGCTGTGAAATATAGACACTTAATAAATCAGTGGTAAAAAAAGATTGCTGTTTTTAGACTGAGACACTTCAGAAGAATTTTGAGAATACTATTAAATTACTACCACAGCAAAAAAAGACGAATCAAGACGTGATAAAAATATTTAAGTATCAAAGATGGTTAATTCCTTAAGAATATTATATCAAGAGAGTTGAGGTTTTTTAGCTAATTGTAAGAGACAACATCATGGAAAAATTAATAATGGAATGTATAGTTGCTGATAACAGGGGTAAGGACCATCCAAGATGATAATGAAGACGAGACATCACAGATTAATAAAATATCTCTCACCGAAAACATCTGCCATGAGAAACAGAACATCAATAGAGAAGACTACATCCTGGAAAGAAGATGTCTGAATTATATAGTAATCTGTTATAATTGCTTTAATGTTACAAAATCTCATGTGTCCGAGTCAGTTACATAAGTAGCTGAAAATGAACAGAGTCTCCACGAATTCATGAAACAAATACACATCACAAGATACCTGTGTCTTGCCAGGATTTGAAAGGGGAGCAAAGAAAAGCAACATTATCATGCATGACATAGAAGAAATTTAAGTGTGCTTGGTGTGGGGATTGGCTATCCTTTATAGGTAAAAGTGACTTAAAAGTAAATTGAGTGTGTCCATCTGAAAGATGCAGAAATCATAGCCAACTTCAAATAAATACTGAATTCCATTTTACGGGCTACATCCTTCTAACCAGCAGGTGTTTGAGAATAAATGCAGGAGAAGAATTATAACTACAGAAGAAGAATTATAACTCTGCCGAAGATATGTTGGGCCACTGGCGCAAATAAAATATCCACACAGCGCAATTCCATTCTCTGGACTATATCCTGCTGGCAATCTAGTAGGGTCCTTGTCCTGCTGCAAGAGAGATCTAATGGGAGTTTAAGAATGAATGCTGAAGTAGAAGAGTTATACAAGTACATTCAAGTAGGAAACAAGAGGATAAATTAAAAATTATTGAGACTAACAGAAATCAAACCAGGTCTGTTCCAATGGCACCGAATCGCCCCACAACTCAAGTAAACGGGTCCCTCCTTACTTGACCAACCGCATCTCAAATAAAAGATGTGTATTTGTCAAGACATTCAAACTGTGCACTTAAGCCACTGAGAACGGACCAATCGAGACAAAGACTACCACAACAGCAACAAACATCCCATACAAGCACTGAAGCATCCTCAGCAACACAAGCACACAACATCTGTGTCCGCATCACAAGGGCCAACAGGTCTAGGTGCAACATTGTACTGTCTCTGTGTTGTTTATTTTTACAGGAAAACATCTTGGCCCTTGTAGAAGAATAATTAGAACAATAGAAGAATAATGAGAACAGAAGAAGAATTAGAACAGTAGAAGAAGAATTAAAACAATAGAAAAAGAATTAGAACAGTAGAAGACGAGTTAGAATAGTAGAAGAATTAGAGCAGTAGAAGAAGAATTAGAACAGTAGAAGAGGAATTATAACAGTAGAAGAAGGATTAGAACAGTAGAAGAGGAATTATAACAGTAGAAGAAGGATTAGAACAGTAGAAGAGGAATTAGAACAGTAGAAGAGGAATTAGAACAGTAGTAAAAATTCAACGTTAATATTTAAGAAAACTCTATGAAAAACAGCAAGAGAAAAACAATCGTAACCATAATGAAAATAGGTTGGTACATATGAAATGTTTCGTATATCTTGCACATATAATAGCATATAATGAATACTGTGAGGTAAAAAAAATCATAAAAGATAATGCAAACACAACCATCTATATATATAAAATAATTCAGCTGAATAGAATACACCTAAAAGGTATAATATAGGACTCATCATCATCACGTACTGTTACTGCATCCCTGTCCATGTCACGATGTTTCCCTCTCACTTGTATATATGCTTACCTCTTGCTACCTCTACTTTCTAGTAAGGTCTTCAACAAGGTGTCATGCCTTTCAATAAGCCCAAAATATTTTGTTTGTTTGATTTTTATTTCTTCTAATAGTTAGTTTTTCATACACAGTGTGTTGAAATCTGTCTATTCGTTTTCTTCTCTTTCCATGAAGTTCTCCCTATTCTTTTATATCAATCAATCAATCAATGAACCCATAACCCTTCAGGGTCGTAGGGGTACCACATTGGATGCTTCAGCACACAGAGTCCTCCAGCGAATTCTATCCTCATCGATGCGGATGAGTATGGAAATATCTTGTGCTGTCCATTCCTTGATGTTGTCTGTCCATGCCTTTATTTGCCTTCCTCTGCTTCTTCCCCCTTTGACAGTTCCCTGCAGTATTGTTTTTGACAAGGAATCATGCCTGCATTCATGTCCAAACCATACTAGTCATATATCTTTTATATATCTACAACTTGAAGGTATCAACCCTATCTTCTAGTTTTTTGTTCATTATCCATGTTTGTGAGCCACACATTAATGTAGAATAGATGTTGCATTTGATAATTCTCATTTTTAGTTTGTGATTTATTTAGATATTCATATTTTCCTCATATCTTTGAAAGTACTTTTAGCCATTCATATTATTCTTTTAAGTATTATATGACTACCTTTATGATGATTTAGTCGACAATTATTAGACATTACCAATGATGACAACATACTGACAGTTTGCTTAATCCCTATATTTCCAGGAAAGAGATACAAGAAATGAAGAGTATGTGGCCCCAATTATAGGAAAGCATGCATTTCCTAAATCCATGCACATAGATCTGACACCAGAGGTAGTGTTGCATTGTTGATATCATTCATTAATTGACCTGAGTAGCAGGTTATATCTCAAAGCATTGGACATTTCTGCGTATGAATTCATAAAGCTCTGCAAAAACCACCCCATGTTATAAAGGTTTCAAGTGCTCTGGTTTGTATTTCCTGCAGAATAAAACAATTTATGAATATTTTTTTTTGCTGTTTATAATAATAATAGTAAAACTATCACCAGTAAGAAGTTCTATAGTTCGTTCCATAAATTGTGTTACTCACTTGAGCTCAATTTTCATGAAAACCACCTGCTGCATAGCAACCTTATTTTACAATTAGTTTTATACACAGCACAACCTTAGAAATTCATATTTTACAAAGTGATAGGGAGATTGGAAAATGCAGAAACGTTTTTTGCAGTACAGTATTGCATAAGCAGCAAAAAATGGCACATTTCACATTTTAACGTAATACACAGTTATGGATGCAAAGGCGCATCCTAACTTCATATAATAACAGGAAAAGTGAGATAGTTATCATTACTTCCAGAGTGTATGTAGAGCAGTTTTTAATCTTTGATGATCAAATAGTCTTATGTTTTTCCTGTGGCATTGGTGTTGAAGAGAAATATGTGTATTTGATCATTCCATAAATAAAGGTGACTGCAAATAAATCATTGTGAGAAGCAAAACAATGAAGTACCAGTTGATTTTATTATAAGTTTGTGATATTGTTTGATATTTGATAGATGTGAGAACAACAGGGATTGGCACATCAGCTATTTTATTCAGATTTTGAAGACTCGAAAAGATTGACTACTGCTAAGGGATAAAATGCAAGCCATCTTGTTGCCAATATGTCCCTTTCTCTTGAAGCACATGCTCTTTACATGTTCTCCAGTACCCAATATCTATTTCTGTGAGGGCATCACAAAGTTTGAAAGTATTTTTTAATGTGGCAACTTGACCTTTTATTGCAGCCCACACAAGTTCAATGGCATTGAGATGTAAATGGTAAGGTGAAAGCCAAAGAGAAGTATAACCATGGTCAGGGATGATTTGGTCAATTACAAAAGCCTTGATCTTCTTTATCCATTTCACACAAGTTCTAACAAATCTGGTTTGAATTTATTGCTACAAAAAGATACATTTTCTTTTGCTAGCCATGTCATTATTTCTTGTTTTGTGCTTGATGAAGTAGTAATTTTATCTTCATGCGTTAATACATTATGGTTGGAGGCATTGTCCATAACAATACATGATGACCTATCCTGCGCTAGTAGAAGTGAGTTCACTAACCAATTCCTGAAAATAATTCTATTCATTTTGGTGTCCATCTGTAGATAATGCTTGGAAAATAAATTCTGCCTCACTGACAAAACCATTTGAGTTACTACCTACATGACCTATTATAAACTGACATTAAATGCCCAGATAATGTCTCTTCTATAAGCATACCCCAGTATTTCCATGCTTTTCATTGGTGACAATCTTGACAGCACATCACAACAACTAATACAAAGGACGACGATATTCATGCTAAATAAACAGCGACACATTCACACTCATGGAAATCATGGTTTCTGTGGTATTAAATTTTTATAAGCAAACAAATATTTCCAGTGTATTGACATTAAAGTTCATATGCATCGAGAGAAAAGTCTATAACTGATGACGTCTTTTTATTTTATCGTGTATATAATTGGCCAGTATGTTTATACTTTGCATCATAGCCAATGAAGAATTGAAGAGAATAAAACCAATAAACAAATAAGGCTTATTTCCCCTTATCAACTGGAACTGTCAACAGACATGGATGTAATGATGTAAAATAAATGGCACATTATTTAAATTCACAAAATCTTCATAAATGTATAATTTAAAGAGAAAATGTTTTAATCTAGTTACATTTTTAAAAGGCAAACATGGTTTTATAGGGCAAATCACAAGTTGGATCCAAATTAACTTTTCAATCTAACAAGTAGTTTCAGAGATAAATAATTCCAATTGAGAACATTTTTTCTGGAATGAACTATAGTCATATTTGTTTGATTCAGTTCAAGTATGTTGATTATCATCTACAAATACCAGATATGTCCATCGGTATTCATAATAGCAATGGGTAATAACACTACCAAGGAACTACAACAGCTTGCAGCAAACCGCTAGGCATTGAGAAACATGACTTCTGCCTTATGTGCCACCCTTGGCACCAAAAAAAACAAACTAACTCAGATCTCCTGTTCTGTAAATTTTTCAAGTTATAGCTGCTGATGATTTCAGTTCTGTGTTGATTGGTTGTTTTTATTTAAATTTTTGGTAGTGTTCACGAGTTCCAATTCATGTATTCTTGCTCATTGAGCTCAAAATCCTATTTACATCCTCTCATAGAGAATTGGTCTTCTTTGTCCCAATGTTGCCTTTCTGTTGTAAGGTAGAGCCGGCTTGGCTTGTTTGTTTTCCCTTCACACCTGAGTGTCCAGTGATAAAGGTATATATTTCTTTTGTAGGAAACTAATGTATATAATATTCAGACTGATGAACAATACAGCACTGGCACTTGAGATGTGGATATGCAGAAGCATGTGGCATTTTGTATAGGCACAGATTTCAAATAATGGATAGAATAAATGTCATTATACTCAGCATGATATTCATGTTCATTATGTCTTCTTTTTCTTCTGCGTTCGTTCTCAAACTCCTGCAGATTAGCAGGATGTAGTCTGGAGAATGGAATGCGTTGTGTCATGGTTTACAGCATTGCTGCGATATCTGCGCCTTTCTGCCGGGCACATCCAACTTCAGCATGGCTTTGGGTCACTGACCCTATGTGGGATGGGACAGTCAACTCCATCTCATAACCTCCTCAGTCGCCTTTTACGACATGCATGGAAGGTAAACAGTGTTGCTATTCTTTGCTCCCCTTTCGGGCCCCGGAAACACACGGGCGTCATTATGTCTAACTAATTGAAGTGAAAATAGTACTTTCAAAGAGTAGCAGTTCAGCAATAAAATAATAGTACTTGAATTTGAACTACTATCTAGATATCTGAAACTACAACTCACAGTCATGTATATTTTACATATAAAAGTCATAGCACTTTTGAAAACCGTGATAAAAGATAAAGATGTAAACAAGCAGCCAGGAGGAAATCAATAGTTCAAGCAGGAAGGTAATACTTAGAGATATACAGAATAACAGATTGCAAAATGTACCAGCATGTAGAGAGATAATATTGGGATTTGGCAGAAATAGAATGTACAATTGTCACATTTATGGAATCTGAAATCTGCAGTAATTAGATTTCCTAAGAAATTATTTACTTACATGCAAATTTGATAATGGTCTGTGATCTATTCTCAAAATATCTTCTTAGGAGTCTTGTATTATGCATGTTATTTTTCAATGCAGGACAACGTGCAGAGAACATCAGCAAATACAAAAAAGATAAGCTTATTTGCTCAACAAATTAAGGCTCACAGTACAAGACCTTTTGGTGTAGAACCAGTTCCACGTAGAAGTGTGTATACAAGTGAAAGGAGTCCTCAAATAAGAGATGTAATTCCTTCAGACACTCAAGTATCCAGTAAGTCATGTAAACAATGGAAGAAACTTTCAGTTATTATTATTATTACTACATTTGATGTGGTTAGAAAATAAATACTGGCTCTGACGTCAGACAATTAAGTTTGAAGTTAGTGTTTTCAGTTTTAGTTACTTGTTCTGTATTAATTTTCCATAAGTCACTTCATAGACTTTTAGCTAAACAGGGATGTAGTATGGATGTCACAGATTGAGACGGCTGTTACTAACAGTTGTTGGTATTTCATGTTCAATATTTACCTAGTCATCTCCAAAATAGTACTGCTTGCTAATCTCACACAGTGTCACTCATCTTCACTAATGCAGTTGATCATTTGTCACTCTGGGTCACCAGACAAATTTAGAAATGCCAAGATAGTGATCTGTGAGAATTGATTCAAAACATGAAATCCTTGACTATGTTTAGTAATACCCCCTCGTCTTGTGAGTAGTGTTATGTCCATGTGTATCTGTAAGTCTATGACCGCTTCCATAAGTTTTTTTATGTAATTTAAAGGGTGATTTTTTTTTATTGCTTTACCCAATCTTCTTCATTGTTCTTTCATTAGGCTCTGTTGGCTTTTAATTGTATGATTCATTTCAGGTAAATCTTCAGGTGAAAAGTATATCTTTTCCATAAATCTGCCAATTGTATTGTGCATGGTTATCAGCCATTATTCCTGCAATGTTATGTGATCTTTTCAATGTTTAGATAATTGAATGAAATAAAAGTGCAACCAGTCTTCTTCAATCTTGTCATTCAACAAACTTTTGTTATACAATATTGCCAGCTCCTCCAATTCTTCATCCTTCCTCCTGCTTAGGTATCCATACCTAATGCCATCAGGTCCTGGTGCTGTGTTTATTTTATCTTTTAAGTACAGCATTTATCGATTTCACTGGAATTTTTTTTTCTTCATCCACATTTTAGGCCACAAATTTCTATGAACGTTTCCTTAATTTCATGATGTGCCCCATGTTCCTCTGGTCAGTTTGTACAATATAAGTGCAAGCAGAGCCAGTTCTTTAGTTTGATCCATCTTCTACCATGTGAAATTTGTGTTCTGAAAGTTAGAAATACTCTTGCATGCTGCAGAACCATTCATAGATTTATGCATACATCAAAACAGCTTTAGTAAATTCTCATTTGCATAAAATCTTTTTGCAAAAATACTCCCATCTCGTCTCCTAGAATCCCTCTAAGCTGAGAGCATGCACAACCTGTGCACAGAATATAACATAACTCCTAGAATCCCTCTAAGCTGAGAGCATGCACAACCTGTGCACAAAATATAACATAACTCCTAGAATCTCTCTAAGCTGAGAGCATGCACAACCTGTGCACAAAATATAACATAACTCCTAGAATCTCTCTACGCTGAGAAGATACACATGTGCACAAAATATAACATAACTCCTAGTTAGTGTACCTAAGCATGGTCTACAAGTGCTTAAATAGAACTTATTTGTACATCCGGTTTTACATCTGCCAAAACACTGTCTGATCTGCATATCCAACCAGAGTTTTAGATGAAACATAGCCTGTGCATCCTGTAACATTTAGTAATTTCTTTGAACTTATGATCTTTTTTTTTCCTGTGATCTGCTTCAATTGTAAAACAATAAGCTACACACATTTTTGTTTTCCTTTGTTTTCTGCCGCTGTGTAATTGCATATCATTTATCACTATGCCTCTTGCACCTTATTTCATCATCATTAAGTGCCATCTCCACAACGAAGGTTGGCTGCAACAGACCTCCAACAGACTTGTCTTGGTGTTGGTGGTACACTTTGCTAGACTGTAACCTGTCCATCTCACAATATTACTCTCCTGCTTGTATCTCTTGCTCTCCTCCCATTGACTTTACCCTCAAGTAAGGTCTTTTACTATGTCTAAAATATTTTATTTGTGTGATCTTTATTGGAAACAAAAAATTGGTAGTATTCAGGACAAGTAAATTTAAGTAGGACGCCAGAGGACAATTAAACAAAATTCTTAAAACTAACGAGAATTGAACCAATCCATTCAACAGCACCAAATCGCCTAGCAACTATTGCACACGCATTCTTCCGTACTTGACTAACTGCATCTCCAAAAAAAGATGCAATTTTGTCAAGCCATTCAAACCGTGCACTCAAAATCACGAGAATGGACCAATCGAGACAAGGACTATTACAACAACAACAAACATCCCATACAGGTATTGAAATATCCTCAGTAACAACAAACATATAACATAATATCCGTTTTAGTTATACAAGGGCCGATAGGTCTTCTTGTAAACATGGATAACATATATAGACAATACAATTTTGCTTCAAATAATTGTTTATACAAGTAAATTTAAGTAGGACGCCAGAGGACAATTTTTAAAACTTCTTGGGACTAACAGGAATTGAACCAGTCCGTTCAACTACACCAAATCACCTAGCAACTATTGCACACGCATTCTTCCGTACTTGACTAACTAGTTAATTGTTGGTTAGTTAACTAGTTGGTTAGTCAAGTACGGAAGAACGCGTGTGCAATAGTTGCTAGGCGATTTTTGTCATTGAACGAACTGCTTCAATTCCCATTAGTCTCTAGTATTCAGGACGTAGCCATAAGCCAAGCATTTTTTAGCTGTAGTAGTTTTCTAGGAAATATAAATACATTTAGTAATTTGCCATTGTCTGCACAATTGCCTGGGCCTGAGTTCGAACTCCGTGCCTTTAACGTCACAGACGTTTTCTGTACCAATCCGCCACAGACTCTGACTTTTTGCTTCCTTTAATAATTCTCTCTTCATACGAGAATTTCTAGAACCTATTTGTTGATTTTTTTTCTCTTTTCATGATCCCTATTCTTCTGTCTATCCACATCTCAAAGGATTCCATCATTATTCTTTCAAGAGGACTGAATCCAACCTTTCTTGTCATTGTTATGTGACATGCATTTATTTTGTCTAAATTTGCTCATATTAGATTGTGATGTTGTCAAATCTTGTAGGATGTCAGACAATGAATTGATATTTGTAAAAATTCATTGCAGCTGATATACTTGGAGGTTATCTATAATTAATGTAACCATGCTTGCTTGCAGCTGTTGTTATCTATAATTAATGTACTCATGATTCCAGCTGCAGCTGTTGGATCTTGTGTCATTGAAGGTGTGGGCTTGGGTATTTCTAACAGCCAATCAGAATCACAGAGTATTCATAATGAAAACATGGAGAAGTTGTCCAGCATGTCTGATGCAGATATTTTAGAGGAGCAGCAGAAACTGATGCAAACACTGGGTAAATTTGATCAAGTTAATATTTTGTTTTCAACATTTTCATAATTCTTATTTGTTACGCTTTGTGTTAAATTATATAAATAGTAACACTTTGAGTGTCCAGATTCAATGTGTACACATAGGATCACCACATCTTAGTATCTAACCATATTTGACATTGGCTGCACCTCCAATGTTTCTGCATTTTCTGCTGTATGATGCGCAATGCACAGATGCCTTTTGTCACTGTTTGCCGACAGTGCTGCTGGGTATATTGGTGCAGAGGTCTCTGAGATATTGTTTGTCTCTTTGCAAGCAATTCTCATTCCATCTACAGCATCCATGAACACAACCCCAAAAGTATTGGCCAGAACAACAGCAAGACCTGCTGCCTTTCTGTTTCCAGGGTGCACCACGGGGAGGTACTTTTAATATCTTGGTTATCTGCTAATCTTGGGTTCACCAAGAGCAATGCGGTACCCTTTGCACCCTATGAATTTGGTATAGAAATGATTATAACATTACTGAATGGCATCTACAACAGTGGATATACTTCTTCTTGAAATCTATCTTCATAGCTCTACCAAAGCAACCTGGTGCCATAGATTGTGGACATCGCACAATTACCGGTAGTATAATGAGCCATATGACAAAAAATATAATGAAAATTGTAATGAAAAGAATAAGAAGTAAAATCAAACCAGAAATTGGAGATGAGCAATGCGGATTCGTAGAAAGCAGAGATACAAACAACACCACAAACATCTTGTGAACATTAATAGAAAAATTATGGAAGTTAACAAATCTGTATTTGTGCTTTATTGACTATACTAAGGCATTTGATAAGGTGAAACATGAAGAAATAATTATAATTTTAGAGAATTTAAACATTGATGGTAAAGATCTGAAAATAATAAGGAATATATATTGCAAACAGAGTCAATAACCAAATGCAGGAGCATTTCAACACACCTAACAAGGGGTTAGACAAGGTTGTGTACTGTCACCTGATCTATTCAATGTATACAGTGAATTGATAATGAGATCCATACAAGATGTGCCAGAAATAGCCGTTGGAGGGCATATTATAAACAACATACAATACACTCATAACACAGTTGTGATAGCCGAAAATGAAAACAGTTCCAAGAAATTATGATTATCATTGCACAAGAAAGTCAAAACAAAGTCAGAATAGCAGAAATACAAATGGTAATATCAAAGAATAAACATCCTGCAGAATGCAACATCAAAGTAGATGGGATCAGTCTGAAGCAAGTTAACATATTCAAATGTTTGGGTGCATTAATAATATAAAATGAAAGAAGTATTATAGAAGTCAAATGTAGAATTTCTCAGGCAACTGCAGCATTTTACAAGATGAAGACCATCCTATGTAATATGTCTTTGTCAATTGAGGTGAGAAAGAGAGTTCTTAGAAGTAAGTTATGTAGAACCATTTCTGATGTATGGAAGTGAATCATGTACACTCAGCAGAACAGTGAAAAATTATATTGAAGTAGCAGAGATGTGATTTTATAGAAGAATGTTAAGAACATCATGGACAAATAAAAAGTGTAATGAAGATATTTGAAAGAAGTTAATTCTAAAGGAGAGCTGCTTTCCCACATCAGAAAGAAACAGTCCATATTTTTGGACACATCATGAGAAGAGGAAAGATGGAACACATTGTAACAACAGGCAAGTTGAAGAGCAATAAAGATAGGGGAAGACCAAGAGAGAAGATGCTTGAGAACCTAGCATTGTGGCATGGGAGAATAGAGTATCGGAAATGATTGACAGCACGTGAACTAGAAGGCTGTGGAAAGACAAGATAATCAACGCCACACAGCAAGGACCATAAGAAGAAGAAGAAACATGTCCTTGATACTGGACATGGTCATACTTTCCCTACAGCAGGTCATACTCCCCCAGAATCATGAATTGTTTTAAGCATCGATAAATAAGACTAAGCTGTGAAAAGAATATATCACTTGAACAATTACACTTTCAAACACTGATTTGTGGTTTACATGAAAGATATTAATCAGTGGAGGGTGGAATGCAAAAAATCCTTCATATAATAATACTAAAACCCATAACCCATCAAGGTTCTAGAGATGTTACATTGAGATATAGCCAGTCAGAGTTGTAGGAGTGTCACATTGAGATATAACCAATCAGAGTTGTAGGAGTGTCACATTGAGATATAACCCATCAGAGTTGTAGGAGTGTCACATTGAGATATAACCCATGAAAGTTGTAGGAGTGTCACATTGAGATATAACCTGTCAGGATTGTTGGGGTGTCACATTGAGATATAACCCATCAGAGTTGTAGGAGTGTCACATTGAGACATAACCCATGAAAGTTGTAGGAGTGTCACATTGAGATATAACCTGTCAGGATTGTTGGGGTGTCACATTGAGATATAACCCATCAGGGTTGTATGGGTGTCACATTGAGACATACCCCATCAAAGTTGTATAACCAGTCAGGATTGTAGGAGTGTCACATTGAGATATAACATGTCAGAATTGTTGGGGTGTCATAATGAGATATAACCTGTCAGGGTTGTATGAGTATCACATTGAGACAATTTATGCAGAAAGATCTCCACGCATCTCTATCCTCTGCCATCCTGATGAGTTTGGAAACTTCATGCCCTGTCCAGAACTTGATATTATCCAGCCATGTCTTCTTTTACCCTCCACTGTACTTTGAAAAACATCTATTGTCATCGAGGAATGTTTCATTACATGCCATTACCTCCGGATTTTACGAAATTTCACGATTGTTAACATTGGTTCTTATTGACTCCCTACTGTATTATATCATGCACAAACTCATTGGTCTTATGATCTCAGTAACAGATATCTAGCATACACAGTATAGAATTGGTTTTTCAAATGCCTGGATTCTTATAAGTCCACTGTTAGAGTCCATGCTGGATTCTTATGTCCACTGTTAGAGTCCATGCTGGATTCTTATGTCCACTGTTAGAGTCCATGCTGGATTCTTATGTCCACTGTTAGAGTCCATGCTGGATTCTTATGTCCACTGTTAGAGTCCATGCTGGATTCTTATGTCCACTGTTAGAGTCCATGCTGGATTCTTATGTCCACTGTTAGAGTCCATGCTGGATTCTTATGTCCACTGTTAGAGTCCATGCTGGATTCTTATGTCCACTGTTAGAGTCCATGCTGGATTCTTATGTCCACTGTTAGAGTCCATGCTGGATTCTTATGTCCACTGTTAGAGTCCATGCTGGATTCTTATGTCCACTGTTAGAGTCCATGCTGGATTCTTATGTCCACTGTTAGAGTCCATGCTGGATTCTTATGTCCACTGTTAGAGTCCATGCTGGATTCTTATGTCCACTGTTAGAGTCCATGCTGGATTCTTATGTCCACTGTTAGAGTCCATGCTGGATTCTTATGTCCACTGTTAGAGTCCATGCTGGATTCTTATGTCCACTGTTAGAGTCCATGTCTCACAGACATATAGAAATACTGACAAAACCATAGATTTATATAAGTTAATCTTAACATAGTCTGTGATTCCTACTTTTCGAAATGGTGGTTAATCTTGTCATAGCAACCATGGCCATTATCACTTTTCATAACTTCAACTGTTGATTCACCATCACCACTAATCTGTGCTCCCAGATAAGTAAGCATCAAAACCGTCTCAAGCCTTCAATTGTTAAGCTTTATGTTAGTTGAGACTCAATTAATACTCTTATTCACCAAAACCGTTACACACTTATGTATATACACATTGAATTTTATTTGTTGTCATATTCATCATCATCATCAAGTGCCGTCTCCGTAAATGAGGTTGGCTGCAACGGATCTCAAACATCCCCTGTCTTTTGTCTTGGTGGTGCGCTCTGCTAGACTGTAACCTGTCCATTGTGATATGTTACTCTCCCACTTGTATCTCTGCCTACCTCTTGCTCGCTCCCCTTTGATTTTACTTTCAAGTAAGGTCTTCAATAAGGTATCATGTCTTTTAATGTGTCCAAAATATTGTATTTGCCATATTACTTATTTGTAAGTAAGTTATAAGTAATATTGTTGTCATATTACTTATTCTTGAATTATTCTAGAATTTCAAAAATGTGTATATTACACTATTTGTATTAACTTTCACTATAACATTCATGGAATTGAGACTGACATTTTTCTAAGTAAAATTGGTAACTTAAGAAGAGGAATAACAAAAGTGGAAATGTTCATTTTTGTGTATAAATAGATTCAGTCAAAAACATTAAATTGTATCAAATAGATCCCAAACTTGTCCAGTTCTTGAGAAACAAAAGAAAGGCTAAAGAAGAGTCACTCAAGTCTGTTGCAGATGACACTGCTAAGGAAGTGTCATTTTCTGTTCAAAAGGAAATGAAAAGGAAGCACAAAATGGAAATAGGTAAATCAATGACTTTGTAGCTTATATTTGTGTATGTTTAAAATATTATTTTTTTCATTCTGCAATGTTATGGAAAAATTTGCCATGAAATTATGTATTTATAGTGATATATATGTGTTCTTTTTTTTTAAATATTCTAGTGTGTTACTACTTAGTGTACACAAGGATAAACCACGGTTTAATGTACCAGTTTTTCAACTGGAAATTTGAATATGTTTAATGTCACTAATTCTGGTAATTTTGGCGATTCTGTGCCACTAGAACGGACCTGGTTCAGTTCCTTTCAGCCTTAAGAATGGTTACAGAAATCAAACTCTCTCCTACAGCTGGTCTACTTCTTGCGATATGGTTACAGAAATCAAACTCTCTCCTACAGCTGGTCTACTTCTTGCGATATGGTTACAGAAATCAAACTCTCTCCTACAGCTGGTCTACTTCTTGCGATATGGTTACAGAAATCAAACTCTCTCCTACAGCTGGTCTACTTCTTGCGATATGGTTACAGAAATCAAACTCTCTCCTACAGCTGGTCTACTTCTTGCGATATGGTTACAGAAATCAAACTCTCTCCTACAGCTGGTCTACTTCTTGCGATATGGTTACAGAAATCAAACTCTCTCCTACAGCTGGTCTACTTCTTGCGATATGGTTACAGAAATCAAACTCTCTCCTACAGCTGGTCTACTTCTTGCAATATGGTTACAGAAAACATACTCTCTCCTACAGCTGGTCTACTTCTTGCGATATGGTTACAGAAAACTAACTCTCTCCTACAGCTGGCCTACTTCTTGCAATATGGTTACAGACGTCCAACATTCACCAGAAGTGGTAAAAACATGGAACCTATTAGTTACCAATGATGAAGTTGGATGTGCTGGGCTATTGGCATAAATAAAACAGTGACACAATACATTACCATTCTCAGGACTATGTCTGGTTGAAAATATAGTATGCGCATCCTGGTACAAGAGAGATCAGATGGGAGTTTGAGAACAAATGCAAAAAAGACAGCTTTGATGACTATGAAAAGATTTTAAAGCATATAAAAAAGCAACACCAGTGTTGCATTTAAGAACAAAACATTAGTTGTATCCATCATGCCATATAGATGCAAGAGTTTGAGATTCATATCATATCTAGAGAGAAGGATACAGACCTCTCAATGTAAATGCTATAAACAGATACTATAGATATGCTATAGATGTCATTAAAAAAAACATGTCAGAAATAAAATGAACATGTTTGCAAGATTCCAAATACCACTTATATGAATTGTTAAACAAAGAAAACTGATACTGTGTGAACATGTCACCGGACACAACTCTATGTCTAATACAATCTTGCAGTGAACAGCGAATTGCAGAAGAAGAAGTTGAGACCGAAAATTTTGGATTGACAAAATGTAGAATTGGACGGAATATGAATTCAGAGAGGACTGAAGGAAAGGAAATAGGCATAGATGGAAAAGACATCAGGCTGATTAGAAATATAAATTGGGAACAAACTGCATCAATAAGGTGTGAAAACAGCTACTCACCGTACATAGAAATAAGAAGAGGGGTAAGACAAGGATGCATTTTATCACCAAGCCTATTTAATATCTACACAGAGAATATCTTTAAAAATATAGAAGAAATACCAGGACTCAAGATCAATGGGAAAATAATAAACAACATTAGATATGCAGATGACACTGTTCTTTTAGCAGAAAGTGAACATGAACTACAAAGACTAATAGATCAAGTCAATAAATCAAGTAATGAATATGGACTGGATATAAACATTCAAAAAACAAAAACCATGATAATCAGCAAAAACACAGAAGAACAGGAGGTAAACATAAACATACAGGGAGAGAAACTACAACAAGTAAAACAGTATCAATATCTTGGACACATAGTCACAAATGATGGCAGATGTGAAACAGAAGTTAAAAGGAGAATAGGAATGGCTAAAAGTACCTTCAATGACATGAGGAAATTATTAATATCTAAACAAATTACAAACAAGTTAAAAATGAGAATTATAAAATGCTACATCTATTCCATATTAATGTATGGCTCAGAAACATGGACACTAAATAAACAATTAGAAGACAAAATTGATGCCTTTGAGATGTGGGTATATAGAAGAATAGTGAGAACATCATGGAAAGAGAAGAAAACAAATAAAGAGGTGCTAAAGACACTTAATATGAAGAAAGAACTACTAAGAGAGATAAAGATCAGGCAAATAAAATACTTTGGACACATTAAAAGACATGACACCCTATTGAAGACCTTACTTGAGGGTAAAGTCAAAGGGAAGCGAGCAAGAGGTAGGCAGAGATACAAGTGGGAGAGTAACATTACACGATGGACAGGTTACAGTCTAGCAGAGTGCACCACCAAGACAAGAGACAGGAGATGTTGGAGATACGTTGCAGCCAACCTTCGTTGCGGAGACGGCACTTGATGATGATGATGAAGGAAAGGAAGGTCTCTATGTGTTGATGCTGTCTCTGCAGAACTCATATGACTCCAATTGGTTATGGAATATTCTACAGCTATTTCTAATTATGGAGAGGAACAAATAGCTAATTCTATTATTTAAACTTTTTTTTTGCTGTATGACAATGTGAAAATAATATACAACTTTTACAGCATTCTTAACCCAACATTTTGAACTTCCAATCAATGTCTCATTGCCACTGGACAAGGAGTAGTATTTGTTTATTACTTAACATTAAATAAAATACACAGATATTCTATTCTAAACTTATTTTTACTTCTTTTCAATAGTTGTATTTGTTATCAATCACAGAAAACAGTCATAAGGAAGAGTTGCCTGTTACACCAAATAAAGACTGGGTCAATATGAGTACTGTAGAAAAAGAGAAAATGGAGTGGATGAAAGATTTACCAGCACCTTCCCCTATGTCCTCGCAGGTATTTTTGTCTGTATTGTCAGTTTTCATTAGTATTTTATAATCTGGAAATACAGAAAGAAACAATAATATATATATATTGGAAACAACAGATGTAAACAAGTGACATAATTCACATACCTAGGAAGCAATATAACAGCAGACACAAGCGCAGCAAAGAAATACACAATAGATGTAATAAAGCATACCACGCCTTAGGACAAATGACACCAATCTTCAGAAACAAAAATGTAGATTTAAACCTCAAAATAACACTTGAAAATGATTATTATGCCAATGCTGTGTTACCAATGCCAAATACGGACAACGACAGCACAAGACAAACGTAAACTTGTGACATCTAAAATGGCATACTTACGCAGAATCCTGAGAATATCGCTAAAAGGCAGAGTGAGGAATGAGGACATTAGACAAAGAACCGGCACCACCCCAATCTTGAAATATATTAAGAGACAACAGATAAAATGGTTTGCACACATCAGCAGACTACCATCACACATCATACCACAGCAAAGTATGCTACACAGATACAGTGAAGGCAGACCTAGAGGCCAACCATGAAAACGATGGACCACCGAAATATAAGAGGCGACACATTCCACAATATACTCAGCACACACAAGGGCCATCTCCAAAAAACTCTTCTACCCCTGATGCTGAAAGGCAACAAAAGGTTTAGCGAATAGATAGATCTGGAAGTTTCATCAGTTAGTTCAAGGAAGTGGTCACTAACATATTTTGAACGAAGATATGTTAAGAACTTTTCGCTCATTCCAGCATATATCACATCAACTAATTTAGATAATAATTCAAATAATGTTTAACTTCTTCTGCTTCTTCTCGTTCGGAGTTTGACATATCTACACAGCAAGTCCTATTTTCTTAATATATGCTGCTGTATTTGAAAGCTTCTCAGTGCTCCCATACATCTTTCTGTGGATATCCATCTCTGTGGGCCAGTGTTCTTCCCGTAACTGGTTTAGTGTATTGCAGTCTTGCAGGATATGTTCAGCTGTCTGTGCTGCCTGCCCACAAAGCACAGTGGTGATGGGACCAATCTTAGTCTATTTAAGGAATAATGCTTATTATTTGAATCAAGATACAATTGAGTAATAGAGAGATATAACAAAACTGGATAAACAAATAACAAAAGCAGGAATTTTAACGTAATGGTTTCATTCTCATTAAAGCAAATATTAAAGAATTGTAGTCACCTTTTTGATGCCGAGGTCCAAAAAAGAGAGCAAAGAATAGTAACATTTACATGCCATGTATGTTGTAAGAGGCGACTAAAAGGATTCTGGGTTAGGGTTGACTGTCCCATCTCAGCATGTAAGTATGAAAAGTACTGTACCTGTGCTTCATAGATTATAGTAAAACATTTGACAAGGTGTTTTAGCATTCAGAAATGATAAAAATGTTAGAAAAACTCAATGTTGATGGGAAATTCTAAAGATAGTAAAAAATATGTATCTGAAACAAACATCTGTGATGCGGGTTGACAGTAATGTAGGATAGTTCCAAAAGACAGAAATGGGCATCAGACAAGGATGTGTAATGTCACCAGATCTTTTCTCCCTGTATACAGAGGATATGTGAAACATAGAAAGCATGCCAGGGATAGCAGTTGGTTACAATCTGAATAATCTAAGATATGCTGACGATACAGTTCTGATTGCAGAGAGCAAACAAGAACTTCAAACCATGTTAGATCTAGTAGTACAAAAATGTTGAAAACAAAGGCCTAAGTCTAAACAAGAAGAAAACAGAAGTAATGTTTGTTTCAAAGAAATACACACTGCCAAAATGAATTATTACCATCAATGATGCAATATTAAATCAAGTGGATAAAGTCAAGTATCTTGACACTTTTTTAATATCGTTAAAATGGTGCTCCAATGAGATTATGAACAGGATATCAAAAGCCAAATCAACATTTTAAAATATGAGAAACATTCTATGCAATGGAGTAATATCAGTGCATATGTGAGTTCGAGTGCTAGGATGTTATATTGATCCAATCATTCTTTATGGGTGTGAAGAATGGACAGTAAAAAAAAAACTGCCCAAGATACACTGGAGGTAACTGAAATGTGATTTTAAAAGAAGAATGATGAAAATTTAATGGAGAGCCATGAACAACTAATGTAGAAGTTCTCAGAGATGGTGGAGTTAAATGACAAATTATAATTAAGATTTTTAGGGCATGTGATGAGGAAAATAAAACTTGAACATTTAGTAACCACAGGAAAGATCAAAGGTAGAAGAGACATGAAGACAATGAAAGAAATTTCTGGATGATTTCTACTATTATACACATATTTGCTTCATCTGTTCACAGACAGGGCGACCGGCAAGATTTGACTTCCATGGAAATTTACTGGCTGTTAATGCTGATATACCTGTCAACATGGGGCTGCATCATCACGGTGAAGAACCAGAGGTTAGTGCTGTAGAGATCATTTGTTTTTTAACAAGTAAATATCTAACAGTATCCAAACCTCTTTACTAGTTTAATTTTTTGCAAAATGAATCAATTTTAAAACAAATATTACCTGAATATTACTCACCTCATGATTCATGGGGTCATGAAAGAGATCGTGCTGAAAACATTTTTGGCAATAACTTGTGACAGGTTCATGAGAATCCTGTGAAAAATAATTAACACAAAACTCTCTGAGGATATAATTGAATGCCTATAAAAGATTGACAGTCCTCTAATAAATTCAGTTGAAGATGAAGATTCAATGCACAAGTAGAGTTCATCTCACTACAGAACAATGATACATCATCATTGGACGCCTGTGGGCTGGACAATCACAAAGTGTAGTGGCCTGACAATTGAATGTGGTTAGAAACACCATTAGTTGCTTTTGGAGGTGATTTCAACAAACTGGCTCAATGGGAGACTGGCCACACAGTGGAAGACGCAGTCATAACTCCTGCCAAAGACTGCTTCATACGGCTGTGTCACCTCAGGAATCTATTTGCATATGCGTCCTCCACAGTCCATTCAATGCCATCAGCTCGTCGAATATCAGATCAAACGGTCAGAAACTGCTCTTAGGCTCTCTGCTGTTGAGCTGCTGCATTTCTTCTCTTTTCTCAAGATATGCACCTTTTTTATCTGTAGAGCACCATGTATCTTCATTTTGTTCACATTCTTTCCATGTATCGTGGTCTGTTTCAAATCTTTTCATTTATGTTTTTAGCGAGTCCTTGTAGCTCCTCTTTTGACCACCTTGAAAATGTATGCCATTCTGCAACTCACATAGAGAAGTATCTTTTGCAGGCAATGATTTGGCATATATGGTTTATACTAGCTGTGGACATGATCTGGCCAATGAATCTGTGTCTGCATCAGAATAGTGTCAATGCTAGAGATACCAGATCTGTCATGGACAATCATTCACAGCTGTGTTACAGTGGTTCAGTTTTAAATAATATTATCTTTACTCTAAAAGTAATACATTTGATATTTTTCTCTCAAATTTCTTGCACTCAAGATGCAAATATTTGCTGAATTATGCTAAATATGTGTAATTCACCACTGTATATTTCAACAATTTTTGTCTATTATATTTAGAGACCAGGTTACACTTTGGAGGAGATATTTCTGTTGGCAAGAAGTTCAAATCTTCAACAGAGATGCCTTGCTCTACATACTCTAGCCAGAATCATAAACCAGGTGACATATGTCCTCACTTTTATAAATAGTACTCACATCATATTTATGAGGGGAGATGGTTTGGAGAACCAACATCAAGGCTGCAGGTCAAAGTTCCAGCAAGAGAAATGTTGGAGACAAAAAGCACACTTTCATGCCAATCTTGTTAAGTGGCATGAAAAAAGGTTCAGTGGTTGAGCTGATAATTGACTAGTGATTTTCTTATAGTTCATACCATGTGGCATTGGTTATCATGACTTTCCACAGTTTCTGTTTTGTGTGCTGTCAATCTTTTCTGATACCGATGTTCTCCCATGTCACAATGCCAAATTGTCTAGAATCTTCTCTCTTCAACTTTCCTGTTGTCACAATTTGCTCCATCTTTTTTCTTCTCATGATGTGCCCAAAAAATGTGGACTGTCTTTTTCTTAGCAGCTCTCTTTTTTTAAATTAACTTCTTTCATGATATCTTAATTTTTACACTTTTTATCTGTCCATGGTGTTTTTAACATTCTACTATAAAATAATAAATCTCTACTGTGTCTAGAAATAGGGAATTGTAAAGCCTCTAGCAATAGGGAGTTGTAAAGCCTCTGGCAATAGGGCGGTGTAAAGATCCCAGTATTGAAGATATTTAACTTAATATTAATTGCTCTTTCTAATTAACCATGAATGTAGCCATCTTTAGAGAAATGAATGTAAAAGAAAACTGGCTAAAGAGCATGGTTCTTTCCAGAAAACTACAATATTTCAGTCATATTAAGTGCCATGACAGCCTAGAGAAGACCATAATGGAGGGGATGATGACAGGGAGAAGTACAAGAGGCAGACCAAGAAGAAGATGGGTGCAAGACATCAAAACCACCTGAACATGACAGTAACAGAAGCAGGAAGACTAGCTCAAGATCGATAAAAGTTTTGAAAGGCTGTGATGACCGCTACATCCTGTCCAGGATATGCTGCCTCATGATAATGAATTAATCATGTACATGAATGCCTTAGGAAATCATGATTGTGTCTGCTGTTATAAACATATCAGAAAATTGTCTATGTAATGCTTTCCATGTTAGTACTCATTTACTTTTAAGTGTCTTTATGAGTAAATATATCATCAATATGTTGTCTGAGCCCAATAGGGAAGCATAGAATAGTAACACTGAGTTCAGACAATCATGTTGCAAGAGGTGACTAAGAAGATATCAGTGGTGATGTTTTCTTTCCCAACCCCTATAAGATCAAAGTAATTCAGAAGCCATGCTGATGTCTGATGTGTCAGAATGAGTTGTACAAACTGTCGCAGGAAAACTGTAAACCATGACAAAGCACATTCTGATCTCTGGACTGCATCCTGCTAATTTTCAATAATTTGAGAATGAATGCAGTAGTAGTAAATATTTGCTGTAGCTAAAGTATTGTGTATAGTCCCACCTGTAGCTAGAGTATTGTTTGTAGCCTCACCCTGTAGATAGAGTATTGTGTATAGTCCCGCCTGTAGTTAGAGTTATTGTGTTTAGTTCCACCTGTAGCTAGAGTATTGTGTATATTACCACCTGTAACTACAGTATTGTGTATATTACCACCTGTAGCTAGAGTATTGTGTATAGTCCCATCTGTAACTAGAAAATTGTGCGTAGTTTCACCCTATAAGAATGCTTAAATAACCAGTGAACCATACACAGAAATACAAGATAATTAAAGAGGGTTATCCGTGGGATCTTTTTTGTGTTACGAACCTGAGATGAAAGCAAAGAAGAGTAACAGTGTGACAGACGATGTGTTTTGTTAGTTCCGTGTGGGTCAAAGATGGCACGTAGGGCAGTAGTCATTTCTGTCTGTTGAATGCCGCCTTGCAAGTTGCTGTAGTTCTTGCATACTGCTTGTGCTCCATATCGACCTTTCTATATTGAGCTTTCTATATCGAGTGTTCTGCATAGTTTCTTTTGGGTGACCTACGTTTCTTTTACCCTCTGCCTTCCACATGAAGGTTCTATGTGTGTGCTATAATAAGTTCTATGTGTGTGCTGTAAGAAATTCTATGTGTGTGTGTGTGTGTGCTGTATGAAGTTATATGTGTCTGCTGTAAGAGGTTCTTTGTGTGTGCTGTAAGAAGTTCTATGTGCTGGAAGTTCTAGGTTCTATGAAAATCAAATTCCCAAAATTATTGATTATATACTGAGTAGATAGATGAAAATATAAGAATATAGCAGATTTATTGTAAACTAATAGCACAGTATACTGTAAAATCACAAAGAGAAATCAAAATGGTTCAAATGCAGAAAAAATATGTGCATGGAACTTATAACTAATTCTGCTTAACCCCTTAGTTGCAGAGTATATCTTTTTGTTAGATATTTGTTTTTTTGGGATACGTTCTATCTTTTACTTTTATATCTTTTATATCTTCTACTTCTTAGTTTCCCAGAAGTAGATTCCAACTGAGCAGTATGATTTTTTTTTTTTTTAATACAAGTATATGCAAGTACGTCTATAACACCTGTGTAAACTTTGACCTTGTGTAATCATTCTCAGGCAAAGTCTGGGTATCTTAATGGCAAAATTGAAACCCCCATCATTCCTGCAATTTTAGCTGGAGGTGTTGTCATGCTGTTGAGATGGGCACTGGATGATGCAGTTGAAGGAACAGTTGCAGCTTCAATTGATGCATTACACGCTTTGTTGTGTAACTCATGTGACATGGTGAGAATGTGATTTTGTATAGCATTTGCAAAATATATAGAGTAATTGAAGCACATATTTTGTATAGGACATTGTTATTCATTTGTTCTTGAATTATTAGGTAGATAATTATCAAATAGGTTAACTAGTCTTTACAGAGAGCATACAACAGAAAAAATCAACATTTTGACCAAAAAACAGTCTATATCAAGATAGGAAGAAAAAATACAAAGAAAAGAGCACCAACATAGAAGTGGTCTACAGAGAATTATGCACTCATCAATATCCTAACATAAATGGAAAAACCAAGTATGGTAAATGTGAAAGAAAAAGAGAATACAAGAATGAGAAGCTGCATTACAAGATAAAATCTTCTGTTATATGTCTTCTTGTAATGTAGCTCCTCATTCTTGTAGTGTTTTTTCTTATTTCTTATTATTTTTTATTATTATACCCATTAATGTTAGGTTATTGATGACTACATAATTCTATGTAATCCCTTTCTGTATTGTTGCCCTTTTCTTTGTTTATTTCTCCCTATATTGATAAAAATCTTCAGGTCAAAACATGTTTGTTTATTTTGTTGCAGGCTGTCTGTAAAATGTCTTTTATTTATTTTTTGGTAATTTTCTACCTGTATATAGTTTTACTGCAGTCTCCCATTAATTTAATTATTAGGAAATGTTGAGAAAAACAAGATAATGGCAAAGAGAGAAGACAACACATGACTTCTGTTAATATCTCGGTGATTGGACACAAACTAGAGGAAGTGAATACTTTTAAATATGTGGGTCTTATCTGAGTCTTATGTGAGTAGCACTAACAAGTAAATTTTGCTTGGACTTAATATAGTCTTGGCTGCAATGTGCAGATTGAATACCATATGGAAGAGCAGAATAAATACAACTGTGAAGATCAACCTATATACATCTTTAATAATACCTATTCTTTTGTACGGATGCAAGGGTTGGACAATTACAACGGAAATGGAGAGCAGAATACAGACTTTTTAAAATAAATGTTACAGGCAAATTTGCACATCCATTATGCAGAACATAAAACAAGTACTCTTGCAGGTCAAAAAAGTTCATTCTGTATCCTGTCTTTTATTCATCTTGCAGATTCACTTTCAATCTTGCAGATTCACTTTCAATCTTGCAGATTATTAGACTCAACTTGATATAGAATGAAGAGATGCATATCATTCTTGGATGCCCCAGAGATACAGAAATAATAGCAATGTGCTTCTTGTTGGATTTTCCTATCATGATGTAGTCCTATCATTTGCCATTCTCGTTCATACCTGTACATCAGTGTTGGCAAGAACTATCCACTATGTGATCATATTAAAATGATTAAAGGAAACAGATTAAAGAGGTGGAAGTCATGCTTTGGCAGAGCAGAGGAGGTTATTAACTGGGCATGCACATTAGAGGACAAGAACCTGGAGAAGAGTGAGAAAGTAAGCCTAGCAAGTGTACAACTTCCATTGAAGTGGTAATCACACTAACCAGAAAACATGACAATGACATTCCAGTGCGTATAAATTAAGAAGTACAGGCTCTAATCAGTGAGAATTCCTCAGATGGGGATATTATTGTCTACACTAATGAATCTGTGGATCAGCATGGCAGTGGTTGGCATGCACAGCTCAATGCAGAGGGAAGTGTATTAGGGAAGAAAGTGTTAATTTCTATACAACCACTAGTAGTATAACACAGAATAGTCAGTTATCACATGCTAAAAGACATACTGAATATGAGATCGGATCACTTATGAATGTCCAGAGTGGCATGATGATAATCTGACAACTAACTTGCAGGTCAACAAGAAGATCTGGAAGTAGTGAAACATTGCAAACTTGTATGGTTTAGTCCTGTGATGAGGCATGATTCCTTTTTAATAACTATCCTGCAGCGGACAGCTGAGATGGAAGAGGAGGACAAAACAAAGTTTAGATTAGTAATTTTAAAGACTGGATAGGATTAAGATTCTCCATACTTGAACAAGGTACGGAGAGCAGAAAGGCATGTGGGATTTTTATGTTGATGTTTCCAAAGGGGCACGTTTACGATGCTGAGGGTTTAATAAATGAATTAGACATTAATGATTAGTCATATAACTAATACATCTTCAACACGATTCAGCTTTTGAACCATGAGCACGGTCAACCAAGTTGTGTTTGTATGTTACACCAACTAATGCTATAAAGATGATTAATGTTAACAAAGATGTCTGGCATTGATACTATCTGCTGCTATTAGCTATTTTGGGCTACTGAACAGCTATGATGTTCCTCCTTCAAGCAAAGATGAGCATAGCATGAAATACAATAAAAATGTGGTGAACATGTAGAAAAAAACCATATGTGATTGTCTAATTTGGTTTGGGTTTGTGAGTTCGTAGATGCCAGATGAGTCTGATTTGTGCCAGAAAAGTTCAATTGCAATGCATGCAGGAGTGCAGAGGGTCCCGAGTAGGAGAGTTTTGGGATTTGTCCATCCGCTTCCGTCAGTTGTAAAATGCCCGCAGTGTTCTTTCTTTTTAAAATTTAGTGATGCCAGGAGTGATCTGGGTGTGCCAAGGTGAGCGATCAAAGGCTGTAGTCTCCCATGAGCTAGGACTGAGGCTGCAGTGCTGAAGACAGCCATAGGGATTCCCTGAGTGCAGAGGTGTAGCTTATAGGGATTTGTCTCATGTTAGTTCGCAATCATTAACTTCATTTATTTTAGTTCTCAAACATTAAACTTCACATTCTTGTATAAAATGCTTCTATGTAACTGTGCTTGCAAAACACCCATGCTTGTATACAATTTTAACATAAGTGAAGTTAATGATTTAATTATCTCAATCATTAACTTCACTTTGGTAAAAATTCTGGAACATGTGACCACCTATTTGATTATTTCCTTTGGCTATGTTTGTCAGTTTATGTTTATCATTTATTAATTTAAAATATTAATTTATTTAGGGTTAGGATTAGTTAATGAAAAACATAACTAATCCCAACCGTAACCCTAAAAAAATTAATTATTTGTATAACATGAGATATTTATATAAATATTATATTAGATATTAATCTTACATTAAACAGCTGGTCACACATTCCAAACAAGAACCAAATATTTACTGTTGATAAATATGTCTCATGTTATATGATTATTTAGGAAGCGGATGACTTTACTTGGGCTTGGTACCATGGCAATTTAACTCCAGCTTTAACACCCTCTGCTACACTGGAAAAGGAGATTCAACTTGAAGATGAGGATGAAGAGAACAAAGAGGAAGAAACTGATGCTGACATCATTAGAAGAGATGTTATTCAGGTTAATGCATATATTTGTCATTGATTTGAAAAAAGAGATTTACAAATAATATTTCTACTCCCTTGTCATATTGTTGTTTGTATGAATATAGTTCCACTGATGATGAAATATAGCATCACTGAATTATAAATATAACACCCGCCCCCCCCCCTGCTTGTATAAAGTATAAATATAATACCCCCAACCCCCACTGTTTAAATAAAGTATAAATATTGCACCCCCCACCGCCCCCACTGTTTGTACAAAGTATAAATATAACACCCCCTCCCACTGCTTGTGTAAAGTAAATATCACCCCCACTGCTTGTATAAAGTAAATAAAATACCCCTACTCCTTGTATAAAGTAAATAAAATACCCCCACTGCTTGTATAAAGTAAATAACATACCCCTACTGCTTGTATAAAGTAAATAAAATACCCCCACTGCTTGTATATAGTAAATAAAATACCCCTACTGCTTGTATAAAGTAAATAAAATACCCCCACTGCTTGTATAAAGTAAATAACATACCCCTACTGCTTGTATAAAGTAAATAAAATACCCCTACTGCTTGTATAAAGTAAATAAAATACCCCCACTGCTTGTATATAGTAAATAAAATACCCCTACTGCTTGTATAAAGTAGATAAAATACCCCCACTGCTTGTATAAAGTAAATAACATACCCCTACTGCTTGTATAAAGTAAATAAAATACCCCCACTGCTTGTATAAAGTAAATAACATACCCCTACTGCTTGTATAAAGTAAATAAAATACCCCCACTGCTTGTAAAAAGTAAATAAAATGCTTCCACTGCTTGTATAAAGTAAATAAAGTACCCCCACTGCTTGCATAAAGTATACATATAATATCCCCACAGTTTGCATAAAATACTGCCACCTTATTTTCACCAAATGAAACCATTTATAATGATTTACCAAATAAACAACTCTGTAACAGGAAAAATGCAATATTGACAGAGTTGTTTTGACAGACAGTTTAGTAAATAAAGTTACATGTTTAGAAATTCCCTAGCTCTAGAAATAGGGTAATGATGCTTATATTTTTCTTTGACGCAGTCATTGGTAACCCGGATGGAGCTTCTTATCAGATTTCGTTATATTTTCCAAACTATGAAACCTAGAGCTACCGCAGTTGTCCAAATGCTTGATGTCCTTGCAAGGGTTGCACAACATTCTAGCAGCTTAGCTTATGAGGTAGGTTTATGATAGAGTCAGTTCCATTATATTACATACTTTATAACTATGATAAAATTAAGAAAATTCAGAAATGTATTTTGCACAAATGCATTGGTCTATGGTAGTCGAAAAGATAGTTCTTCATTAATATATAGGACCTCCAAAGAGATGCACCTCTAAGTAAAATGTCACAGCCAGTATTATAATTGTGACCTTGTGAACACAAGGCAAATGACTGAATGATTATGCCACAAAGATCCCCTAAACATTGAGAAGTCAACAAATATCAGTTTTTCAGAGTATAGTATTGTTATAAGAGAAAGGAAAGAATTATGATTCATTGCTACCACTCTCTAATGTAAACATTTCAATGGTATAATGTTGTTCCTCTTGTTAATTACATTATGGAATTGAAAGGAATCATCATCTACATTAGTCTCACTCTCGCATGCTATATCTCTTAAGGAATTCAAAATGTCAGCGTGATCCATTGCTCCATCGCCCTGTGCCTCAATCACACATGGCTCCAGTTGATCCGCTCTTTCATTGCCTCGAACACCAACATGTCCTGGCACGAAAATAAGTGTAACCACTTTCAGCCTCACCTTTCTCAATGCCTCAATCCATTGTTCACGAACGAGACCCACTTGTACCTTCCTAATCATACTCATAGTCACTCAAGATGCAGACCTGCATTACCTTCTGTGTGCATATCCACTCAAAATCCCAGGTCATCGCCATAGTCTCCATGGTCACACTACTCGTAGTGACTGCGAAGGCACCACTCTCCTCCCTGATCATTTTACCTGCGCACTGAGCTGTGAAGGCCCAAGCACTGCAATCACAGATCCATCAGTGTATATAATCAGGGATTAAAATGCGGTGTTACTAGAAGAGAACATTTTGGAGGGCGTAGAAGAATGATGGTCAACCAGTATAAAACCGGTACTGTCAGCAGAAGTGTAATAGCGGATACACTCAAGGAGAGATCGGAGCAAGTATGGATGTGTCCAGTTTGCAGTGATGATGATCCGATGACTAACTAGCTAACTAACATTATGGAATTGTTTTTCTTTCCTTCATTGATTAATATTGTTTTGTTTATCATTTTGCTTGTAATAAGCCAGTAATTGATATTGATGGAATAAATTATATTGAAACCTACCATTCCTGTTTTAAATGATGAATATGGAAGATGAGCAATAAAAATTGAACCTGTACAGAAAACAACTGCATTCTTTCAAATGTCTGCTTTCCTATCAATTCAAGCACAGTGTATGTTTGGTACTTTATTTCAAGATGTTCTATGAAGTTTGTTAGTCATCGAATCATCATCACTGCAAACTGGACACGTCCATAGTTGCTCCGATCTCTCCCTGAGTGTATCTGCCATTACACTCTATGAAATTTGGATGTGTTCCAAGCTGATCTCCATGCAAAATATAGTTAGAGCCATCACACACAGTAATATAATACTCAAATTTCTTTCAACAGAAAGTGCTGTTATTGTATTACATGTTCTTTCGTAAAATGTTATTACTAATGTTGGTGTGCAGCACAGTTTGCTATATTTTCCTGTGGTGTATTAAAAATATATAATTCTTCACATTTAACATGTGCTATGTGAATTCATACATATAAGATTGTAACATGTTGGTGTGTACCTAACTGTCAACGATTACGTCCCTTCCCAAACCACCATCTTCTGATGGATTGTGTGTGGGCTCCAGTTACTAAATCCACAAAGTGCAGTGAAGGATTCACAGTTCAGTGTCTTATGCTTCTAGTCTTCTGACTACATTATATGCATACCATTTATCTGATATTACATTACTTCCTAGACAAATGTGTCTTTTACAATAGGTAGCAAAGTTGCAGCTGATCTGTCTGGTACAGGAATTATAAAACATTTGTCTGTCTCATGACAAATCCCACCACAGATACAAGCACTAGAAAGACATGACCAATAGAATAGGTTCTTGAAGAATGTTCACACACTAACTTTTAGTTTCAATAAGCAGTTGTAATGTATTGTAATTACTTTTTGTACAATTCACTAAGCAAACAAAACTTGGTGAGACATTGCAGCATATGCAACTGATGCAAAGAGGTTATGCACATGTGATGTATATAATGATTTTACTGCAAACATGAAACTTGCGGAGATCTGTTCCCCCATTTATTCACTTTAGAGAGTCAAGTGAAATACAATCAGTAGTTTTATAATTATTGTGAAAGGTATGAAGATTATATAAGTCAAGTCCAGATAACATGTAGATTTCTTATTTATAAGCTAAACTATTTTGTTATTTAGACATTTCAATCAGCATTATTAATATTCATAAAATGCCACGGGTGCACAGCTTAAGAATTATGCTAACCAAATCTTAATGATGTTTGAACAGATTGTGAAGTGCCCCGGCCTTATTGAAACAATTGTCAGAGAATTCTTGCCATCTACATGGACCCCTCCTGGTATTTATTTAGATGTTAACAATATGAAGCTTGAGATTTAGTGTAGATAATCTGGAGGTAGTGAATATTCGAAACCAGATATGTTCCAATCTATGCATCACCTTGTCACTAAACACTGACATTCATAGATTTAGATACTGAACTATTTTTTCTAAAATGCTTTGAGCAAGATGCTGAGAAAATTGAACAGGCCTGGTTTCAATTCATTTTTGCTATCTTCTGATAATTTATTTATAATTTATTCAATTTATTGAGCTATGGTGTTACTTGCTCTGAGTGATAGTGTTGTATTGAGAGGAATGGAGTTACTTGCTATGAATGATAGTACTGTGTTGAGAGGAATGACATTGCTCTGAGTGATAGTGCTGTGTTGATAGGAATGGAGTTACTTGCTCTGAGTGATAGTGCTGTGTTGAGAGGAATGGAGTTACTTGCTCTGAGTGATAGTGATGTGTTAAGAGGAATGGTGTTGCTCTTAGTGATAGTACTGTGTTGAGAGGAATGGAGTATATATAGGGAAACCTGAGCACAATGAAGTCAATTCTTTTTTACTTGTAAGTCGGTGTTTCTGTTTCAGTAATGTCGGGTTTTTTTTTTTTAAAATGACAGCTTGTTAGACTGTTGATCAAGCCTGGTGTCCAATCTGTCTTTTTAGAGTTATCCTGACTGATTACTGGACTGTTATTTTTGTGATTAGTTATTAAATCACATAATCGATCTTATTAAATCACATAATCGATCTTATTAAATCACATAATCGATCTTATTAAATCACATAATCGATCTTATTAAATCACATAATCGATCTTATTAAATCACATAATCGATCTTATTAAATCACATAATCGATCTTATTAAATCACATAATCGATCTTATTAAATCACATAATCGATCTTATTAAATCACATAATCGATCTTATTAAATCACATAATCGATCTTATTAAATCACATAATCGATCTTATTAAATCACATAATCGATCTTATTAAATCACATAATCGATCTTATTAAATCACATAATCGATCTTATTAAATCACATAATCGATCTTATTAAATCACATAATCGATCTTATTAAATCACATAATCGATCTTATTAAATCACATAATCGATCTTATTAAATCACATAATCGATCTTATTAAATCACATAATCGATCTTATTAAATCACATAATCGATCTTATTAAATCACATATCATCATGTTATTATTACAATTTAACAAGACTGCATATTATTAATATTTCCTTAGAACTTGCTGCTGGAAACAAAACAATACCTCCATTTTGAAGGGGACACACAAATGGAAATGCAATTACCACTTATTATAAACTTTAACGATTTTCAAAAGGCATTTGATATTCTACACTGACAAACAGTGGAAAAATTCTCACTACATGTGGCTTTCCAACAAAATATTTAAATGTAATTGAGGCTTTGTACTTTCTTTTCATTTTTTACCCCTTTTTGCCTTGCAGTGTCAGTTGTAGAAGAGTTCTCAAAAGATGGCCCATTGTGGGCCCCATATATGTCTGTTTTCATTGATTCTTCCATTTCCGCAATCCATTGTTTGCAAAGTCTGCCCCTGGCTCTGCATCCATCGTGTCCTCGTATTGCACAAAGAGTAAATGTAACCTGTAAAATATACGTTTTTTTGCAAATTCTTCACTGCATGTCACAAACACTGCAATCATTACAGAACGTTTATAGAATGCACATAGAAACATTTGAAACTTTCCAAATAGTTGCACACAAATATATACTATACAAAAATGCCAACTTTAGATGCTAGTAATATGTTTGATATGGTTATATATATGGTTAGAAATATGGTTTTTTAATTATTTTAAAAAATGTTTTGCTATTGCTATGTTCTATCAGAAACTTTCATCTAATGAACTACGTATTTCCTTTATTCACACAAGACAATAGACACATATTCTGAGAATGACATTTAATTCTGTACATTTTTATGTATAGTACATCACTGCATGTTTACAAATAAATAAAACATTGCATAAAGACTAAATGTAACCACACTCTTAACTCATTCATGATGTTATTATTCTGGGGTTTGGACGTAATTAATTTTAGACTAAATTTTTAGACCACATAGTTTAGGCGCAAGCTTCCTGCATTAGCTATGGAAGGTCATATAAGGTATAAAAAAAGATAATTTAATGTGGAATCCACACAGAATATAAAAATATAGGAATTGAAACATTAAAATAAAAAAATTACACCACAAACACGGATGTTAGATGAATATAAATTTTTTGGACATGCATTATTTTCTACTCATCTTCAATTTTACTTGTCTTGAAATGCTGTTATTCAATCTTACTAATGTAGATGCCTTGATTGTCCATTTCCTGATCATAATTAGTTTATTTGAAGTAAATCTATCAACTGCCTATTGTTTCACTACCATATTTCGGTTGGACACATTTGTGTGTTGTAATCATTTCCATTCGTCGTCTTTTGATGTTATGTGTGTATCTTGATAAGGACCTTTTAGTTGAAACGTTGAATATGTTTTGTGTATTGTAATTTATATGTTTACTTGTTTGCACATCATTACCCTCTAGTTTTTTTTATAGTCCGCCGTGTCTAAGTGGAACGGTTTTATACCTATGTTTTGCGTAAGTACAATTATTGTATTATGCCATTTTTGTCAAATTTCAGAACTGAACAAAATATTGTGAAACTTTATTATCAAATATTCCCAAGTATTGCATTTCCAAAGTTGAACACTTTACTCCACTCAATATTATCATTAGGCCTAACTCTATTTTCTGTATAATGTAGTGCAAGATTATCATTACTGTCACTAGGCCTATCTGATTCTTCAGAAACAATAGCAGTGAGAACTGTTTTAGAATATTTTTAGCTGTTATTTTTCCCTTACCAATAATATTAGGTCTATTTCTTTTCCGATTTTCAATAAGTTGGTAATCTTCAGAGTCAAAATCAAAAACACTGTCATTTACTGACACATCACTTGAAATAATATCTCCAATTATAAAACTCAAAGAATAATAAAGCCAGATGTTTGCTAAATCTCTTGCTAGTGGAAGATGAAGTCATTTTGCTAATTTCAGAAAAGCTGAACCTATCTTGTTCGAATTTTCAGTCAGTCAGTCAGTTCCTCTTATGCCAAGTTTGGCACATAGGGTGGATGTCATAGTTCTCCATGCCTGTCGGTCAGTTGTTCAAATTTTAATTTACAATAATTATGTCACATGTGTCAAATCACACAGTACCACGAGGGTTTTAGTTTCGTTAGCCAGATTTCTAAAATTTAAATAACTAAATCAGTTAATACTAATTCATTTGCTATCGAAACGAAGAAAAATTAGATGGCTTATCTGCAAGAATGAATAATCGTGAATACGTTCGCAATGGATTTCTTTTCTGCAACAATTAATTGTTTTTATGGATGGAAATAATTAATTTTCTTGCTTAGAACGAGCGCATACAAATTTAAATTTAGTTCACGTATGTAAAATGTTACTGCTGTATGAGTACTTGTATTGCTCCAGAACATTTATTTTTTGCCTTGCTAGTTTTAAAACTTTCTTGATTCTTTCAGTTTTATAATTTTCAACAATTAAATTGTCACTTGTTGCTGTATATGTTTCATCATGTGTAACAGTTTTAGCCTCTTTATATTTTCATTGTAATTTTCTACCTCAGGGGTCATCCTTTTTTTTTTACCTCAAGTATCATTGATTGTATATTTCTCCCTCAAGTGCCATTCATTTTATATTTCTCCCTCAAGTGTCATTCATTGTATATTTCTCCCTCATGTGTCATTCATTGTATATTTCTTCCTTTAATGTCATTAATTGTATATTTCTCCCTTTAATGTCATTAATTATATATTTCTCCCTTTAATGTCATTAATTGTATATTTCTCCCTTTAATGTCATTAATTGTATATTTCTCCCTTTAATGTCATTAATTGTATATTTCTCCCTTTAATGTCATTAATTGTATATTTCTCCCTCATGGGTCTTGAGCTTAATGTACTGGTTGTGTTTAATCAGAATCATATTACAATATTTAATATCTTGTTATTATATATTCTGCAGAGAGTTCTCAATCAGTATCAAGTTTATATGGCTTGCCTGTTTCAGCAGCAATGCATCTTGTTAGAGTCATATGCCAAGCTGGGAGAAACTTAGCTGCTATAGTAGTAAGAGATGTGCAATCAATTGTGTTTCAACCCTTCTATTTAAATTTTGTATGTATCGAGTCATCTTTCTAAATTCTGCAGTGCTACATAAAACCAGTGTGGACAAACAGAAGTCAAGAACGATAAAAGAAGCAGAATAAACTCTTCACAAATATGTGGTTGTGCTGAGAATTTCTTGGACCGAAAAATACTTGCTTGTGTTCTGAAATAAATAAATGAATCAAAATAGTATGATTTTATTATAATAATCAGAAAGAGACCATGATGTGTATTGCTGGGATCTGAAAGGGAAACAAAGAATAACAACACTGTAATCTGCCATGCGTCATAAAAGGCCACTTAGGAGTTTTGATGGTGGAGTTAGCACTCCCATCTCATAGAGGATCAAAGTGATCCAGGAGACAATTGTCTTGTAAGATGACATGATGCCTTTATGCTTTTGCAAGAATGATGGGAGACGGCATCGGAGAGCGGACTGGTAAAGATTTTTCCATACACTTCTTCCTCCTCATTCACCAGTTGAAGTCAGACACTGATATTGATTTCATCAATTTTATTGCACTGTGATCACCAGCCCCATGACACTTGTCTGTCAGATGTGTTTTAGTATGTCCATAGTTTTCTTCTTGTGGTGTAGTACAGCAGGCAGTTCTGCAAAATATGTTGTGTTTTCTGGAGTTTGTCCACAGGGCCAAATCCAAACTTCCTGTACATGTGTTATTTGAGTCTGTTGTGACCTGTTCTAAATCTAAATATGATTATTTGTTCCATTCTTCCAAGCATGTAGATAGCATCTTCTTTTTTTGACTGCATGGGTAAGATGAGTTCCATTCCATGTTTATGGAGCTTTTGATGATGGACTTATTTCTGTAAATGATAACTGAATTTTCTATATATTGTTGTTAGTAGTTACTTCCAGTTTTTGCTAGCTGGTCTGCTATATCATTTTCCCTGATTTGTTAATATCCTGGAATCTACTGGAGAACCACTTCTTTTTCTTGGTTGTTTAGTTAATATAGTAGCCTTCATCTTGTTCGCAGTTTAACTTGTCTACAAGCACATCATATAGTGATTTTAAGTCATTCGTGTGGAAATTCATGTAGAATGTGTTTGGGTTCTGGAGGGCTTGCAAATCAGATTTGGCATTGGTTAGGATGATTATTCTTTCTTCCTCTAGGTGGGATAATCCTTACAACAAGAGTTGCTTACTTTATCTTTACAATCTGCATTGAAATTTGTAGAATGAACACCCATGGCTATTAATTTTTCAAATTTCCTTCCATTAGAACATTCTATATAGATGCCTCCAATTTCTCACTGCTTCCTCCACTGACTCATCTGTATATACTATTGTCCAAGAGAGTTTCATGTTGTCATTTTGGAATATCTTCAACACTATTTGTTCTAGGACCCTTAGATCGTGATCAGATTTTCTCTTTACATTCTGTATAGTCTTCAATTCTTGGTAAGAGGTTTTGGACCCAAGAGGGAGGCTATATGGGTTATATTTTTGTTGTTGGGGAGACATCTATTGAGGAGCAGATCAGGAAGATCTGAGACAGCAAACCTTATACGAGTTCAATATTACCTCTGTTACTCAACTGAGGAAGACCTGTGCTTTTGTTAGGAAGATTATGGAATGTCAAAATTATGGAATGATACACCAGTTACTTCGACATGATCAGGATCATTCATTATCAAATCTACATATTCAATATTATAGTTTGTGATATATTGTAATATATGTTTTTATTTTCTGTAGATTGTGTACTTTGCTTTTCTATTATTGTTACTGTATCTCATTGTTCTCTTCAGATCTCAAAGTTTCAGATGAATGCGATACTGTTACGTTATTTGGCTGTTCAGAGCAGGTGGGGTACTTTCTATAATAGTTACATTCTTGTGTATTTAGTGTTAGTTTTGTTATTTAGTGCTTGTAGTAAATAGTAATGTCTAGCAACACATTGTTAGTGTCAAGTTCTCAGTCCGTGGGTCAAAATATTAAGAATGGTGGCTTAGATGTGATTGTATGCATTGCTTCTTCTAATTTGCAGAGACCTCTGTGGAATTTTTTTTCTTGGATCATTGTTCATGAAAGAGCAAACATGTTGACTTAAAAGGCACTAATACTGGAGAAATTAGTTATGAATAAGAATGATATATTACAATGATTTGCCTAAACTTGATCAAGATTCAAATGACTTGCCATGTCTTGTTGTATCCATGTGTGCCGCTAGGTGTCATGAGGAGCCGAAGTCTTCTTTCTTTAGCTAACTGTGATGCCACTGCTATTGTGCAGTCTTAGTGTTCTAGTATTTATTTTATGCCATCTATCCATTATCATCAGGGTATTCCTCTGTTTCTCTTTTTAGATGATTTTTTATTGAATGAAATGCGATCTGGTTTCATTCTGATTAAGTGACCAAACCATTTGATCTTTCTTGTGTCTATGTATTCTTTGCACTGTATTGTTTTCACCATATTTCTTATAGTGTCATTGTTTATTCTATCTCTTTTTGTTACCCCAGATGACACAGGATAAGAAATTTTTCTAATCACTGGTAGCATGCAGGACAACACATAAAAATGGATGTTTCAACCAAAAGGACTATATCAAGAGCACAACATTGCACACAATGAGTAGTAGATGGCACTGCCTATGATCACAATACTAAACAGAAACATAAATGCCAAAATGGAATGAATAATAAATGGTAATACAAAAACTGAAGGAACAAAGATTAAACAAAACAAACTGAATATTGAAAGAATATAATAGGACATCTACAAATAGGAATGAAGGGGGTAGAGTACAAATAAACGCCACCACATAGGCAAGCTGTTTCCCTTGTCTGAATTTGTAAATTTTACGTTCATCATTTAATAATTTAAATATTTATTTATGCTAGGGTTAGGATAGTTGTGTTAGGATACATAACTAACCCCAACCCTAAATAAAGAAATATTTCAGTTATTAATTGATGAACAGAAATTTACATAGACAAGGGAAATAATTAAACATGTGATTGCATTTACTTGTACTGTACCATGAAGGGTGTTAAAGCAGAAACAACTGTATGGTACCAAATTGGTGGATTGCCATTCTCAAGTGATCTGGATTTAGTCATCTGGATTTAGTGGAGTCACTGGACATCCTTTGCATTAAAATGGTCTGTCATTGAAATTGGCATGCAACAGGAGTCCCAGGTCGATGGCTACATGTTGATAGTATCTATCTCTGTGTCTCTTACTGTCTTCCCAATGTAAGTCATGGTTAGTGTTTGCAAATAAAGACATAGATAATGTTGTGGAACACATATGTGAAGCCACTTTTACTATTTGAAATATTGAAGGACTACTGTCCTGAAATAATCCAGGCATGCATAAATTAATGATACTTATTGCTACTTTCCTCAGTAATTTACAGTTGCCAGAAATAGAGTCTGTTAATTTGCAAGCAGAGTCTCTGGCTGTATGGAGAGTATGTCTGTCCTATGGTCTAGCTATGCAGACATATTTGTAAGTTGAAAGTTTTTATTCAGTAACACAAAACTAACATGACTACATGCAAAACTTGTTTGGTTGATTATCGTTACACCCTGAGAATAGGATATGCAACCAACTTTATGAAATACAGAATCTTAAAATTTTCAATGATTACATGATTGTTTGATACTTATGTTTAGACCTAAATGCTGAGTAGTGCATGAGCTATAGTGGTTATGAGGACCTTAGATATGAGTGACACTTTTGGGAGGGGAGAGGGGTAATCCCTTCAGCTAACACCCCCCCTCCTCCCTTCTTCTGCCCCTTATGTACAGCCTTGGTGATCAGCGTCTCCTAGCTAACTGCTGAGCATCAAGGGCTCAAACCAGTTCCTAGATCCTACTTTACTAGCATATTGTCTTGGATAACAGGGATGATAAAGTAGTCCCTTTATTTGTGAACCCATACAGGTATGAAGATTGGAGTGGCCAAGAAATAGCATTACAAATGCACACTAGAACATTAACAAAATGGAACTGCCATGATTGGTCACTGCACAGTGATGGAGATATTATCAAGGAGATACAAAAATGTCTGTGTATACGTTTGGAGTGCAGTAAAAACAACCCTTAGTTAACCTTCACCCCACTGTGAGTGACTATAGTCGAAACACACAACGTATCTTCGGTAGCTGTCCATGACTACAATAGCTAATTGCTACACACCTCTTTGAACAAGGATATCATGATTGTAAACAAACATTGTTATTTGGTTAACAGAGGAAATGAAAGTGGACATAATTAACTTCCGTTTCCGCTGTGTTCAACTAAATAGGACGAGATATAGATAAGTTGTGACTATAATTAGCTGCTGATATAATCCGTCAAAATTATTTTAAATAGCAGCCATTTTTGAGGAATATTGGTTTAGCCTGTAGCAATCCGAAGTCTACAAATGTAGACAAGTGTATTCTAGCAACAACAATTGTCCATGATTATTTCTCATCATCCTTTTATAGTAAATGTATGCTAGAGTAATTGTCCCTTAATGCTCTGCAGTGATATAAATATGCATTTGTAATTTATTCAACCTTTTCATATTTGCAAGCCAAACTGTGTAGACCTAACTTCAGTGCCGCCATATTTCGCTAATTCTTCACGGATTATCATTTGAACCAAGAGGATTTTTACAGTTTTATCTTCTTCTGCATTCAGCATCTGTGGTCCTGCTATACCGTCAGGCCTGTCGTCAAGACGAAGTCCACTGTCTTCTCCAAGTCAGAGCGGCTGCCCCATAGCTTTTGCCTCAAGTCTATATCCTCTGGCCAGGTCTGCTGTCTCTGCTCTTTGTATGTTGGGCAGTCCTGAAGTTCCGGTGTCTTGGTTCTGGATCCACATGGACATTCATCTGTGTATGAGATCCTCAATCGGTAACGGTGACCCAACAGTCTGCAGTAAGCCTGTTCTAAGGCGAAATATTATGGTCTGTTGATATCTTTGGAGGAGATGTATTGCATCATGTTCGTATTCCCCTTCCATTTGTTTCTTCCACTTTGCTGTGTATGTGTTGTGGATTATTTAAAGTTTTATTGTTGCAGGTACAGTAGATCGGCATTTGAGGGAGGTGTTAATAAAATTTAATAGTGATATAAATACTTTCATTTACGACGAGAAATTTGAGGAGCTGTCTTTTTCTACAGCTAGGCCTACGCATGATCTTGATACTGTAAATTCTTTGTGTGCATTTGTTCAGATTCTCAATTCTGGTTGTACACAACATAACACTGACACAGACAAGCAAATAACACCCTCAAATCATATCCAGCATCCACTTACCTCTATTGTCTCCAAATTTGAAATCAGTACCTTATAAAAAACAAGTCAGAACAAATTAAAAAGTTACGACAAAAGAAACAATCGCATGCAGAAAAACCAGAACTCATAAAAAAAATAGCCAGGTAGCCAGAGGATGTATGCATTATTTTTATCTGGGCTGCTACATGTTAAAATTTGTACACTCAGAGCATGGAATTCTGCAGCTTCAAGTAGTACTCCAAGGATCTCCAAAAAATGTGTCCTTAAACAAGACTCTGTATCAAACCCATGACCTCTTGAGAAAATGGCACATGGTTAATAAGTATGCCACACAGATTTCCTCTTATTTAGACAACTATTGTGATTAAAATCTATACGGGTAACTATTGTGCTGAAAGCCCCTAGTTATCTAACAAAGAGCTCATATTCTGTTCTTGCATTTATGCAAAACCCAACGACATTAGATCAATGCACAGAATAGTATCACCCAGCTAATCTTGTAGAGCCTTGTGAGCACTTTGAGACAGAAAGACACTCTGGTCATCTACTGCACCTCGATACTCAATTGTCTTGACCTTGTGTTGCCACGTAGATCATGTTGGATATTGGTAAGAGAGTGAGGTTGATGACATTACGCAACTCTCCCAAACTTTTAAAAAAAATATATTTTTTTTGCATGTCATCCTATTATACTCATAATCATTGCTAACAAAACCCAGTAACGATGGGTAAGCGACAGGTGCAGATACATTTATTTGCTATATGCAGATTTGATATGTATGTTGTCATTGTTCTTTTTACTCTGAGCTTGCGAGTGTTAAGTAGATTTGAGTCATATTTTCTCTGTCAACAGTGACTTATACAGTAACATAGTGCTATCTCTTGGGAAGCTGACCAGTGTGTGGTCATCTACAAACACTGAACATCAACTAACCAGTTCATGTAATCTTTATGTGAGAATGATGTGTGTGCTGGAGAAAATCCTATTTGTTGCAGGAAATCAAAACTGGAAGGAGCAAGAAGGATTTCACAGGTTTTAATATATCCTTTAAATATATTTTTTGCCATTTTAATTACAATTTCTGATACACATTGTATACAAGAGAAATGTAGGTGTCAAGAGAATGTTCTTATAGAAATTATGCACAAGAGAATGTTCTTATAGACATTATGCACAAGAGAATGTTCTTATAGACATTATGCACAAGAGAATGTTCTTATAGACGTGCACAAGAGAATGTTCTTATAGACATTGTGCACAAGAGAATGTTCTTATAGACATTATGCACAAGAGAATGTTCTTATAGACATTATGCACAAGAGAGACTCCAGTGTTAATGGTCATTTTTGTGTTAGCAACCATGTTTGTTATTGTAGCAGCGAATTGTCAATAAATTGTCTTCACAATGAATATCTAAAAATTGGAATAAAAAAACTGAACTATGTATTGGTGTCAGCTGGTACTTATCCACATCATAAAGGCATCAACTCTGTCTTTGAGCTGTTTGCTCATTATCCATGTTTCTGAGTCATACATTAATGAATAAAATGATTATGTGACCTTATGAGAATGAATCCAATCCAAATACCAATAAGAACATATAACAAAAGAATATCAGGATATGGAGCCAAAGGTAGACCAAGAAAATGGTAGATAGAAAACATGAAGAAAACCTTAAACCCAACCATGGACTCAACACAACCACTGCAACACATCAGTTATTGAAACGACAACGGAGGCTCCCACCCTACGCTTAACGGCAAGTGTGGATTGGATGCATCCTTGGATGAACCAACCATCATTAACCTGGGGAAAGACAATAGACATTAGTGTAGGAGTCTGGACAGAAGAAACACATCAGGTTTTCTCAAAATGTCATAAAAGAGCTTCAATATCGACATCACATCTTGGGAATCTGTTGTTCAGAATCACCCAGTGTGGCACAACACCAGCAAAGGTGCTTGCATCATCTAGAAGCTTCATATCTTAGAGGCACAGAGAAAACGTACTGACTGAAAAGACAGAACAATACACACAGATGCCCAATTTTGATCATATGTGTCCCACATGTGACAAGAGATTCTATGCCAGGAATTTTGTCAGATGACTTTTCAGATAAAAAAAAAGGAGAGATGACTTTTCAGTCATCTCCACATACATCAGAGAGATACAATAATTGTCAAATACTGCATGTTTTCCATTAGAGAGTTGCCGGAAGGGATTTTGTTGTCGTGTGATAAAGGCCGCATGCTCTTGCCGTCACCACATCATCTACAGTGTGAATTTTATTTTAATACACCCTCCTACAGAAAAATAGCCAGCACTTATTAGGGATCGAACCCTGTACCTCACGGATGTGAGACCAATGCTTTAACCTCTCGACCATGCGCCCCATGATACAACAACAAAAATTAAACAACTATTGTCATCATCGCTTGCGATGAATAGCTATTATTATTATTATTATTATTAATGTAGAGTAGATTTAGCACTGTCCAAAACTCACGTGTGGTTTGTTTGTGACTGGATATTAGTCATTTTCTCATTAACGTATCAGTAAATTCCAGTTTCTCATGTGCAGAAGTGAAGTGTAACTTATTCTTTAGATGTATTGCTCACTCTGTTCTGATCTCCAGCAAATATAACTATAAAGCTCTTATTATCTCTTATATGCATTGATGTGGTTTCTCCAGTTTTTTCATTCATACCCATAAATCTTAACTCCTAGCTGTTATGCAATGTTTTGAGAATGCTTCCCGCTCAGAGGTGATCTCAAACATAATTGTATAGGTGATGTGCTATGTAGCTTCACCGATAGGAAAAAATCTCTTTGAATAGATGATGTGCTATGTAGCTTCACCGATAGGAGAACCTCACTGTATAGATAATGTGCTTTGTAGCTTCACTGAAAGGAAAACCTCACTGTTTAGGTATCTCATCTGCTAGAGGTTTGCTATTGCATGATTGTTTATTCTGGTGAGAAGTTTAGTTGCTAGCTGTAATTACTATTTGAATTAGTGATTAACTCACATAATTGTAATCTTAACATTTCTTTCCCTCAAAAAAAGTACCAATACGTTTACACTAGAATTTTTGTATGTAAGAAAATTATGAACATAAGTGATAACTGATAGGTAAATTGCAGATGTGCATAGTTTTTTTTAAAGTATAGCACTCATTTCTCACTTTTAGCTCAGGTGATACAAGAAGTGATGAATTGGCATCCCGTTCTGCAAACTGGAGTCATGTGACTGCATTACTTCAGCCAATCAGCACTGGCGCAATTCACATTTTAGATGATCTTGGGAAAACTTATCCAGTCAAGGTGGGATTCTTGATTTGTAGAAAATGTTACAAATCATTATTGTATGCTAAGTTATTGGGGGTTATTATTGTTTGTGAAAATATCAGTGTACTCTTGACAGACCATTAAGTACTCATTCTTCCCACAACAAGTACTCATTCTTTCCGCAATAAGCTCATTCTTCCCGCAACAAGTACTCATTCTTTCCACAATAAGTACTCATTCTTCCCACAATAAGTACTCATTCTTCCCACAACTACTCATTCTTCCTACAACAACTACTCATTCTTCCCCCGACGGATGTTGAAGATTATGCATATTAAAAAAACCATGTCTTACTGACTAAAGAGCATTACCTGGATAGTAGATCCACATAAGTGACTGAAAGTCAGGTATTTTTTATGTATACCATCAATTTTATTTTGCAGCTATTAGCTTTGGACATATCCCTCCATCTGAGATTGCCCCTTTCACATACATCTATGTATGCATATGTCCATGTTTCTTAAACAAGTCACATATAATAATGATAAAACCGATAACCCATTGGGTCATAGGTATGTCACATTGAGACAATTTATGCAGAAAGATCTCCACACATATCTACCCTCTACCATCCTGATGAGTTTGAAAACTTCATACCCTGTCCAGTACTTGATATTATCCAACCCATTTGTTGTTTTAGCTTTCTAGCTTCCTCGTCTTCTTCCCCATCAACTGTACCTTGAAGAACATCTTTTTGTCTTCAAGGAATGTCTAATCACTTGTCCATACTACCAGAGTTGACTGCTGTTAATAGTGGTTCTTGTTAACCCTTTAGTATGTTAAATATATCATGCACAAACATATTGGTATTATGTTCTGGGTAACAGATACCCAACAGACTTGAAATTCTATGAGGGAATAATGTGTTAGCCACACTTAACTTTGTAAATGTTATCGAATTTTAACAGGAGTCTGCGATAACAAGGCACATAAACCATCAACCAATAATTCAATCAAGTCCTTGTGCTCCCTAAGGTTTTTACACACCCTCTGGTGGCTTTATCTTTGCATGTTTTTTTTTTTTTAATTTTAGCTTCAGCTATCACTATGTGGTGGTCAGCAGTGCTGTTTTTACTCTCACATTTTGTGCTGTTTGTTAGAATCATCTACTTATGGTTATATGGTTGATCTGGTTTCTCATGGACTGGTCTGATGATACTCATGTAGTCTTACATTTATGTTGAAGTATATTTCTGCCTATGGCCGTCTCATGTTTCACACATAAGTTTTTCTCTGTTCTCATTCATTTTACCTAATCCATATTTTCCCATGAGCCTTTCACTCCCTCATTTTGTTCTTCAATCTGTGCCTTTTGATTAAACCCAGTTCCATTTCACTTGTCAAATACTGACCCCTTCCCCCTAATTTTTAATGCTGTTTATTGGTATTCCCCAATTCTATATATGTCTGTGTGTAATCTTAATGTTGTTCATCCATCACAAGTGATGTTGAGCATTTGTTACATCAACTTTTGAAAATTAAGTTGATTATGTCCTTGATAAATTTGTTAGTTTGTAGATCGCTAATAAGCCCTATTAGGACCGCAAATGTCCTTTGACAGTTCCGACATGGAATGACCATTGAAGATGGTTTTATTTTGTCTACCCTTGACTTTCTAGCAACAATCCACTGCTGAGCTGCTACACTTCACTTTTCACAATATACTGTGCATTTTTTTGCCATTTTGCTCTATTTTGTGCAAGTTCTTCCCATGTATCTTGGTCTATTTTAAAGGCTTTAAGTAACATCTTTAATGCATCCTTGTAGTGCTTCTTTTGGCCACCTTGAGATCGTATGCCCTTCTACAACAGAATAGTGTCAATACTAGGGATACTAGATCTGTCAAGGACAGTGGTATTTGGATCTTATCTTGCCATCTGATGTTCATAGTTTTTCTGAGGCAAGTTGTATGAAAGTGATTGAGTTCCCTCACAATTCTTCTATACAGAGTTCATGTTTCATCAGCATATAACAGCACTGGAAGTACCACTACTCTTTAAACTTTCAACTTAGTCTGTAGGTTAATGCCATTTCTATGCCACAAATTTGCGTACAATCTGCCAAAAGTGCTGCTTTACTTGGCATTTTGTGATAGTGTTCTAGCTAGGTATGTGAATCTATTCACAACTTTCAGTGTTATGCCATTTCCCTTTATGCAGGGCTCGTGCTAGCTGATTATACAGTTAGCATTGACATGAAGCATTTACTTAATCAGGTTTCATACTCATGACTCAATTTCTTGTAGCATTTCACTTATCTCATTTGTCCTGTCTATCGATGTTGCTTTGGTTATAACTAAACATGATTGCGCCTTTATTCTTCAATTACAATGGGATGTAGCAGTAAGACCATCCCATTGTATTGATCATACTGTTTGTGTGTATTTCTAGTTTCATGGTTGCTTCTTGATAAAGGTCTCTATTGGACTATAACATAGTAAAAGTTCTTATTCCTTCTGTGTTTGTTATTTTTCATTACTTTACATTTGGAGTTTTGCTATTTATTAGATATATTAGTAATCAGGCATGATGGATACAGTCAGGGACAGACCATGTCAAAGATGAATTACAGAAATAAAAGAGTCCATGAATACAAACTTTATGAAGCACAAAAAGGCTGTCTCTAGAGAACTCTTCTATAAATAGCCAAATGGTCGGATTGTGTCCGACAAAGTGGAGGGTGCCGCAGTAACCAAACGAACAAATAGTAAAGCAAAATTAATTAAACTGATTATACTAAAAACACTTACCTTACCTATGAATAAAAATATATTAAAAAAACAAACAATAAAACTACACAGGACAAATCTCAACATGTTGGTCCAAATTGGACCTTTTTCAAAAAAAGGTCCCATTTGGACTGACACGTTGAGATTTGTCCTGTGTAGTTTTATTTTTTGTTTCTTTATATACTTTTTTATATATTTTTATTCATAGGTAAGGTGTTTTTAGTAACATTGATCATAGGTGGTATCGCTTCTAGTCCAGTGTTCTTCACTTATTCCCAGTATAATCATCTTAAAACCTTTTTCATTTCTCCGACTGCCTGAGCAGGTTTACTTACTACAAACATGGTTCTTACATTTCATGTTACAATTTTGTGTAGAGCCTGAGAAGAGATAATATGGTCCAGCAGTGTTCTGTCAATTTTGGCTCACATAAACCATCAGCATGCATTCATTTATCTGCTCAGGGAGGCTAATGTATTCCTATGTATCTGATCAGAGACATTTGAGATCAGTTCAATCAACATTGATCACTCAGAACACAACATGAATAGTCAGCATTAATTGATGTCCATATAATGAAACACCACCTTCAAAGATTATGCACATAAGAACAGTTGAGAATTAAAGGCAAAGAAGTGGTGAGAATGTAGTATCAAGGAATGGTATTAGTTTCTCACACATGTCCATAAAATTATAATAGGGATATTTTGTGGATCTTTTGTGCTAATTGCATTTTTGACAAACCCCTACAACCATATTGTGTTATCATATTATTAATATTAATTGATGGTCAATTCTCTAAAATTTTTTTAATGTTTTCTTTCAGAAACAAAAGTTATGTTTACCCACAGCTTGCATGAACTTTTTGGCTTCCTACTACGAACTGCAAGGCAAGCAGGTATGATCAAAGCAAACAGTATGATCAATGCAATTGGATGGTCTTACTGCTGCATCCAATTGTAATTAAAGAACAAAGGCGCAATCATGTTTAGTTATAACCAAAGCATTTTTGATAGACAAGAACTCATGAATCTGCTGAGACATTTCTCTCTAATAGCTGTCAAAGACTCCAATTAGTAGATAAATTATTATACATGACTCTCAGTGTATATTTCAGAAAGTTCATGACATTTGGCTTCAATATTTTAATGATATATATATCATTAGATACAACTTCCAGGGTCTCATGTGGATCTACTTTTTATACTTGTACTTACATAACAGCTTCCAAAATATTTATTGTTTACGTTTTGAAGATGGACAAGTAAGAAATACTGTGAAACGTCAAATGTTTGATGAAGACAACAATTGATGACGCATTTATATTCACAAGGAATCAAAAGTATAAGTTTGTCTGGGAATCTTAGAGACAGAATGAGTAGTGAATTTAATCAGATAGTCATTAGAACCATCAGTATGCATACAATTCAACAATTCTTGGATGAGACTTTGTACCTTAGTCTGTATGGAGTTTTATTTTAATTTAATTATCTTTCTTTTTTTCTTTATACCCCTTTATGCCTTGCAGTGTTGGTGGTAGAAGAATTCTCTGGAGATGGCCTTTTCGTGTGCCTCATATATGTATATATATAGTTTTCATGGTTGGTTGGTTCGTTGCTGATCCAGTGGTTCATGGGCTCATGCCCAATGCCATTAAATGGCATTATATTGCTGGGAAGTCTGTGGATTTTCGGCCCACCCCAAGACAGAGCCAGAGAATAACTATCACACCTTCAGGAAAGTAGGTTTTAACCTATGCACTGCTCCTAGCCACTGTAGCCAAGATAGGGTTCACTGTGCTCATTCCCCGCCACTAATTGACTACTGGTTATGCCAAACAACAAAATAAGCACACAATTGTATAGATGACATGCCATGAAGCTTCTCTAAGAAGATAACCTCAATATAACGGCATGTCATCCACTAAGGTTTACTGTTGCATGGGTGGTTTGTCTAGTGGGCCATTGGTGAGACCCACAGACGCAACCACATGCGTATATAGTTTTCATTGATTCTTTTCTTTCTGTAATCCATATTTTGCATGGTCTTCATGGTATAGTAATGCTTTTTTGAGGAATACTATCTGATGGTAGTCTGGAAGTATGTGAAAACCACTTAATCTGCTGTCTTCTTATGTAAATCCAGGATTGGCATTGTGTTTGTTAGTCGTCTGATGTTTTAATTTCTGATTCTGTCTTTTATTGTTACTCCAAGAATTCTATGTAGACAGGTCATTTCTGTTGTAACAAGTTTTCTTTTGTTGCTAGTGTCCACGTTTGACATTGGTAACACAGTGATGATATATATGATCATTTTATATAGTGCAGTTTTAGTATTTATGTTCACATGCTTTATATGTTTTTGTAGTTGTTCCTCTGATGTTGATATTATTACTTGATCATCTGCAAAAAGAAGTTCACTCAGGAGATCTTTAATGTTGTCTTCATCATTAGTGTTGGCAATTTTACATATAAAATCGAAATATTTAATGAATAACAAGGGAGATGTTACAACAAAATTATTCTTATTAGTTAAACCACGCCTGTTTGTGGATAACTCATATGATGCCATTTGAAATTTTACACATCAATGCCAACCATGAATATTGTGAACCTTACACACACATAGAAGGGGAATTCACCTCCGCTTGAAGTTATGAGAGTACAATCTATTGTGAAGTTTTGCAGCTGTGGTCATCTTATGAAGATCATAGGCAATATAATCTGGCAGAAGTGTAACTTGCATACACACCAACAATGGTTCTCCATTATAGCTGGCTACTTGGTCACAAAATTGATTGCTTCCTCTTGTTCTGTTTTATATTCCCCATTTGGCCTCCTGCGTTGTGTTATGTTTCATTTTATATTCCTCAGTTGGACTCATGTTATGTTATATTACATTTTATATTCCTTAATTTGGCCTCCTGTGTTGTGTTATATTTTATTTTATATTCTCAGTTGGCCTCCTATGTTGCATTGTATTTCATTTTATATTTTTTTGTTGGCCTCTTATATTGTGTTATATTTCACATTACACTTAGATTCATTAAATTTATATGCCTGCTAAACAGGTATGTACATACAAATTCAGAAACATTTTTTGTGAATAAATTATCAATACATTTTTCTAAATAATGTTTGTTTACTAAAAGTGACACTGGCCAATTTAAGTACTCAAATATTTTTTCAAAAACTGACATGACCAGTAGTTTTTGTGCATATCATTAATTAAAAATATTCACTTTTGTCAGAGTGGTATTGATGAAGTTGCCAACCTTGAGGATATTGAAAAGTTTTGTAACATATGTATCATACCTCTATGGTCATCCCATGGTTTGTCAGTTATCATTGAAAATATGAGGTAAGCTAATTTAATTTAAAGATCAGATTTTTAGTATGATTGTGTTTTTTTTTATGCTAATCAGTTAGGATTGTCTCTGAACAATATATTCTTGTTCAGCATTCATTCTCATACTCCCGCTAGATATCTCATGTAGCAGGATCATGGTCCTACTAGATTTCCAGTAGGGCATAGTCCAAATACATCATAGTTCCATGTTATTTGCCCCAAAAGCTCAACACATCTATCTTCTATATACTCTCTAAATGGAGTATATGTTCCATTTATTTTTCATTCACTGAAAGACAATGCATAATCCAACAAAATGAAAAACAAGAACACTGTTCACAGCAACATTGCTGTCATCTGTTATTTACATTACACTACTGTGAACATGCCCGCATGTGTTTCAAAAATAAAAGTCACTTTACGCATACAGAAATTCTTCACTGCATCCAGCCACTGTTCCCAAATGTATCCTGCCTGAACTTTCACAATCATGCTCATCGAGTATGCAGGCATGCTCGCAGATAGTCTGCGAGCAGACCCATTGCAAAGCTTTGATTACTGCCAAAATCTCCATTGTCATGCTGCTTGTCATCTGAGCAAATGCACCACTTTCCTCTCTGATGGTTTCCCCCCACCTTTGAGCTGTGAAGGCCCAGGCACTTCTGATGTGTCTCTCAACCAATCCATCTGTTATGAGCATGTTATTAGGCAGTGTAACTAATAATATTGAAGCAAAACAAGAATATGTATCCACCTATATTAGAAGGCTTAGCTGGAATTACACCAGACATGCGCTGCAAATGGATACCAAAAGACTCCCCTGTCAAGCTTTGATGTGGTCACCAAAGATCAAGTGAAAATGAGGAAGACCAAGAGAAACCATACATATAACTATTACAAGATAACGCTTCACCACCAGTGTCAGAAAAAATGAAGACCTAAACAAATTGCAATGAAACAAGACATAGAAATCTATGACATCAATCCTATGTGCCATCTTTGGCCCTAGAAGAATAACTAAATAATTAGTGAGTGTGTTATTGGTGAATATGTTATTATTGAGTATGTTATTGGTGAGTATGTTATTAGGAAGTGTTATTGGTGAATATGTTATTGATATGTTATTAGGAAGTGTTATTGGTGAATATGTTATTGATATGTTATTGGTGAGTATGTTATTAGGAAGTGTTATTAGTGAGTATGTTATTGGTGAGTATGTTATTGGTGAGTATGTTTGTGGTGAGTATGTTATTGATGAGTATGTTTGTGGTGAATATGTTATTAGGAAGTGTTATTGGTGAATATGTTATTGATATGTTATTGGTGAGTATGTTATTAGGAAGTGTTATTAGTGAGTATGTTTTTGGTGAATATGTTATTGATATGTTATTGGTGAGTATGTTATTAGGAAGTGTTATTAGTGAGTATGTTTTTGGTGAATATGTTATTGATATGTTATTGGTGAGTATGTTATTAGGAAGTGTTATTAGTGAGTATGTTATTGGTGAGTATGTTTGTGGTATGTTTGTGGTATGTTATTGATGAGTATGTTATTGGTGAGTATGTTATTGGTGAATATGTTATTAGGAAGTGTTATTAGTGAGTATGTTATTAGGAAGTGTTATTGGTGAGTATGTTATTAGGAAGTGTTATTATTATCTATTACTTTTTAGATGGCCCTCTTATTATTATACTCAACTCAAGATGAAAAAAAATTGTTATTTACTGAATAAATAAACTATTCTTTCACTGAAGGAAGACATTACTTTTTTAATTCATCAAATAAGAACATCTGGGGTCAATTATATTGAAAATCAAAGAATTGAAATATTTCAACCACTTAATGAGAATGAACCAGAGAATTGGCCAGCAACAAGAGCATTCAACATGACAATGTAAAAAGCAAGATACAGAGGAAGACCAAGAAGAAGGTGGATTGAAGGAGTTACCAACATTCTGAGAATTACTGCATATCAAGTAACCAAACATGCTATAGGCCTGAAATCTGATCATCATTCAGTTCTTGCAACAAAAGCAAGAAAAAGACAATGGATAGATAGAATAAAGAACTATTTTTTGTTCACTGAATTAAATTATAATTTTATGCCTTGAAAGGATAAATGAATTGTTTCATAAGCATTAATTTTTTTTTTTAATTTTAAAATAATTAATCTTTCAATACCAAAAACTACAGCAATTTTTTTCACGATTTTTCATCCTCAACAGCTCTCATTCCAATTTACTAGCAACAAGATGTACCTTGATCTCTGAGACAGCATCAAACATTCCATCACTTTGTGTGTATAAAGTTATTGAGAATGAAGATAACATATCATCTGATTCTGATACAACCTTTGGGAAGTGGCATATAAACATGCCAATACTCAGACCTAATTCCCCATTTGGTTTTCTGGTGTCCTTGCTGCGGTTAATGCTGGCGCTCTGTAAGAGACATAAGGCTATGATACCTAAGGTATGAACTTTGTTTTAAAATTTTCAGTCATTTGGCCAACTTGATCTTCACTCGTTGTTTACTCCAAATATAAGCAACCATGCTGTCATTTTATTAGCTCTCATTTCCAGGCACTCTTATGTTAATGAAAATAAAAAGTATAGCTGTGTTTGCTTTCTTGAAATAGTTTTTCTTGGGAAGCAACTGGGTAATGTGAAATTACTGCTATCAGAGGGGAAAGAAGACGAGGAGGAAATATAAAAGCATGGACAAACAACATCACGGACTGAATGCAACAAGATAATTCTCACTCTTCTGCATTGCTGAAGATAGAAATCCCTGGAGGATTCTCTGTGTTGATACATTCAATGTGGTAGCTCTACGACCCTGACAGGTTACAGGTTTAGAATTTTGGAAGAGGTGATTATTGCAACATTTTATTTATTTAAATATTCATTGCATCATAATTTTAAAATCCATTCTTAGGCTAGTGACCTTACTCAGAATTTTCTTTTATTATTCATTTTTAACTTCCATGCACCAATGAAACAGCTTCTTGAACTGGTTGTAAGCAGGAAGGACATATTGGTGTATATGACAAAGACATGCTCAGACAGCAAGTCAGTGTTCCGCACAGCTTTCTTGACAAGAATGGAGAACTTGTTTCAGTACTACTGGCTCAAATGCTGCACATTGGTGGTATGTATGTGTAAGCAAATTAGTAAACAGTGTTGATATCACTTCACATTGTTGTGTATGTGTTAGTAAATAATATTGATATCACTTCACATTGTTGTGTATGTGTTAGTAAACAATATTGATATCACTTCACATTGTTGTGTATGTGTTAGTAAACAATATTGATATCACTTCACATTGTGTGTATGTGTTAGTTAGTAAACAATATTGATATCACTTCACATTGTGTGTATGTGTTAGTTAGTAAACAATATTGATATCACTTCACATTGTGTGTATGTGTTAGTTAGTAAACAATATTGATATCACTTCACATTGTGTGTATGTGTTAGTTAGTAAACAATATTGATATCACTTCACATTGTGTGTATGTGTTAGTAATCATTGACAATATGACTTCACATTGTGTGTATGTGTTAGTAATCATTGACAATATCACTTCACATTGGCTGTAATATGACCTTTTTCATCTCTTAGACAGTTCTTGTGTTTAGATATTGTGAATTGTAGAATTCATTTCAAGATGCAGATGATGTCAATGAGGTTGAGAACGTACACATACAGAGAATGTTAGATATGGGAGTATTCAGAGTTGAGGGGAGGAAAAGTAAATTTTATGGAAAGTCCCGAAGATCGAACAATCAACACCTGACCGGAACTATGAGTCTACATACACTGGGATGGATGCTGGAGCGGAGGGCGGAGCACTTATGGGAATGTCCCGTGTGCTGTGAAGCCAGTTTCTAATCAAGAATTGTAGAATGAATCACTGTTGTTGTGCATTGATCTTTGCTTTATTCATGGCCACTTAGTTTTCTAGTCTGTTCCTGAAAAGCGTTTCAAATATTTCTTCACCTTTGATTAGTGTCTGTCTACATGCACCACAGCCCTCTGCCACATTTTCCAAGCAATTTAGATCAACAAAAAATCTTTTATTGAGCGCATAAATCTTTGTAAATTTGCACAAAATAGAGCTTCATAGAGTCAAAAAAAAGGCACAGCATCTTGTGAAAAGAAGGTAAAACAGCAGAGTAGCTAGAAAGTCATGGGTAAATCAAAAACTATCTACAGTGGTAATCTCATGTCCAAATACATTTGTAACCAGACTAGGGCATATTAACTCAATGAATTTCAGAAGTGGATGTAACAAATGGTCATCATCACTTGTGATTGATGAACAACAATTTTGTATCTCAGTAGTCTGCCCATAACTCTTTTCCCTTCTGAAAATTCGCCAAACAATATTTGCTGTGAAATAAGATTCATTCTGTGCACATGATCCAGCCCACCTTGATTGTCTACTATTCAATATTCCCATTATTGTATATATTAAGTTAGTTAACAGTGTAGATTGGTTTCACATTGGTTTCTTAGTTAGTTGACTGATCATCATCTCTACAAACTGGACACGTCCATAATTGCTCCGGTCTCTCCCAGAGTGTATCCACCATTACTCTTCTGCTGACAGTACCAGTCCTATGCTGGTTGACCATCATTCTTCTGCACCCTCCAAAATGTTCACTTCTAGAAACACCACATTTCAAACACTGATCTTTAATCATGTGCATAGACTGTTGATTCTACACAGCCTGTTTCCTGTTTTTTTTTATGCTCCTTCTGTGAAGACTCCAATGGCTAGAACACATTAGGAGGATGGAAGATGACAGAATACCAAAGAATCTACTTTATAGATAATTACAGTCTAAAAAACAAGATCTCAGGGTCGATCTCTCCTTCAGTACAAAGACATAAGCAAATGGGATATGTATGATATAGGAATTGATACAGAATCATAGGATAAGAATGTCATGGATCTTGTTGGATGCAGGGGAAAGATCAAGAATTATATAAAGACAAAGGAGAAAGTTATAGGAAATAGTGCATGGGCTACACGTCTAAAAAAAGACACTTATCAGCACACGGTGGTACAGTGGGTCTGTGATTCCTTGTGCTTGTCATGGAAAACTATGTAATTCAGATTGGTCTTGTGAGTCACATCCATCATTTCCATGGATGGTAGATTGTATTTCTTATAGCACAACAATAATACTGTCTGGAAAGATGGAAAAGTGACTACTATGTAGGTGTAGGCCATGTAGTTACATTTCATGTAGGTATAGGCTATGTAGTTAGATTTCATGTAGGTGTAGGCCATGTAGTTACATTTCATGTAGGTATAGGCTATGTAGTTAGATTTCATGTAGGTGTAGGCCATGTAGTTACATTTCATGTAGGTGTAGGCCATGTAGTTACATTTCATGTAGGTATAGGCTATGTAGTTAGATTTCATGTAGGTGTAGGCCATGTAGTTAATTTCATGTAGGTGTAGGCTATGTAGTTAGATTTCATGTAGGTGTAGGCCATGTAGTTAGATTTCATGTAGGTGTAGGCCATGTAGTTACATTTCATGTAAGTATAGGCATGTAGTTACATTTCATGTAGGTATAGGCATGTAGTTACATTTCATGTAAGTATAGGCATGTAGTTAGATTTCATGTAGGTGTAGGCTATGTAGTTACATTTCATGTAGGTGTAGGCCATGTAGTTACATTTCATGTAGGTGTTGGCCATGTAGTTACATTTCATGTAAGTATAGGCCATGTAGTTACATTTCATGTAGGTGGCTCAGAATGGTTATAATTTAATCAGGTATGAATATTCTACATGACAATATTTATAAATATATTTCTAGAGTTCTCCTGACATGAGTTTGGCTCACAGAGTTGCCCTACAGCTCATAGCCAGAGTTCACCATGGGGATGAGCATATGGTGCATGACCTCATTTGTACTGTGTTGTTTTTTCCTGGCTTTGTCACGTAAGTTCTGTTAATTAATTCTAACTTGATCTTTGCTGATATGTTATTCTAATGTGCAAGTTTTGTTACCCTTGACAGTAACAAACAAAGCTAAAGTTGAAGCTATCCACTGACAAAGGATAAAGTTTTGAGTTAAACTAGACTAGTATGATTATCTGTTTTTGTTCCTGGACGGATGTGGATGGAGGGTAATGAGTAAGTTGACAGTCTGATGAACATGGATACCGTATCAGATGTTACAGAAATGGATTGTGCTGACATACTGAATGCAATGTGCAATTTTATCTATTCAAAGGTTTCTCAGAAGTGTAAATCTGCTCTCAATACTGTGGGAGATTCAAGTAAAATTTCAGAACATCTTGGAAATGTCGACATAATAGATGTAACGCAAGACTAATAAATTAATACTGAACTGACATTGTGATCCTCTTTCACAGTTAAGAAAATCGAGCAATTACAGGCTTCAGAGGATCAAGCAATTATAAAGTTTGGTAGGTGGACAGATAGAACACAGTTCATTTGATCCAGGTGGACAGATAGAACACAATTCTGCTGATCCAGGTGGACAGATAGAACACAACTCTGCTGATCCAGGTGGACAGATAGAACACAGTTCTGCTGATCCAGGTGGACAGATAGAACACAACTCTGCTGATGCAGGTGGACAGATAGAACACAGTTCTGCTGATCCAGGTGGACAGATAGAACACAGTTCTGCTGATCCAGGTGGACAGATAGAACACAACTCTGCTGATCCAGGTGGACAGATAGAACACAGTTCTGCTGATCCAGGTGGACAGATAGAACACAACTCTGCTGATGCAGGTGGACAGATAGAACACAGTTCTGCTGATCCAGGTGGACAGATAGAACACAACTCTGCTGATCCAGCTGCTCCTGCAGTTTGCCTTGTTCCTCATGTATTGGTACTACCTTTCCTTTAGAGTTAACAAGACAGGCAGAGACATGGATTATGCTTCACAAGCAACACATGATCTCTATATTTCAGAGTCCAGGCATTTCTTTATGGAGAGGTATACTCCATCCCTGGTCTCGGAATCAAAATGGGAGATGGTAGTTAGAGGTTACAAGTTCTTGTCAATTGTTGAGTCTAACAGGGACTGAACCAATCCATACAACGGTACTAAATCGCCTAGCAACTCTCGTACACGAGATTTTCCATAGTAGACTAACCGCATCTCCCAAAAAAGATGCAATTTTGTCTAGACATCATTCAAAATGTGCACTCAAGTCACTGAGAACGGACCAGTCGAGACAAGGACTATTACAACAACAAACATCTTGTACAAGTATCACATGTCAATTGGTATAGACAAAGGACATCAAAGGCTATTTTTGATGGCGGGAGACACTTTTGGTGTCACTGATCAACTAATGTCCACCTCGAGCTAGGCAGTCCCAAAATGGTATTGACAAGAACAGGATACCATGGATCATGTTGCATGGATAAAAAAAGATCAGGAATGGTATAAAGACATAAGTGACAGTGATAGCAGATAGATAAAGTGCTCATGTTAAGAAGTCACACAATAGCACATGATGGTACAAGTAGGCATGTGATTCCTTGTGGAAGACTCTTTGTTCTTCTTCTTCTTCTTTCGTTCGCTAATAATGTCTATATCTGCAGTGTTGTTTCTTGTATAAATTGGTCAGTGTTTTCAATTTCTTGTTTTTTACCATAAAGTTTAACATTCATTGGTGTATCAGAAGGCCAGTATGTGCATCTTAATGTGTCATAGTTTGCACATTCTTGAAGGATATGTTCTGAAGTCTGGTTGACTTGTCCACAATTATACTTTGCTGTTGTGCCAATTAAAAATGTTGTATACATATGGCTGTTTAGTCTATTGTGTCCAGTTCAGACTCTTTGTAACTCAGATTGCTCTTGTCAATCACATCCATCATTGCTATGGATCATTGATTATATTTCTTATAGCACAATAATATTATCATTTGAATAACAGAAAGGTCCCTACTACTGCTATAGTTTAGTAAATCATATTACATTTTATGTTTGTTTAATCTGTCTTACACTGTGATTTTTCTCTTGTGATATCAGTCTTACATTTGTGATAGTTTTCTGTAATACATTTTGCAGAGAAGGGGAAGAAATCCAATTAACCTCTCAAGCAATGGAGACATTGAATATGTCTGAAACTGTGCATGTGACAAGTGCCACTCAAGAGGAGATTAGTATAAGTAGTCATCAGCTGCTGCAGGAGGCTTACTCTTCCTTGGCAAAAATTAGAGGACATTATCTTTTATCATTTGGGGGCATGGAGAAAACTATGCAAGATTCAAGGTAAATTAATTTATGTATAATGTTGCAAGCATTCTGTTTGCTAGCTATTAAAAGATCTTTTATGTGAATGTTGAATCGTCTATGTGAATAGTGTCTATGCAAAAAGTGACTTCTATGTGAATAATTTTCTATGTGAGTGTCTTCTATGTGAAAGTGTCTTCTATGTAAATTGTGAGTCTGAGTGTTAATGATGTCAATGGTGTCATCTATGTGAATAGTGTTTTTTATTTAATGATGTCTTCTATATTAATTTTCAGTATTCTGTGTTATGATGTCTCCTACGTATATGCATGTTGAATTTTCTGTGAATAATATGTGCTGTTTAACCTTTAGGACGCGTGCGGCAACTTTATTCACCGACATTTCCCCTTCTCTGGTTAGCGAGCAGTGAGTTTATTTGCCGCCGTAGACTGCAGTTGCTAGGTACACTTCAATCAATTAAAAATCTCCAATATTTAATATTTTTTTCACCAGATTTGTTAAATCTGGCATTTTATTCAATTCACTGCCTTTTCCTGCAGTTTTAGACCATATGCCAAATGTCATGTAAATATCGATATTTTTGCAACATATTGATAATTTCAAACAGAAGCATCGCCATGATGGTAAATTCTGTTTCTTCTTTTGCGTTCGTTCTCAAACTCCTGCAGATCTTCAGGATGTAGTCCGGAGAACGGAATGCGTTGTGTCATAGTTTACAGCATTGCTGCAATATCTGCGCCTTTCGACCTGACACATCTGACTTCAGCATGGCTTTGGGTCACTGACCCTATATGGGATGGGACAGCCAACTCCATCCCATAACCTCCTTAGTTGCCTCTACGACATACATGGAAGGTAAACAGTGTTGCTATTCTTTGCTCCCCTTTTGTACCCCAACAAGACCTGGGCAGTAAATTCTGTTTTATAGACGTATATTTTATCGAATTTTCATTAAAAATATTATGGATTGTGATTCAAATGATTATTTATGGAGAGATAAGTCATTTCCACACTCAAAAATTAGTTACACCACGCTGTTATATCTAATTTGATATTAAAACATCAACCAAGTTCGAACGATACATTTCTTGACTGTAAACTCAGCATTCTACAGGTTAACTCCCATTACTTGCAAATAAAACTACATTTTGCTTGTGACATTGAGGGTGAAAGTGAAGAAGAAAGTGTGCTGAAAATTTAGTTTTCCTATTAAAACTGCTAGGTCATTGAACTGCATGCCTACAGTTAGGTTTCAATGTCACTGAACTTCATGTCTAGAGTCAGGGATATAATATAATGCAGTGGTTCCCTGCAAAGTGAAAGGTTATTTATGGTATTTTACATTACAATCAAAATATAAATTTTGGAATAATCGATAAATTGAAACAAACAAAAAAAAGAAACTGCACAATTCAGATATTATTCAAACAATTAGATAAATGTGAGTTATATACATAATTAATTCATTAGCATTTTCATATACAAAATATTGTGGAATCCATGGAAAGAAATATATGTATTAAGGCCAACGGAAGAAAAATATATTATACTGGATCCATGGTAACAAAAACTTAATAACCACTGGTATAATGTGTTGTAGTTTTAATGTCTTTATGTTTCTTATTGTGTTTTAGAAACCTGTTTATGGGAAATCCTGCAGAGATCAAGTCCCAGTTCATCAAAGGTGCAAATGAAAGCCTCATGCCCAGAGACTGGATGTTCATGCCTCTCATTCACGTCTATAACAGGGCAACACAGATGTAAGTTGTAGAAGCATCTGTGATAGTTGTCATATTCTTCTTCTTCTTTCGTTCACTTGAAACATGTCTATATCTGTAATTCTGTCTCCTTAATAAAACTCACTGTCTTTTGTAGCTCATACAGTGTCCCATAGAGCTTTGATTCCAGTGTTGTTTCCTCTGGCCAATATGTCTGCCTCAGCGTTTCATGCTCAGAACACTCTTGAAGTATATGTTTGGCACTCTGTGCTGCCTGTCCACATGTACACATGGCCGTGTTGCCAATCTTGAACTTTGTATACATGTGACTGCGGAGTCGGTTGTGTCCTGTTCTGAGACGTAGAATTATACCTTGTTCTGATCTGTTCATAATGTGATAGTCATCTTGTGTTGGTGTTTGTGGCTTTCTTATTGACTTGATCATCTGTTTTTCTGATGGTATGTGATTGGTATATCTGGTTGGTCTTCGGCAGCACCTTCCTTAGCCAGTTGGTCTGCTTTTTCATTTCCTGGAATTCCACAGTGAGAGGGTATCCACTGCATGGTTACCCTATACTGGTAAGACAATTCGCTAAGTAGTTTTTTCAAGTCTGTTAGTTTTCCAGACTGAAGAGCTTGAAGCACTGACCTTGCATCTGTCAGGAATACCACAGGCTGTAGGCCAGAGTTGGAGTTCAGCAGGTTTTTAGCTGCCACACTAATTGCCTGGATTCCTGCATCATAATTATAGTTGTCATATAATGTTTGAAGTGTATGTGACAACCTGCTTTCTGTGACTTCCGGGTTAGTAAGAAAATCTCATTGCTTCAGCTCGCCTTCAGGTCCCGGCAAAACACGATAGGTACTAGTAGTTTATGATATCTTCAGTGCTTTACTTTGAAGAATACACTTGATGATGATGATGAAGTAATCCCTTTATCTGTGTGTAGGTAGCTCTTGACAGCCTATATCATTTCTGATAAAAGCACAAGTTGAGTAACTGAGGTGACACCCGATATTTTATACGGCTTGTTATCTCAGAGTCAAAGTATTCATTTAGAGGGCTTATTGGATGCATGTTTAGTCCCTGAAGGGAGGCATTCCAGTGCAGCAGTATCCCAGGATCATCACGTTTTGCCATTCTGTAGCAGATTCTTCTTGGCTAACTAATCATCATTCTTATGTCAGCTTAAATTATCCAACTGCATGATGTTAATATGACATACCCTGCCACATAGGAGTGTTACAGAAGGACAAAGGTGTAATGTCTACTGGTCTGTATCTTTTTTGTCATCCAAGTGAATTATGTGAAATTGAGACATGTCATGCATTTATAACCCATTGTCATCCAAGTGGATTATGTGAAATTGAGACAAGTCATGCATTTATAACCCATTGTCATCCAAGTGGATTATGTGAAATTGAGACAAGTCATGCATTTATAACCCATGAGTAGGAGACAACAGAGCATACAACATGAAACATGCATAACTGAAAATGAATGTTGAATTGATTTTCACTGGAAGCCTCACTATAGTGTCATGTCCTCTACGAGAAATATGCTGTTCCGTGTTGGTAGGCCACTTGTAAGGCAGACTTTCCTCATGTCGTGAGAGCACAATTTGTCTAAAATTTTGTACTAGGAGATTGTTTTACATATAATGCAGTTGTCATATCATCCGTTGTTTTATATAGGAAATCTGTGTCTGGGTGCAATGTGTCTCCTCAAGGAATTGAAATGGTAACCAGTGTTTTACATTGGGTCTATGTGCTAGAAATGTGGCGGCCAGTAGAAATGGACAACATTTCTGTTACCTTGCGGTTGACTCGAGTTATGTGTGCTTTCATTGCAGGTAAGTTGTTCTTCATACACTCTCCTCAACCACTGCCTGCTTTAAAATAGCATTTGCTTTCTGTCATTATGTCCAAAATCACATGAAAAATATATGCTGCTGATTGATTGCTTGTTATAAATTGGCTTCATTATAGAGTAGATAATACTCATATCTTTGTGATTGCTTGTTATAAATTGACTTCATTATAGAGTAGATAATACTCATATCTTTGTGATTGCTTGTTATAAATTGACTTCATTATAGAGTAGATAATACTCATATCTTTGTGATTGCTTGTTATAAATTGACTTCATTATAGAGTAGATAATACTCATATCTTTGTGATTGCTTGTTATAAATTGACTTCATTATAGAGTAGATAATACTCATATCTTTGTGATTGCTTGTTATAAATTGACTTCATTATAGAGTAGATAATACTCATATCTTTGTGATTGCTTGTTATACATTGACTTAATTATAGAGTAGATAATACTCATATCTTTGTGATTGCTTGTTATAAATTGGCTTCATTATAGAGTAGATAATACTCATATCTTTGTGATTGCTTGTTATAAATTGACTTCATTATAGAGTAGATAATACTCATATCTTTGTGATTGCTTGTTATAAATTGACTTCATTATAGAGTAGATAATACTCATATCTTTGTGATTGCTTGTCATAAATTGACTTCATTATAGAGTAGATAATACTCATATCTTTGTGATTGCTTGTTATAAATTGACTTCATTATAGAGTAGATAATACTCATATCTTTGTGATTGCTTGTCATAAATTGACTTCATTATAGAGTAGATAATACTCATATCTTTGTGATTGCTTGTTATAAATTGACTTCATTATAGAGTAGATAATACTCATAGACCTGCTACAATGTGACAGAGAATGTAGTAGTTCTTGAGATGAGGGAAAGTAGAGTATAATCTCTCTTTTTGTTTTTGTCTCTTTTGAATGGCTTGTAATGTTCTACAACAGACGAATAATACATATCCATTATACAGAGCTAAAACTAACATATACATGAGAAGCATAATAAATACTCTTGCAGGCCAACAAGAATATCTCATAGCAGTGGTGTGGCATCATAAACTTGTGTAGTTTGGCCATGATCAGTCACGATTATCTTTCCAAAAATATCTTGCAGGGAACAGTTGAGGGTGGAATAGGAGGTCAGAGGAAAGTGTGGATTGATAATTTTAAAGACTGGACAGGATTAAGATTCTTCACACTCAAACAAAGAACTGATAACAGAGAGACATGGTGAAATTTCTGTGTTGATGTTTTAAGAGTGATTCTGCGAAGCTGAAGGGTTGTGAGTTTAATGATGATGATAATGTTCTGCCCTGTTCAAAACTTTTAATACCCGCTCTGATCTGATAATTCCATGCTGGAAGGTCTAAAGTTGTGGTTTCCCAAGAGCCTGGGTCAGTTTCTGCAAGTAGTCCTTGAAGCATTTCTTCAGGACTCCAATTGAACACTTACATACACACAGTTCACCGTAGAAGTCTCTTTGGAAGATGTTTATCTGGCATACGGACGATGTGACCGGTCCAACAAAGTTGAAACCTGGTTTGGTCAACATGGCATAGATGCTTTCCATCTTAGTTACAGCGTATACAATATTGATATATGCTGACACTTAATGATACGAAAACAGGAGACCTATTGGACGCCCTCGTAAAAGGTGGATAGATAGTGTATTAGAGACACTCGGAAAAATAACAGCAGAGGAGGCAAATAGAAGGGCAAAAGACTGTACACTCACTCTCCCCTCAACACCGAAAGGTACATGAGGACAGAAAGAAGAAGAAGCTGACACTTAATTATCAGTCATTTGCGTTCCACAGTGGAGATTAGCAAGTAAGTCATTGGTAGATCAAACACCATCTACTGTGATCGTCATATGCTCAAATCATCAAAGGATCTTTGCTGCCAGCATATGGCTTATTAGCCATCTACAAACTCTTTTCTTTCAATATTTCATTGTGTATGATCTGTCTAGTCCCTGGTGATCTCTGTAACATTGTGGTTCACAACAAAATCAGTATATAGATATAAAGTTAGGAATGCACAAATTTGATAGTTAAATGCATGAATATGATTGGTCTTGGTTATAATTAACATTGGTTTATGCTATTCTTCTTCCTCAGCATTCATTCTCAAACTCCCACTGGATCTTCTTTGTAGCAGGACAATTGTCCTACTAGATTTCCAGCAGGATGTAGTCCAGAGAATGAAAATGCATTGTGCCACCGTTTTATGTGCACCAATGGCCCAACGCATCCATCTTTGGTGGATAATGCTATTCAAAAAAGCATCCTAATGTTGCAGGCAAATTCACAAATGTTCAATATCTGATGTCAGAATGACAAATAATGCTGATAGTTTCTGCATGTTTACTTACAGGAAATGATATTTTTCTTGAGAAACTGGTGAATCAGTGTCTGGCAGGTTTGTTACGTGTTTTTACCACCCAGAGACTACTTGACAGAATGGACTATGAAGAAAAGATCCCAGGAATCACATCATTCTATGACTTGTAAGTTGTTTTCAAATTCAATGCATGCTTTCATTATAACTTCCAGACAGAAAGCATAGAATAACAGCTGTGTTTTTCTGCTTGTCGATAAGTCAAGCTTCAGAGAGGAGTTGGACGCAGCCAAGTAAAACTCTTCCCATGGAAATGCTTCACTGGAGTATCTGCACAAATGAATAATATTACAAGTGCTACATACATTTTCTAAGAATTGTTATATAGAGAGCAAGATAAAGATATTCCTTCAGCAGCAAATAAACAAACTTGCAGGTTATCAAGAACCAATTTTGGATATGTTAAAACAACGTAAATTTGTTTGGTTTGGACATGTAATGAGACACTGCTCACTTTCTACAATTTTTTTATGTGGCAAGGAACAGTCGAGGGTGAAAGGAGAAAAGGTGAAAAAGAAAATCTTGGATTGATAACATCAAGGGATGGTCTGGGCATGATTTTTCTACACAGGTCTTCAGTGTGGCACCCCTACAATCTTGACGGGTTATGGGTCTTAATATTTTTAAACTGGACAACATTGAAATCATTACTAACTTAAAATGGTCCTAATCTGTAGTATCTCGGTGTGCAAAAAACAAATATAACCATAGAAAAACTTTATTTGCTCTCTATTTGAAGATATTCTATGTAGTTAAATTTCTATGTTTCACCGTGTAAATTTATCCAGTATAATTGCAATGAAATCGTTAATAAGCCTAGAATGATGTAATATATATTGCATCACATTGCATAATATGATCATGAACACATCATTCAGAGTTGATTATATCATGTTCTGATGCAATGCAATACTACTACCAGGTGATTGCTGAAGTAAACTGACGTCAGCAGTGTACTATATAAAACCTAGTCAGAAAGGTTGAGCATTTAAAATATTTCAGACTTTGTACGAGACAGCTTAAGCTACTGCTACATAACACTGTTATTATAATCTCTATTTATGTACAATACAAAACAGGACGAACTAAATGACCTGGTTCGTGATTTGGGCTTATCCTAGAACAAGGCAGAATTGCTTGGATCAAGATTTCAACAATGGAGTCTCCTAGAAGATGTCACAATTACTTCATATCAAAAGCGCCACCAGTAGTTGTAGCCTTTCTTTAGATAGGAAAGTAATCTAGTATTCTGTTCCGATATTGAGGGCCTCATGAATGCCTTAAAAATAACTCATGACCCACAAGAATGGAAACTATTTGTAAACTCGTCAAAACTGAGCGGTAAGGCAGTGCTTTTGCACAATAGAAACCAGGGGAAATGGTCAGCTACAGTGCTGGTTGACTATTGTTGGACACTCCCCAGAGATGCTTCCAAACAGCTGTACAAGAGACAGGTGAAGAAATCTAAGAAGTCATTTATGACTTAATTTTGTACAGGTATTCTATTATCTTTTCCACTAAGCCATTAAGCGTCGTGGGGAGTTGAAGTTTTCTGTCCTTGGCCATCTTTGTTGCACTTGCTATGGTTAGGCCATGGTTCTTAATCATTTCTGTTATTGAATTTTCCCATCTTGTTCTTCCTCTTGCCTTGTAGCCATTCTTTCTGCTGTTGTACACCTGGATAGCTGGTTGTGATGGTTCCATTCACACATGGTATCTGAACCAGTTGATCTGCTGTCTTTCTATATATTGCTTGCATGATATGGTCTTTAACATCTTTTTGATGTCTTCATTTCTAATAAGGTATCCTCTTGTGATGTTTATAACGTTTCTCAGGCATTTCATCTCGCATATTTTAATCTTTCTCAAGAGTGTTTTTGTCAGGTATTAGCCGTTTCATTATTAGTTTCATTATTGCACTTCAAAATTGATCCGAAATTACTAATATCCTTTCTGTAACATAACTTTTGTAAAAATTTATTCTGTGTTATTATTCATTGTAAAAACATATATGTTATATATCACTAATAAAACAGACATAGTAGTTGCTATTTGGTGATTTTGTCAAATTTAAGTTGTTCATCTTCAGTTTTTCTATGTTCGATGACACAAAGCCATAGATGAGTCTTCACTAGGGGGAGGAAGTTTACCTTTAAAAAAAAATGTTCATTCATCAATCTTTGCTTGAGGATCTCTTTTGCCCTTGAGAAATGATCTACTTATGGAAAATTGTTTGTGGTTGGTTTATCCACCTTGTAACAAAATTTCTAGTATTGGTCACATTCTGATTTCCTAATGTCTCCAAACTCCCTTCTTGCCCCATTGTGCTTGCATAGACTGGGAAAGAGGCTGTTTGTTTAATGTTTTCTATTCCATTTCACACACACCCCCTCCCCTCACAGCTTTTCTAAAATTTATGTTAGAAAATTAAATCATAACATAATGCTTTGAAATTGTTAACATGTCATAATGGATGTTTACATTATTTAATTTAACTTTTAATCTTCAGAACTATTCTTAGAATCAGAATCATATTTCTATAAAGCTGGCCATCACTAAACATTACTTTTCAATGTAAAACATATACTTCACACACAAAAATTGAATTATTACTCGCCTGCAAATAACATTTAAAAGACTCTGTATTTCATGTACGCAAAACATATTGAATGATGTAATATTCCGGATAAACTATTTTTAGTAATACTATTGCAATATATACTGATTGTCAAAGTTGGTCACCAAGAGTATACACCAGAAAATCAATAATCATCAAGTTTGTTCAGAAAGTGTTAAAAATGTGGATTATACCAGATTGTCAAAGTATGCATAGTTAATATGTGTGACCAGGGCTGTGTATACAAGAAAAGTATGGCGTTACATTCTGTCTGTAATCTAGTTGTACTAATAATAGTTGTCTTATAATCTAGTTCTACTAATAATATTTGTCTTATAATCTAGTTGTACTATTCTAGTTGTACTAATAATAGTTGTTTTATTTGTCTTATAATCTAGATGTACTAATAATATTTGTCTTATAATCTAGCTGTACCAATAATAGTTGTCTTATAATCTAGCTGTACCAATAATAGTTGTCTTATAATCTAGCTGTACCAATAATAGTTGTCTTATAATCTAGCTGTACTAATAATAGTTGTCTTATAATCTAGTTGTACTAATAGTAGATGTCTTCTTCTAGGTATCAGGAACTTCTTGACCATTATGAAGCTGTTTCTTTTGGCGATCCAGTATTTGGACTGTATGTCTTATTGCCTCTACAACAAAAACACAGTTCCTTACTCAGGAAGGCTGTGTGGGGGGAACGGCGAAAGATGCTGCGGACACTGAGGGTACCACTAAAGGAGGTAATAATTATTTTAATTTGATCCTACTTCTTTGACATGTCCTTGGTGGAAAATTGTTCTCAGTGTCACTCTGTAAACTGCTCAGTTCTATGAAAGCTGTCCATCTTCCTCCAGGCCATATTTAGCAATTCCTCTCCTTTTTTCAATAACAGCTAAGCAAGCTTCTTTTGATCTTTCCAGAAAACTATCCCTGAAAGACTAGCTATTTTAAATAATTGTCCATTTTTTTGTGTGTCCAAAATATGTTACCTTGCGTTTTTTTTAAATATTCATGTCATACTTCCTCTATATTGAAGTCTCTGTAGATATATGCATTGGATCGTCTCTTTCTATCTATAATATTCTTCAAAGCTTGTTATAGAATTTGGACATTCATGGATATGTCACTGCCCAAGAAACAATCATTCATCAATTTTATTATGAACATATGTTTCTATAGATTTCACTGGGCGCTGATGGTAACTCAGCAGAGAAAATTTAGAACATGTGAGATGAAATGCCTGAGAAAAATCACAAGAGTGACCAAACTAGATGAAATGATGAATCAGAAGAATGAGTAAATACATGTCCACCGAAGTCAGATGTGTCAGGCCATTGGCGCAAATGAAAGGTGACACAGCGCATTTTTATTCTTTTGACTACATCCTGCTGGAAATCTAACAGGACCATGGTCCTGCTACAACGGAGATCCAGCGGGAGTTTGAGAATGAACGCTGAAGAAGAGGAATACATAAGACCATGCACAGAATACATTGAGAAACAACAAATAAAATGGTTGTATAATAAATAAAATTATATATTGTGTAGCATGGAAATTGCATTAACCTACAGACTGTTTGAAACATGGACTGTGTATAGATGACATGTGAGGAATCTCAATCACTTTCACACAACTTGGCTCAGAAAAATTGTGACTATCAGATCGCAAGACATAATTCCTGATGCCACTGTCTTTGATAGATCTGGTATCCCTAGCATTGACACTATCATGATGCAGACACGGATTCGTTTGACAGGTTATCTGGTATATATGCCAAATCATAACCTGTCAAAGATACTTCTCTATGGTGAGCTGGAAAAAAGTATATTATCTCCAGTTGCCAAAGAAGTGCTACAAGGACACATTAAAGAACTCACTGAATGCCTTTGAAATAGACCAAGATACATGGGAAGAACTTGCACAAAATAGAGCTACATGGCACTCTACAGTCAAAAAAGGTGCAGCATCTTGTGAAAAGAAGAGAAATGCAGAACCTCAATGTGGAGAATAGCTAGAAGGTCAAAGGTGGATAAAAACAATCTACAGTGGTCATCCCATGCCTGAACTGTCCAAGGACATTTGTGACGAGAATATGGCTTATTAGCCATCTATGAACCCATAGTTAAGAACAACTGAATTTTAAAAGTGGGTGTAACAAATGGTCATCATCACTTGTGATGGTCAATCAGCACACACATTTAAAAAAAATGAGTTTACTATTATTCTGCATTTTTTCTATTTATTATTGTATTGTTATTGTTTGACAAAAGATCTTATCCAAAATTATAAATATGTTTTATCCTTCTTTATTATAACTATTTGTATTATCTTATCATTATTGTTATTAGTTTCTGTAACATATACTTACTTACCTGTTATATAATATTTATATCATGAACTTCTGGTTGAGTTGTTGTGGGTTTGGAATGCAACATGGAAACAGTCCTTGTTGTTGTGATTATTGTTATTTAGTTCTACATTGTTTTGTTTATTTTGATAGTTAGTATTATAGCTTTATATAGTCTGTGATCACGTATTTGTTTTGTTACTGTGGCACTCCCCACTCTATCGGACATCCTCTGACATTTTGGTTATTTACACTACTATATGGTGATCAGGTGAAGAACAATAACCAAAATACTACTGGAACATTCAAGAAGAACTGATTTACAGGAAATATTGCCATAAAGATTTTTTATTTTATATCAGTGATATCCCTTATATCTGTAAGCAGTTCCTCTGACATCTTGAACCGAGGACCATTTCAAATCTACTGTTCAGGTCACGCAGATCAGAGGCCAAAAAAATATCTTTGGCAAGCAATGTATCATGGATTGAACAGTGATAAACAGAGACATGGCTTAGTTAATTTGGGTAGCCATGGGTACACAACAGTAATGAAGAGGAGGCTGAAAAAGACAATGTACTTGTTCAGAGAATGATGGAAATAGGTGTGACCGGGGAAATAGGGAGAAACTGTCCTCTCTGGAAAGATCTGAAGAATACATACAAAAAATGACTGTGATACTGAGCACACTTATGTGGCTGACTGGAACACTCAGCACACTTATTAGGCTGACTGGAACACTCAACACACTTATTAGGCTGACTGGAACACTCAGCACACTTATTATGCTGACTGGAACATTGAGCACACTTATTAGGCTGACTGGAACATTGAGCACACTTATTAGGCTGACTGGAACATTGAGCACACTTATTAGGCTGACTGGAACACTCAACACACTTATTAGGCTGACTGGAACATTGAGCACACTTATTAGGCTGACTGGAACATTGAGCACACTTATTAGGCTGACTGGAACATTGAGCACACTTATTAGGCTGACTGGAACACTCAGCACACTTATTAGGCTGACTGGAACACTCAGCACACTTATTATGCTGACTGGAACACTCAGCACACTTATTAGGCTGACTGGAACATTGAGCATATTTATTTGACTGACAGGGACACCGAACACATTTATGCGACTGATGGATGTGTAAGTTGATCACTTGTGAGGGTGATTACCTAGAGCAGTGATTTTGTTTCCTTATCAAGAATCTTGTTTCTGATTTTTAAAATATATTTCTAATACATTTTCTGCTCTTGTGCACAGATGTTGATACCTTTACAAAACTACCTTCAACCAGAAGAGTCAGACCTAGAACTCTTACAGATGTATATTTCAGCATTGTTAAACAAAGCTGTTCAGTCATTGTGGTCTCCAGTCATGTATCTGATTGCAGTTCATCATGTCAACAGATTCATTTACATATCTCATGATGATGGCAATGAAGCTGTTCGAGCTCATATTTGGAAGCAGATCTTAGCTGATGAGAATAAAGTAAGTATAATATTAATGTTATAGATTAATCCCTTAGCTGCAGAGGTATCCTTAAGGATATGATGAGGGGTTGCTGCCATTTTGCAGAGACCTTCTCCTGAATTTCCCAGGGAAACAATTCATCTGAATGCTCTATTATAAGCATCAACATAGATTTTCCCTGGGAAACTAAGAAGAGGAGGATCTCCGCAAAATAGCGGTGACTTTCCACCATATCCTTAAGAATGTCTCCACAGCTAAGGGGTTAACAACAGTGTGACCTGCCATCCATGTCATAATAGGCCATTAAGGAGGTTTAGTGTAGATTTGACTATCTCATCCATAGTTCAAAGTGACCCAAATGCCATTCTGAAGTCTTAATTTTTCAAGTCAAAAGACACAGATATCATAACCAAACAAGAAACTATGACACAACACATTCATTTCTCATGACTACATCCTGCTAACCAGTAGGAGTTTGAGAGAAATTGCACCAGGAGTTGCTCTTATTAAACAGACATAGATGGTTATATTTGATAATATCACCATTATGAAGTGGAAGCTATCATAAAGATTGTATATGGGGGGGGGAAGAACAATTGGTAGCATATCCTATTCAAGATGTAGTCATCAACCAAGAATTTTTTTGGCTATAGTGATTTTCTTGACAGTGTTTACATTCAGTAGCTTATCATTTCTTTCTGAATGGTCAGGAAGCACAATTGCCTGTGGTAGGATTTGAACTGTCAACAGTTGCGCCGCCACAGAGCCGGACGTGGAATAATAGACAGAAAATTACTAGAAATATTGGTAGTGAAAACAGAATTACTAGTAATCAAATAACTAAGGCCTAGACAACTCTATATGGTATATGAGAGTGAACAATGAAGATAAAGACTGAGTGGTTTAATGATGTCACATATGTTGACAAACATAGAGGTCAGTCTTTGATAGATAGTGTACTGGAAGGATGAATTCAAGGTGAATTATTAAGACAGTTAAACAGATGCTAATTGGTTCTTTTAGATCATTTCTTTTGGCAACTTATCAGTTGGTTGTGAAGAATGTGAAGAACACCGTACAATCAGCCTCATGAGTCAAATAACCAAATTACTTCTCAGAATCATCATGAAGAGAGTGAGAAACAAAATAAAACCAGAAATAAGTCCAGAACAATGTGGTTTTGTAGAAGGCAAAGGCACCAACAATGCTATTTATATATTGAGAACACTAATAGAGAGGTCTATAGAGGTAAAAACAGATCTGTACCTCTGTTTTATAGACTACACTAAAGCTTTTGACAAAGTTAAACATAGCGAAATTATACACATGCTAGAGAATCTGAACATTGACAGCAAGGATTTAAGAATAATCAAGAACATGTACTGGCAACAAACAGCAGCAATAAGAGTAGGATATAAATTTGGCCCTTTTCAACAAATAAAACAAGGAGTCAGACAGGGATGCGTACTTTCACCAGACCTGTTCTCTCTATACAGTGAAAACATATTGCGTGCAATAGTAGATATCCAAGGAGTATCAGTGGGAGGACATAACATAAATAATTTGAGATATGCAGATGACACTGTTCTGATTGCAAAAAGTGAGGAAGACCTTCAAAACTTAATTAAAGTAGTAGTCACAGAAAACAAAGAGGAATGCCTCTTCCTAAATATCAAGAAAACAGAAGTAATGGTTATTTCAAAGAAAGAAAATAACACACCTTGCAAGATCATAGTGAATGATACAGTATTAAAACAGGTCCACCAATTCAAATATCTAGGTACAATTATTACAGCAGATGGAAGAAGTTCAACAGAAATAAGATGCAGAATAGGACAGGCAATAACAACATTCAGAAAAATGAAAAATATACTGTGTAATATGACCTTGTCATTAGAGGTGAGAAAGAGAGTTCTGCAGTGCTATATAACTCCTATACTAACATATGGGTGCGAGTCTTGGACAATAAACAAACTGGAAAGTGGGAGATTGGAGGCAACAGAGATGTGGTTCTACAGAAGAATGCTGAGAATACCATGGACTGCCAGAAAAACTAATGTAGTGTTAAAAGAGTTAAATGCGAAACGGACCTTAATCAACAATATAAGAAAAAAGCAATCTTCTTTTTTTGGCCACTTCATGAGACAGGCAGGTTTAGAGAACATAATCACAACAGGCAAGATTGAAGGCACCAGAGATAGAGGGCGACAACGTGAGAAAATATTGGACAGTTTGACAACCGGGCACGGCAAAGAAACAACGACTTTGATACATAATACTGTGGACAGAGAGCTGTGGAGAGCCATGACCGCCTACGCCACCCTGCATGGCACCTGATGATGATGATCAGTTGGTTACTGATACAGTCGACTGTGGGTTCCTTCCATTTGCCCCAATGCCATTGTGTGGTACATGTTTGTAAATCTTTGTATTGTTCCAGATAAAAATAGAGCTAACCTAAAATGTGAATTAAACATGTTATATTTATATGAAAGTAATATTTACCTCAGACTGGGTATATTTGGACAGGCGGTCCAGGACTTAAAATAAAATTTGTGTACATGTTTGAAATTTGGTGTTCATTAGCACTGCAATAATGTTGCATTTATATTTTTGAATATATATATATGTGAGAGAGAAGATTAAGAGTGTAGTTGTCAGTGCAATGGGGTTTTTTTGCCAGATAAATTGTTTAATTGTTTAAAGCCCCAATATCGATATGCAATATTTCTTATCTCATGGTCAGATTGATTATTTGATTGATCTTCTAAAATTTGTGCATAGGTCTCTGATGTGATCTACTACAAGCAAGCTAATATAAGCATGCCTCATGGATTTCAACTCTATGACGTACTACCACAGGGCAGGCAATCCACTTTAGAACAAAGGAGAACTAGCAGAACACATTAGCAGTGTTTTTTCAACAACGGTTGCTGTATATGTGTGTATTTGTAGTATGTTATTATACGGTCTGGTTTCACATGTTTGAGATTCCCCCCTTTATAATTAAGTCTACAGCCAAAACAAGGCCTATGATAACTGGACAAAGCTCAGGTCTTTAAATATCTGCCCAGGCTAAGCTTTATATAAATGTTATCTATATGCTTACCACCATCAGTAAAGATGTGAATGGTAACCCATTATAAAAGAATCTAATTTGTAATATAAAAGAATATGTTAAACTTTATCATCATCATGTGATGTGCTAACTGGCATAGGTGATCATGATTTTAACACTATCCTACCCTGTAGTATTGTGTCTCAGTACCATCACTGACTCTCCACAATGCCATGATGTCCAGTATCTTCTCTCCCAATCATCCTGTCTCTTTTTTTTCAAAATTTCATCCCTTTATCCTAAATCTAGCAATGGAGTGACTAAAAAGAAGCAGCTTTATCCACCAAGCTAAACAACTCCGTAGACAACTGACAGTCCTACCTGAAGTTGACAGCCCCTTAAGGTCTGTACCAGAACAAACCCCTTGGAGTGAAAGTCATGGAGTACCAATATACATTCAGACCCACGTGAAAAGAATACTAAGCGAGGATGAACAGAACGGTGTGCAGCGAAGGTCAGTCACCCTCAGTGTCCTGGACGATGAATATCCACAAGATATATGGGTCTGAGTATTCACAGATGGGTCAGCATAGAATGCAGTGAGGAATATAGGTGCAGGTGTATATATAGAATATTCACACAAGCCTAGAGATACAATCAGAACATCAACAGGGAAATTCTGCAATAATTGTGATACAGAAATCCAGGCAGTTAGGGTGACAACTGAAAAACTGCTGAATTCCAACCATGGTCCACAGCCTGTGGTATTTCTGACAGATGCAAGATCAGTGCTTCAAGCTCTCCAGTCTGGAAAATTAACAGAATTACAAAAACTATTTAATGAACTATCTTACCAGTATAGGTAAGTGAATACCCTCACACTGGAATACCAGCAAATGAAATAGCAGACCAACTGGCTAAGGAAGGTGCTGCCGATGACCAACCAGATGTACCAATCAACTACCATCAGAAAAAACAGATGATCAAGTCAATAAGAAAGCCTCAAACAACAACACAAGATGACTATCACATAATGAACAGAGCAGAACAAGTTGTAATTCTATGCCTCAGAATGGGACACAACCGACACCGCAATCACATGTACACAAAGTTCAAGATTAGCAATACGGCTATGTGTAAATTTAGACAGGCAGCACAGAGTGCCAAACATATACTTCAAGAGTGTTCTGTGTATGTAATGCTGAGGGAGAAATATTGGCCAGAGGAAACAACACTGGAATCAAAGCTCTATGGGACACTGTATGAACTACAAAAGACAGTGAGTTTTATTCAGAAAACATAATTACAGATATAGACATTTTTCAAGTGAACGAATGAAGAAGTAAATCCATTTTTCCTGTTGTCACATTGTGTTCCATATTTGCTCATCTCATGATGTGTCGGTTAAAGGGGGTTTTTGTTTTTTTTAATAATATGTACTTGCTACGCAAAACTGAAATCCAACAGGTAAATACAGGAACAGGGGAATAAAGTTTGGCTAATCACTAAAGACATGCATAATAACACACACAAATCGACATTTCTACCAAGAGGCCTTTATAAAACACTAATTGAACATACACAAAACAGAAAATGACAAGAACTATAGATTAGAGTTTATTTTTTTAAACTTTTTTTTTTATATTTCATTCATTTGTGTGTGTCAAATATTCCTCCAGACATCCTCACTAGTTTTTCAAGCTGTCCATTGGATCCTCAACAATCGCTAAAACTACATCTCTGTGGCATCTAGTTTCCTACCTTCGGTTTCTTTATTGTCCATACACTTCAATATGCTAGAAATGGTCTCTTTGTTAAGCATGTTCAAATGAAACCCATCCATTCTGTGTCACCTATTCCAGCATGTGAGGAGCGTAAAGATGCCATCATGATGACAATAAGTACAATTCCATGAACAAATGGTCACATGGTCATTCTCTTCATATGTTTACTGTCCTGTGCAGGCAGGCTGGTGTGATAACAAATCCATCCAAATTCGACCAACGAACAGTGATTCGGTTTCTTACTTCAGCTTCTGAAGGATGTCAACGAACATCAAAGAATGCACAGACAGTGTATGGGGGACAATGTGTTTCGAAAACAACAATGAAGGATTGGGCAAGAATATTTCAGGAAGGGAAAAAATTGTACAGGAAGCATTAACTCTGAAACAGTGGGAAGTTATACCACATTCAGCCTACAGCCTCGACTTAATACAATATGCCTTTCATTTGTTTTGACACTTAAAGAAAGCTCTTCAAATGACAAAAATTTAACTCAGATGAAAATATCATGACTGCAGTGACCAAATGGTTCAATGAGCAAAGGAAGTCCTACTTCTCAGACAGAATTCACCATCTACCCAGACTGTGGAATGCATCATGTTTGAATTAACCATCTACCCAGACTGTTGAATGCATCATGTTTGAATTCACCATCTACCCAGACTGTGGGGATGCATCATGTTTGAATTCACCATCTACCCAGACTGTGGGGATGCATCATGTTTGAATTAACCATCTACCCAGACTGTGGAATGCATCATGTTTGAATTAACCATCTACCCAACTGTTGAATGCATCATGTTTGAATTCACCATCTACCCAGACTGTGGGGATGCATCATGTTTGAATTCACCATCTACCCAGACTGTGGGGATGCATCATGTTTGAATTAACCATCTACCCAGACTGTGGGGATGCATCATGTTTGAATTCACCATCTACCCAGACTGTGGGGATGCATCATGTTTGAATTAACCATCTACCCAGACTGTGGGGATGCATCATGTTTGAATTAACCATCTACCCAGACAGTGGGGATACATCATGTTTGAATTCACCATCTACCCAGACTGTGGGGATACATCATGTTTGAATTCACCATCTACCCAGACTGTGGGGATGCATCATGTTTGAATTCACCATCTACCCAGACTGTTGAATGCATCATGTTTGAATTAACCATCTACCCAGACTGTGGGGATGCATCATGTTTGAATTCACCATCTACCCAGACTGTGGGGATGCATCATGTTTGAATTCACCATCTACCCAGACAGTGGGGATGCATCATGTTTGAATTCACCATCTACCCAGACAGTGGAGATACATCATGTTTGAATTCACCATCTACCCAGACAGTGGGGACACATCATGTTTGAATTCACCATCTACCCAGACTGTGGGGATGCATCATGTTTGAATTCACCATCTACCCAGACTGTTGAATGCATCATGTTTGAATTAACCATCTACCCAGACTGTGGGGATGCATCATGTTTGAATTCACCATCTACCCAGACAGTGGGGATACATCATGTTTGAATTCACCATCTACCCAGACTGTGGGGATACATCATGTTTGAATTCACCATCTACCCAGACTGTGGGGATGCATCATGTTTGAATTCACCATCTACCCAGACTGTTGAATGCATCATGTTTGAATTAACCATCTACCCAGACTGTGGGGATGCATCATGTTTGAATTCACCATCTACCCAGACTGTGGGGATGCATCATGTTTGAATTCACCATCTACCCAGACAGTGGGGATGCATCATGTTTAAATTCACCATCTACCCAGACAGTGGAGATACATCATGTTTGAATTCACCATCTACCCAGACAGTGGGGACACATCATGTTTGAATTCACCATCTACCCAGACTGTGGGGATGCATCATGTTTGAATTCACCATCTACCCAGACTGTTGAATGCATCATGTTTGAATTAACCATCTACCCAGACTGTGGGGATGCATCATGTTTGAATTCACCATCTACCCAGACAGTGGGGATACATCATGTTTGAATTCACCATCTACCCAGACTGTGGGGATACATCATGTTTGAATTCACCATCTACCCAGACTGTGGGGATACATCATGTTTGAATTCACCATCTACCGAGACTGTTGAATGCATCATGTTTGAATTCACCATCTAACCAAACAGTTGGATGCATCATGTTTGAATGGATATGATGACTTCTTCTGACAACTCTTGGTACAGAAATAAATGTATCCTATTTAATTGATTTACTTACTGGCAACACAACTTTTTCATCAGTGTTCATGCTCAAATTCCCACTGGATTTCTCTTGTAGCAGGACAATGATTCTGCTAGATTTCCAGCAGGATGTAGCCCAGAGAATTAAAATGTGTTGTCTCATCATTTTATCTGCACCAATAGCCCAACACATCCATCTTTGGTAGGACAACACAACTGCTGATTTACATTTCATAATCTTGTAATAACCCCACATTCACTTGAACACACTTCATATATACAATAACCAATAGGACCCTATCGATGTTGCAGTGGATGCATCAGCACAAAGAAATCTCCATTTTCTCCTTCCCTCTGCTGTGAGGATGAGTGTGAAAAATTTGAGTCATGTACACTAACGTATTGTCAATTCATGATTTCTGTTCCGCATTACATCTTAACAATCCCCCCCCCCCCCCAATGTTCCTGCAAGATTTTTGTTTAACAGGGAGCCATGCTCTATGAGCAGTCATAACTCTTTTTATTTTTCCATTAGTAAAGATTTAGTACACAAGTTCTATAATCATTTTTCTGTATTAATAACTATAATAGGTATGTTGCTGTTGTTTTTCTGGCAGGCAGACTTCCAATGTCATATTCAAAGGTCATATATATCATGTGTCCATCAACGTCTTGGGTGGCTTATTTCCTGGAACCTTCAAATGCACAAGGTTGTTGTTTCTAACCCATCGTGTATTTTATATGTCCAAAATATGTTAGCTTGTGTGTTTTTTTTATAGCTTTAAGGAGCCAATTATTCTCTATGCTCATATCTTTGCAGACGTCTGTACTGGATAGTTTTTCTGTCCATGATATTCTTGCAACCTGTCTATTGTATTTCATTTCAAATTCTGATATTTTATTTTCCATTTTTGGGTTTCATGGCTTAATTCTCACAACCATATATTGCCACTGTTAAATATAGCTTCTTCATAGATGTAACTTTGTTTTCCTATTTGCCTCTTGACACAGATTTTTCATATGTAATGTTTGTGCAGGGTCATTAATTTCTTTCTGATCTCTACTGAACAAGTCTCCTGCATTATTGATTGTTGCCCCACACTATTAAAAGTTGCTAGAACACACATTTTTTTCTCTTGGTGCATATAGTTTGGTCTTGGCTCATAAGACTTATGTATAGAAATGTGTGTAAAAGCTATTATAATTTTTTTGTAATTGAAAATTTTTAATAGAACATGCTGGCGAAGATTAACTTATTGTAAGTAGGTTTTACTTGGGCAGCAGGTTAACCCAGAAAAAGTGATGGTTGAAATTTATCAGCCCATGGAGATAGATTTGTGTCACAAGCATTCTTGTCTTAGAAGGAACATTTCTCCAGAATAATTCTCTTCGAGACTGACTGACACAGCAAAATTTAATGTCAATTAAATGTTATTTACTCATTCTTTTTCTGTCCGGCTCTGTGGCGAAGTGATAAAGAGCTCTTCTGTGGAGGCCAAGGTACCAAGTTTGATCCCCGCCACTGGCATTTCATCACCCTGACCATTCAGAAAGCAATGGCAAACTACTGAACACAAATATATATTGCCTAGAAAATCACTACAGCCAACAAATGCTGGGTTGATGGCTACGTCCTGACTAGGATACGCTATTAATCTAATCTATTACTCATTCTAAAGTGTTTCTATCTGTTCATTATAGATAAATGTGACTTCAATAAAAAATATAGAAAACAATTGTGTGATTTTTAGTTATTCATTTTCTCAAAAAGTAAATTAATATTATACTGTCAAAAAAAAAATATTATAAATCTGTTTTTTTAAATATATATTGCATCTGTTACTGTTGTTCACAAAGTATCTGTAATTCAATAGGTTGAAACAAAGAATACAAAATCTGAAGTTGTACAGCTCACAAAACTGACAGAATCATGTGTATAATATAGATAGTTCACAAAACCAACTGAATCAATGTCTTGATCAAAAGGCCTTTATCAAGAAAAGAAATTCAAGGTAAAAGAAAAACAAGCAACGTTAATATTGCAAATGGATTAGACTTTAGACATTTAACAACAGAAAGCATCAAGGAGGAACAGTCACAACTCTACAGTTGATGTATAATATTTCAATTATAAACACATTGTGTATATGCCGTCATCTAGAATTTTCATTTTCCCTTGACATTTATCTGCATCCAGTAATTTACCCGCATGGAATATTTTTCTAAAGATGTGTAATATCTAATCTGGATCTGTGGCTGAGTAGTATTGAGCACCTTTTTTATGGCAAAGGAACCTGGTAACAACTTCAGTTACAGGCGGCCATGAATCCAATCGTTCAGAAAGCAATGGCAACCTGCTGAACGTAAATATTATCTAGAAAATTAATTAAGTTATAAAATATCATGTTGATCACTACATGCTGAATAAAATTTACTATCAGCATTTTTCTTATCTCATCATGGCACACATCATCATCATCAGGTGCCATGCTGGCTGACATAGGCGATCATAGCTCTCCACAGCTCTCTATCTCTAGCGTTATGTATCAAGATCATTGTTGTTTCCCTGCCATGCCAGGTTGTCAAACTGTCTAATATTTTCTCATGTTATCGCCCTCTGTCTCTTAATTCTTCTTGTTGACTATGTTTTCCAAACTATGGTCTCATGAAGTGGCCAAAAAATGAATAATATCTTTTTCTTATATTATTGATTAAAGTCTGTTTCACATTTGACTCAACACCCCACATTAGTTCTTCTGGCAGTCCAAGGTATTCTCAGCATTCTTCTGTAGAATCCCATCTCTAATGTCCCATTTTCCTGATTGGTCATGGTACTATACAAGGATTAAATCTCTTAGTATGAAAAATGTTGCAAGCATGTTTCTGTAAATGATGATGAGTTGAAATCACATACATTACTGTGTGAAGTGTTGCTTCTGCTAAATTAGATGAATACTCTAGCTGGTGAACACAACTCAATTTGTCAACCCTGACACAAGAGTCCATACATAAACCATTTTGAAAGATGTTGAGATTTGTGAAGTAATGTAATCAATATAGTGGTACAAACCAACACATGTTGCAGTCATGTAAACATAAATTTATGTGGTGGTAACATGTTAAAAGTAGACAATTGGATACATTCAACACTCGTAGATATTGTATGCTTGATCATCTACATAATTATTGGTATTTGTTACCAAGGAAACCAGGAAACAATCACATCTTATGTCAACAACTCAGTGACCTAAATTCTCTATGGGAACCAACTTGGAACATATTTTGTTTAAAAGATTTACGATAATACTTGCTGCTGAGGCAGAAGACAAAATACTTTCCACTGCCGCAGATGACTTGTCTTTGAGTATGATTTTAATTTTTGTGGGGAATTTTGAAAGCCAGATGAATATTATATTATGCAGCCATCATCAGTAAGTGTCATCTCTGTATTGAATGGTTGCTGTAAAGGACCTCCAAGCATCCACCATCTCTTGCCTTGTTGTGCACTCTGATAGACTGTATTGTAGTCATTTCATAATTTGTCCTTCCCACTTGTATCTGTGCCCCCCTCAACTTTACCTTCAAATAAGATCTTTAAAAAGGTGCCATGTCTTTTTCGACAACCCAGGTGGACATTATTCTTTTTGTTTCGCTGCAAACAATAGTGCACTCAAAGCTACAAGTAGGGCTATGCAGGAAAGCATGGACCTCTTCACTTTGCCATGTAATGAATTCAGTTTCATCATCAGTACATTAAAAAGAGTCATGATGCACCAGCCAGCGCTATGTTGAACTGGCTCACCATATAACTATATCATATATCTATGCCGTGAGAGTTGGTATTTTATTCAGCTGAGCACCACAGTCACTGATTCTATCTCAATTTTCATGATCGATGCTGTTTTTTAAGTTTGCAGACTATTTCTTCTCGTGCACCTCCCTATCAGTCTCTTAAGCAACAGAACTTCATTTGCATTTATTAATTTCTTTGTTGACTGAGTCATCTATGTGTAGGATTGTGTTGCAATTATGAGTGTCATTGGACCAGTTTTTGCTTCACCTTTTTCATTATCCAGTACATTTTGAACACAATTTCTCAAGTTTAAAAGACGAAAGTAAGGACATGTTACAGTCTAGCAGAGTACACCACCAAGATAAGAGACAGGGAGTGTTGGAGATCCGTTGCGGAGACGGTACTTGATGATTGAGCTTCTTCATATGTCATCTATATGCAAAGTTGCATCAGTGTATAACAGCACTGGAAGTAACAGCACTGGAAGTACCACTGTTCCGTAAACTTTCAGCTTAGTATTTAGCAGTAGCGTGACATTTTTGAGTGGGTACGCCGAGAGATATTTCTATTAGTAGGAAGGTAGTCCCACCCCCCTATTATGGTCACACCAGAAGAATATTTTTATTGTTTTATTCCCTACAATACAATAGTAACTTTTTTGTTTAAAAAAAAAACATACCTTATATTATAATAATCTCGTATGATTAATTACACAAGAGTTGTCAACAGACAGGTAATAATATTTGCGTCTGGTAAACTTACTTTTTCCATATTTCAACAGTTATATTATTCAACAACACAATTAATTACGCACACAAAGAAATAACGTTGTTGTTCGTCCATCACAACTTGTGACACAAGTGATGATGACCATTTCTAACATCTACTTTTGAAAATTCAATTAGAGTTATGTCCTTGATTATGAGTTCGTAGATGGATAATGAGCCCTATTCGAGCTGTAAATGTCCTTGGGCAGTTCGGACATGGAATGACGACAGTAGACGGATCTTGATCTATCTGTGACTTTCTACCTGCTCTCCGCTGTTGAGCTGCTGCATTTCTCCTCTTTTCACAAGATGATGCACTCTTTTTTATTTTAGAATGCCATGTAGATCTATTTTGTGCAAGTTCTTCCCATGTTTCGTGGTTTATTTCAAAGGCTTTCAGTGAGTTCTTTAACGAGTCCTTGTAGCACTTCTATTGGCCACCTTGAGATCGTGTACCCTTCTCCAGCTCACCACGGAAAAGTATCTTTGGCAGACGATGGTCTGGCATACGCACCAAATGACCTGCCCAACGAATCTGTGTCTGCATCAGGATCGTGTCAATGCTGGGTATACAAGCTCTATCAAGGACAGTGGTATCTGGAATCTTATCTTGCCATCCGATATTCATAACTTTTCTGAGATAAAAATTGTGTGAAAGTGATTGAGTTTTTTCACATGACGTCTATACACAGTCCATGTTTCACTAGCGCATAACAACTCTGGAAGTACCACTGCTCTGTAAACTTTCAGCTTAGTCTGTAGGTTCATGCCATTTCTACGCCAAACATTTGTGTACAATCTGCCGAAAGTACTGCTTGCCGTGGCGATCCTTGTATACACTTCATTATCAACGTTGGCACTTTTTGATATCGTACTACTTAGATATGTGAATCTATTCACAGCTTTCAGTGCTACACCATTTACCTTTATGCAGGGCTCGAGATAGCTTTTGCCAGGTGCTGGCTGTAACATGACTTCTGTTTTCTCTGTGTTAATAGTAAGTCCAAAGTTGCTATAATAATAGTTAATAAATTATAGAAAGAAATAATAGCGTGTGGCTTATGCAGATAGAGATTTTCTGATTGCAGTTCCCAGAAAACGCGTCTATTGTCTATCCACAGGTGGATACTGGTTGATAGCATTTACACTTGTCGTTAAGCGTTGGGGCGGGAGCTGTATAATTTTCTGTTCTAGGTCAGATGTGATGCCTGAATCGTACAGAGTTCTTGTTTGTGGAGGGTGATCGTGATTTATCGATCCATCTCTTTCTCGGTCTTTCCTTGGCTCTGTATCCAGATTTGTTCACTATTCACCATGTAGCTACAACAACAGGTTTGACGTGTCGTGTGAACACAGCACCAGTGGACTGCCTGGGGCGTGTTCTGGCTCCACACTCGACTGACAGCCTGTTAGGCGGTCATAAAGTAGGTGATATTGTGCTGAGACTATCTCAAAAAGCATAACGGTCTTGTCAGCCTAAACACGTAAAGTCTGATATTCGGCGAATTTACGCGTACGAGGTACGATGGTTTATCGGCCCACCGGGTAATGTAGGCGAACGCCAGCAACGCGGTGTGGACCGCATCGGGCATGGTGAGACACGTAGAAAACCATGGTCATCCACTGCATCGTACTTCACTTCCAGTCGTCTCGATTCGTCTTGCCACTGGTTTCAAATGAGGTCAGACAAGAGAGTGAGGGCGACGCTGTGCACAACACTTCCTCACTTTAATCAAAATCCCCAGTGCAAGTCATTTTCACATTCACGAAAATTCACACGAAGGGAAAAGCTTTTCCCACTGTACTTGCAGGAGTCGGTCAGCTCTGTGAAAGAGTTGCAGGATATACATTCTTTTGGAGCGGAAGAGATATTAAGGAAAGACGTGAAGTAGGAGTAGGCTTCGCCATTAAAACAACACTCGTTGGCAAACTAGCAGGCCCATCACAGGCAATAAATGACCGCCTCATGACAGTAAGAGTCCCCCTGCTCTCTGGTAAAAAATATGCAACAATCATCAGTGCATATGCACCAACACTGGCAAATCCAGAAGAAGTTAAAGATAAGTTATATGTTGAACTTCATGCAGCTATCAGTGCAGTTCCAGAAACTGATAAGCTCATATTACTTGGAGACTTCAATGCAAGGGTGGGTAAAGACAATATCTCCTGGAGCGGTGTAATAGGGAAATATGGAGTGGGTCAGTGCAACAACAATGGACTTCGTCTGTTACAAACTTGTGGCGAACATGACCTCCTCATTACCAACACCATATTTCAACTCCCAATCCGAAACCGGACCTCCTGGATGCACCCTCGATCAAAACACTGGCATCTTATATATTATATAATTGTAAGAAGAAAGGACCGCCAAGATGTTCGAATGACAAAATCCATGTGCGGTGCAGACTGCTAGACTGACCATCGTCTTATTGTGTCAAAACTAAGAATTCGCATACACCTGCCAGACGCCCACAAGGAAGCAAAGCAAAGAAACGTATAGACGTCAGAAAGTTATCAAATGTAAACACACAACAGTCCCTAGCCTCGACTCTGCATGAATGTCTGAAATCTGCACAACTAGAGCAAGATGTAGATACGAACTGGACATATCTGAGCAAGGAAATTTACGACACTGCTACTGAGGAACTAGGTCATTCTATCAAAAAACAAAATGACTGGTTTGATTAGAATGATAATAAAATCAAAGAAATGTTGGACAAAAAAACACCACCTTTTCAAAGCATGCTTAAATGATCCAAAATCAATGTCTAAAAAAGAAGCACTCAATTGCAAACGGAAAATAATTCAAAATAAACTACGCCATATGAGGGACTCATGGCTGAATAAGAAAGCAGATGAGATACAAAGATTTGCAGACACAAACGATTTAAGAAACTTATATGATGCACTTAAAATGTTATATGGTCCAAACTCATCAGGATCTTTTCCACTTCTCAATGCAAATGAAACACAACTAATCGTAGAAAAAGATAAAATCCTGCAGCGCTGGGTAGAACACTTTGAGCACATTTTGAATAACCCATCATCAATAAATGAAGAGGCTAACAACCGACTACCGCAGGTTCCTCTCAATGAAATGCTAGGTGACATCCCTACTTTGGATGAAACTCGTAAAGCAGTTTATCAGCTTTCTAGTGGAAAAGCACCTGGCTCCGACTCAATACCAATCGAAATATACAAATATGGTGGTAAAAATCTTATTGAGAAACTTCACATAATTTTCCAACAGTCATGGAAAAGCGAAAAAATTCCACAAAATTTTAAGGATGCTACAATTATACACCTGTATAAACGTAAAGGGAACCGCCAGTCCTGTGACAACCATCGTGGTATCTCTCTACTGCCCATTTCTGGAAAGATATTTGCCAGAATCCTTTTGAACCGTCTTACATCTCATCTAATTTAAGGACTACTACCCAAAAGCCAATGTGGTTTCAGAAAAGATCGTGGAACAACTGATAATAGACGCCTTTTCTGGGAACTGCAATCAGAAAATCTCTATCTGCATAAGCCACACGCTATTATTTCTTTCTATAATTTATTAATTATTATTATAGCAACTTTGGACTTACTATTAACACAGAGAAAACAGAAGTCATGTTACAGCCAGCACCTGGAAAAAGGCTATCTCGAGCCCTGCATAAAGGTAAATGGTGTAGCACTGAAAGCTGTGAATAGATTCACATATCTAAGTAGTACGTTATCACAAAATGCCAACGTTGATGATGAAGTGTATACAAGGATCGCCAAAGCAAGCAGTACTTTCGGCAGATTATACGCAAATGTTTGGCGTAGAAATAGCATTAACCTACACTAAGCTGAAAGTTTACAGAGCAGTGGTACTTCCAGTGCTGCTATACGCTAGTGAAACATGGACTGTGTATAGACGTCATGTGAAAAAACTCAATCATTTTCATACAAATTGTCTCAGAAAAGTTATGAACATCAGATGGCAAGACAAGATTCCAGATACCACTGTCCTCGATAGAGCTGGCATACCAAGCATTGACACGATCCTGATGCAGACACAGATTCGTTGGGCAGGTCATTTGGTGCGTATGCCAGACCATCGTCTGTCAAAGATACTTCTCTATGGTGAGCTAGAGAAGGGTATACGATCTCAAGGTGGCCAAAGGAAGCGCTACAAGGACTCGTTAAAGAACTCACTGAAAGCCTTTGAAATAAACCACGATACATGGGAAGAACTTGCACAAAATAGATCTACATGGCGTTCTAAAATAAAAAAGAGCGCATCATCTTGTGAAAAGAAGAGAAATGCAGCAGCTCAACAGCGGAGAGCAGCTAGAAAGTCACGGATAGACCAAGATCCGTCTACAGTCGTTATTCCATGTCCAAACTGTCCAAGGACATTTACAGCTCGAATAGGGCTCATTAGCCATCTACGAACTCATAATCAAGGACATAACTAAAATTGAATTTTCAAAAGTGGATGTAACAAATGGTCATCATCACTTGTGATGGACGAACAGCACACATCCAGATTATCGTTTGTTTTAAGCTGTCTGTGGTAATATGCATAGTTTCATTCTCATAAGGTGACCATACCACTTTATCTCCTGACGTTCTATATATTCGATACAAGGCATTATTCCTACTCTTTTTCAGATATCCTCGTTTCTTACTCTAATTTTTGTGTGACCAAAGATGCTTTTCTTAAACACTTAATTTTTCTCTGCTGCGAGGTTGTTAAAGACCATGTTTGACACTGGTAACAAAGTGTTGCTATGAAAATTGTAGATAGTATCTGTCTGTTTATGTTCATATTGATCTTTGAATGCAGAAGTAATGGTGAAAGTTGATATGTTACTACATTTTCTTTCTGGCATCTTGATTATATTTCTCTGTCTAGCTTCCTACTAAGGTATCTACTAAGGTATTCTGTTGCATGGTTGGTTTGTCTAGTGAGCCATTGGTGAGACCGACAGACGCAACCAGCTGAAGCATCCAATGTGGTACCCCTACGACCCTGAAGGGTTTAACACCTACCCCCTTCATTTACTATACCATTTACATTTATGAAGGGCTCATGATCGTTTATGTCAGGTGGTGGTTGAAAATTACTGAATTTGTCTTCATATTAACCCTAAGAGACTAAAACAGCTAAATCAATCAATAAAGAAATACAGCGAGATCCAAGATCTATGCCCTATATCTAAACGCACAGAACACAAAAATTATGACAACAGACAAAACAAAGATCAAACCCAAAATCAACATTTACATTATAGAACTAGAATGTATAAATAAATGTGAATATATGGAGTCAAATATAAACAGTTTCGGGCATTCTTCAGTCAATATTAGAAGTCTCGTAACTGCACCACTCAAATTAGCTGAAATGAGAAAGATATGGCAAATTAATCATAACAACACTAAAGTAACCATTTTAATTTTTTGTGTTTTTCCAGTGGCATGGATACAAGATTTGGACTTTAAACAAGACAATATCAAAATCAATAAATTTATTTGAAATGAAGTGCTACAGAAAAATCATATGAGTATCACGGACAGAGAAAAAGAACATTGATAATTTACTTAACCAAATGAATGGTGGCTTCTAAATACCACCATAAGAAGGAAGCTACAGTATTTTAGACACTTAAAGCGACATGATGGTATCGAAAGGTTGATTCTGGAGGACAGAGTACCAGGCGAGAGAAGAAGAGGAAAACCAAGAAAACGATGGACCAGCGACATCGAAGAATATAGGTATATGCAGATGTCTCTAGCCAATGCAGGTCTGCTTTGCCTGGGACGGAGATGCGTTCAGAGTATCCACGACGACAACGTTCTGGAAGGAATATGCCACTAGATTTATATTAATATAAAGAACAAATATTATTATCGAGAAGTGTGCACACCTTCCATGCACATAATAAAATGTGCACATTATGACTATGTATGTTGATGGTGGAACTAGAAATACATTTTTACATTTTAAAGCGAGATTAATTAAATACGAGTTTCACGTATTTGATTTGGACTGTGCCGAGTGATCAATCCGGGTATCCCCAGTCACGTGATGACCACAATTATGTTGTTGTGGAGAGAACGCCATTTTTGTGTGTAAACTGTTCTCTTATGTAGGGACTAGCAATGATATTCATGTTGTGCATTATTTTAATTCAAGAAATATGCTGCCATGAATGGATATACTAGTTAATGGAGGGCGTTCGTGCTCCCTGTTTAGTTGTTGTAGCATAGAACATTTTTAATGTAAGTTTGATGGCGAGTAAATTTCAAGTTGCCAAGTTTCAAATACATGACTATGACTTTAACAAAGAAAGCACTGTCTTAGATCTAACCTGTTCCGGGGTGTGGAATATGGAAGGAGACGATCTTGCTGATCAGTTGAAGGACGACAGTTTCAAGAAGCGTGTTGAAGTTCTTGAGCAGTTGATTATTACTGTCAAGCGAAATGGTGGTCGCCTTCCATATGCTGACGGTGACTCGATTTTCAAAAGTTTGGGATATGCTTTGTCAGACTCAAATTGGGAAATTAGAACCAAGTGCATACAGTTGTTGCAGGAAATCATACCAAATCTTGGAGATGAGATTGATGATTATATGTCCTTGGTGTTAAGTAAGATTATTGTGAACATTGGTGATAGTAAGGTAACGGTGAGGAGAATGGTTGTTCAGGCTTTGCATATATACATGAAACATACTCGCAACCTTACTGCCTTATTTGATGCTGTTGTAAACATAGGCCTTGAAAATGAAAATAATGCAGTTAGGAGAGAAATGGTAACAGCATTACCAATGTTACTTACAAAAGACTTTGTTAATCAGGATCTCTCCAATGTCATCACCTCGCTTGCAAAAAAACTACTTGACACATCAGTGGAGGATAACCTAAAAGATTGCTCCTTATCTACTTTGAATAAAATTGAAAACATGGTCGGGGAGAGAATGTTTTCAGTTTATTTAAAAAGCTTGTCCTTGCCAGTGCAAAAGTATTATATGCAGTTATCAGGTAGGCATGATATTGGATATTACAATGTAGAAGGTGATTACTATGACAATGGAAACATGATTTCGCAGCAAGGAATAATGAATGGTCGAAATGACTACAGACGGGGATATACTACAGAAGAAAGTTGGGAATTTGGTGTGGTCCCTAGTCACATTCTTATTAGGTTAAATGATCAGAAGGATTTTCGTACCCGTGCGCAAGCAGTTGAGGATTTGAAAAACATTATAGTAAACAAAATTAATTTTGAAGCATTAACAAATCTAATGCCTTACATGGGCTCTTTCATTAATTTCTTAAGTAATCTTTTGGATGATTCAAATTTTAAAATTATTAATGTCACCTTGGAAATATTTCTGAGCTTGGTTGAGAAGATGGACAAAAGTACACATAACTACCTGGAATTATTAACATCTGCACTCCTAAAACGAATGGGTGATAATAAAATTGTAATAAGGCAACTGATAATGAGCATTATAATTAAAATGATGCAAAGCACATCACCAATGGATGTCATCTTGGTTGTAAAGGGTAATCTTCAGCACAAGAACTCACGAGTGAGGCAAGAGACCATTAATTTTATAATTGCAGCTCTCCTAACATTTCCTAGCAAAGATTTTGATATTCCATCAATCTGTAAATCTGTAGGACCTACTCTTACAGACGTCAAGAGAGCAGTACGACAGGCTGCATTAGAGTGTTTTGCCACTTTAGCACAAGTAATGGGCCCAGGTCAGCTTCATCCACTAGTATCTGCTGTTGATGAGGTAGAATTATGCACAGATGGAGAAGGTTTAATGGCAGCTGTGCAAGCAAGGCTTGCTCGAAAACAGCTTCCTAAGTTAAACAGTGATAGATTGGTTGAATATGCAACTCCGACTCCAACATCTGCCACCGTTCGTTCATCGTCATCACAACAAAGTGCAGACACTGAGTGGATCATGGCTGTTAGTGCGGGTGTTTCAAGTGCAGCTAGGACAACTCGATCAGATGCATCAGATTTAGGGTCTGTGACCACATCAGCTAGGTCAACTCCTGTAACTAGTTCAGATATCTCTTCACTGACCTCTGCACCAAGGCCATTTATGAGTGCAGGCAGGGGAAGAAACAAGCTCCCATGGGAAGAGACAAGAGATGAAAGTGGACCATACAGTAGCATGGCAAATTCTATCTACAATCAGGTAACTTTTTTTACATAATTTGTTTCACCAGCTTACTTCAAAGATATGACCATTCGTTCATTTGAATTGTTTCAGAAAAATATTGGAGCAAATGATAATCTCTAGACTGTTCAATTTTAAAGAAAACTTTGATCAATTATATTAAAATTTGGCCCAGAAACATGGGTAACGAACAAACACCCAGAAGGCAGAATTAATGCATTTGAGATGTGGATATGTGGAAGAATAGAAAGCTTCATGGAAAGAGATCAGACAAAGAGGTTCTGGCAACACTCCATGGGAAAAAAAATAACTGTTACAGGAAATTCTTCTGTAATCATTTGTTAAACATCCCATCCAATATCGATCATGTAAAGAGCAATTTGTATTAGATCATCTTAGTTTCCCCACAAATTGTTCTGCAGAGAAGTTTCAAATAATCTTGTAGTACGTGTTCTGGTGTCTGTGTTACTGATCAGTAGATGCAGGCTGCAAAAAGTCGCTGATACCGATTTCATGTAAGTGTTATTTGAAGCGGCAGTATCCCATTCTCAGTTGAATTATAGTAATTTGTTCATTTCTGTTCAATTTGTTAATGTTGTTGTATTCGTGGCTATATTTTTCATTCAGTTCTCTCCACTGAAGTTGCATAAATTGTTTTAGCAGAGATATTACTTCTCTGAAGAATTGAGTTACACGGGTCTGAGAGAGGTTGGCTCCTACTTTGTCAATTCATCTGCTTTTTCATTACCAGGAATGCCACAATGAGCTGGTATCCATTGTAGTACTAATGTAGTTTATCTAGTTAGTTTACAGATATTTTGTCTGATGTTGCAAATGAGGTTCTCTTGTATGGTATTTTGGATGGCCTGTAAGACCGATTATGAATCACTAGCACTTACATAAAACACAAGGTTGATTAGCTTTACAATGAATGCACAGACTATCAGACTAATAGGGTATATGTGTGAAAAATTACAATAACAGTATACAAGACAGTTTCAACTTTTTCATCCTTAAGGTCTTTTCAAGAAAACAAGACAGTGAATGCACAGTAAAATCAGAAGAAATAATGACATCAAATATCACAAAAGCATTAGACATTTAGCAACAGAGACATCCAAGATAACAATGACTACATATTTTACAATATGTAAAAACAAGTGTTGTCATAGTGACACACATACAAAAATATATGGGGAATGAGAATGAAACAAACAAAATTTGCCTGAAAACAATATGAACAACATTGCAACAAAGACCCCCACCCCCCAATTGTGTATAAATGAATGATCAGCATTAAGATAAATGATGGGGGACTACCCCTACCAGGCATGTCCACAGGTTGCAAACAGTGGAACAGCCTCCAGATATGAAGGGTAGCTGCTATATAAGCTAGATCTCTGGATGAATAAGCAGTCACAGACAAAATCGGCAGTGTTGCCCACCCAGAAGGGGTGTGATATCAGGTGGCACTGATATCTCTACTTAAATACCCCATATGTCTCATGACAGGCAGCATCAAGAGAGTATGAGCCGCTATAAACTCAAGTCACCAGCTGGGGTCTCCTTCTTGTTTCGTGATTAGAAACTGACTTCACAACACATGGGGCATTCGCATAAGAACTCTGCCCTCCCACTATATGTAGAGTCCCAGTCAGGTGTTGATTGTATAATCTTCAGGACTTTCCAAAAAAATTTACTTTTCCTTCTCTCACCTCTAGATACTCCCATTTCTAACAACCTCTGTTTACGTTCTCAGTCTCATTGACATCATCTGCATCTTGAAATGAATTTATTACTGCCTTCATTAAGTCTGCTTTATCACTTCTCAGCCCCATCGAGGCCAGAACCTTGAAGTGGTGATGGGGCTTAGTTCAGCCATCAGAGGCTGGAAACTAAGACTGGTCGGGCACTCCCACTCGAGCAGGACCATAGTCCGGCCCAAGTAAGCAGAGTGCTGAAGACGGAGGCAACCAGCCAAAAGGCGCACAGATAATCAGGTTGCCACGCATAAAACACAATGGAAACATGTCTGCATCTAATAAATGTTATGGTGCCTGCCCTGTGGCGGACGTTCAGGCAGGGACGGTGCCGGGCCCTATACCTCGAAAGGGCCCAACCTCAGTTACTGGAAGTCCTTCTCAATTGCCCCGAGGAGCCAGGAGGCAAGGGAATAGAGCTACTGGCCAAACAAACAGACGACCAATAAAAATAATGCACTGGAATGCTGAGGGTGTCAACAGTAAAAGAGATGGATACAGCAAAAAATTGGAACTTGAAAATGTCCTCAGTGAAGAACAAGTTAATATTTGCTGTATCCAAGAAACACACCTCAGCAGAGACATAGCCTTCAAAATCAGAGGCTACCAGTGCTACCGATCTGACCGAAAAGACAGGCGAAAGGGTGGAATTCTGACACTAGTTAAAAACAATATCAGCGCATGTCAGCTGGAAGTATACATGGACGGGGCAGAATACCAGATGCTCCACATAAAAACAGACAGTGCAGAATTCCATCTCCTGAACTACTACTGCCCAAATGATAAACCATTGGCACTAGACACAATTCCAGATAAAGAAAGGCTTATGGTGTGTGGTGACTTCAACAGCCACTCTCAGAGCTGGGGCTACGATCATATCGACAAGAGAGGTGAGGAACTTGAGAGCTGGCAGGATGAAAATAATCTCATTCTTATTAACCAGCCAGCTGACTCACCAACCTTCTACTCGAGAGCATGGCACACCACCTCTACACCAGACCTGGCATTCTACTCACCAGGCCTGGAATGGAACATCACACGTGTCGTTGGAAAGCAGCTTGGGGGTAGTGACCACAGACCAGTATTTCTGGAAATTCACAATGAATATACCAAGGACAGCAGCACGCTCACTAGGTGGAACTATAAGAGGGCAGACTGGAAAATGTACCAGCATTTAACCAGTGTTCTAGCTAAGGACATGAACTTGGACAAAGACATCAATAGAGCAGTGAGTGAATTTAATAGATGTATACTACATGCTGCTAGTAAAACCATACCCAGGGGGGCACGCAAAAACTACAAACCCTACTGGAATGATGAACTGGAAAAGCTGCAAAATGAGATGGAAACATCTAGAAAGCAGGCTGAGAACAGACCTAGCCAAGAACATCACAACAAATATCAGCAAACAAAGGCTAAATTTCAAAGAGCCAAGTTACAAGCCAGACGGAACAGCTGGAAAGAAAAAACAGAGTCGCTGAACCTAGAAAGAGATACTAGGAAATTATGGAAACTTGTAAAACAACTAAATGATGAAGGTACAGGGAGAAATACCAGGATCACACTTTATAAAGATAAAAACATTTTAACAGGTAAACATGCAGCTGATTATTTTGCAGATTCCTTTGCAGAAGACAATAACATCAAAGTCAGCCCTGACAAACAACAGGAGGTTTGAGCGAACCAGCAAAACATTGGACAAGACGAACCTATACCTGAAGTCATGGAGGCACCAATCACAATGAGAGAACTGGAGCATGCAATATCCAAATTGAAAATGAAAAAGTCCCCTGGAGCTGATGGAGTGTCCAATGAAACGATTAGAAACCTGGGAATTGCAGCAAGAGCAAAGCTGCTGCAAATCTTTAACACAAGCTGGTCCACAGGTAATGTACCACAGGCGTGGAGAGAAGCAATAATGATACCACTCCTCAAATCAGGAAAAGATGGCAACACAGTCTCCAACTACAGGCCCATCAGCCTCACAAGCTGTTTATGCAAAACAATGGAACGCATTATCAATCTTAGGATGCAGTGGTACCTTGAAAGTGAAAACCTTCTGGTATCACAGCAAGCAGGTTTCAGACAGTGCTACTCTACTGAAGATCAGGCAACCTACCTCTCCCAAGAGATTGAGGATGCCTTCCAAGATAAGAAACTGGTACTAGCAGCATGGATAGACCTTAGGAAAGCATTTGATAAGGTCTGGAAAGAAGGGCTCCTAAAGAAATTGCGAAATTGCAGGGTTAGCTCAAGAATGTACAAATGGGTAAAAGCATACCTGCATAATAGAAGAGCCAGGGTACAATTAGATGGTCGCAAAAGCAAGAAAGTCCTACTGCGTCATGGAGTCCCCCAGGGAGGAGTCCTGTCACCCACACTTTTCTTGGTTTACATCAATGACCTAGTTGCTGAACTACCACACGGGATCAAAGTGGCAATGTATGCTGACGACCTGGTGATCTGGTGCACGGAAGAACATGCGACAGTGGCCACTAAACAAATACAAAGAGCTATCGATGCCCTAACCTTATGGGCAAATAGATGGTGTGTCAGCATTAACACAGATAAGTGCAGCACTACACTCTTTACCCTCTCACCAAAACAAAAAGCCGGTCATATCAAGATAGACGGAGAGCTCTTGAAAGAAGACAAACAACCAACATACCTCGGAGTTACTTTTGATGATAAGCTGACATGGAAGCAGCACATAAACAAAGCAACAACAAAAGCCAGGAGGAAGTTAGCTATCCTGAGAAAACTAAGTGGAACCACATGGGGAGCCAGTGGGAATATACTCAGTAAAGTTTACCAGCAAGGCATAAGACCACACCTGGAATATGGTTCAGCTGCGTGGTGTCCTGCATCAAACACCACATTACAAGATCTAGATAAAGTGCAAAACCAGGCACTTAGAATAATGTTGGGAGCAATGAAATCAACACCCATAGCAGAGATGCAGAAACTGGGAAGAATGCAAACACTTGGCGAACGCAGAGACACAAAAGTACTAATTCAAGCGGAAAAGTTTCAGTGTATGCCAAGTCATCCAATGAAGGAAAGATTCCAAAACCTAGCAATGGGGCGACTGAAAAGAAGCAGCTTTATCCATCAAGCTAAACGACTCCGTAGACAACTTACAGACCTACCTGAAGTTGACAGCCCCTTAAGGTCTGTACCAGAACAAACCCCATGGAGTGAAAGGCATGGAATGCCAATATACATTCAGACCCATGTGAAAGGAATACTAAGTGAGGACGAACAGAACAGTGTGCAGCGGAGGACAGTCACCCTCAGTTTCCTGGACGAGGAATATCCACAAGATATATGGGTCAGAGTATACACAGATGGGTCAGCACAGAATGCTGTGAGGAATGGAGGTGCAGGTGTATATATAGAATATCCACACAAGCCTAGAGATACAATCAGAACACCGACAGGAAAATTCTGCAATAATTATGATGCAGAAATCCAGGCAATTACTGTGGCAGCTAAAAAACTGCTGAACTCCAACTCTGACCTACAGCCTGTGGTATTCCTGACAGATGCAAGGTCAGTGCTTCAAGCTCTCCAGTCTGGAAAACTAACAGACTTGAAAAAACTACTTAGCGAATTGTCTTACCAGTATAGGGTAACCATGCAGTGGATACCCTCTTACTGTGGAATACCAGGAAATGAAAAAGCAGACCAACTGGCTAAGGAAGGTGCTGCCGAAGATCAACCAGATATACCAATCACCTACCATCAGAAAAAACAGATGATCAAGTCAATAAGAAAGCCACAAACACCAACACAAGATGACTATCACATTATGAACAGATCAGAACAAGTTATAATTCTACGTCTCAGAACAGGACACAACCGACTCCGCAGTCACATGTATACAAAGTTCAAGATTGGCAACACAGCCATGTGTACATGTGGACAGGCAGTACAGAGTGCCAAACATATACTTCAAGAGTGTTCTGAGCATGAAACGCTGAGGCAGACATATTGGCCAGAGGAAACAACACTGGAATCAAAGCTCTATGGGACACTGTATGAACTACAAAAGAGTGAGTTTTATTAAGGAGACAGAATTGCAGATATAGACATGTTTCAAGTGAACGAAAGAAGAAGAAATCACTTCTCAGCAATGTGCCAACAATCACCGAATTGCCTGCCAATAAGTGGGCTCTCTCGTTTCCTCTGACCCCAGCATGACCAGGACAGTATATCCATGTAATTCTCAGGACAATTGAGTTGTTCAATAGTCCCACCAATTCTTTTGTAAGCATGAACTTTTCTAGCTAGTGCATCATGCTTTGAGAGTCTGCAAGTATTATTGAGTGTGTTGATGTATCAGTTATCGACCAATTAGATCCTGTTGTAACCCCTCTATTTCCATCCTCATGCTCGATGTGACAGTTGAATATGCTGAAGATTTCTCAACCAACTTCATGCCGTTTCTGTAGGCAACAAAACCCCAACCGCTATTAATTGTGTTTCTGCTAATGGAGCCATCTATGTTTATAATTATGTATTTTGGTTTCCAGTGTAGTTGGGTGAGTTCATGCACTGTAACCTGGGCCCTGACACCCGTCCATTTTCGGCACGTTTTATCTAGTTGTATTATTACTTTAATCAGTGATTTCTTCTCAGTGTCTACCTCCACCGATTCACTGCCCGTTCCTATTTCTTCAAATTCACATACTCTTCGCAGTTTGTCTTCAGCCTCTGCCATCCATGATCTGCCACACTTGATTCATTTCCCCTATGACTCATCTAGACGTATGTGTAAGCTGGGGTCATTGACCCCAACTTGGGCGCATACTGTGGGTGGGGTGCCTTTAGATAGGGGAGCATAGGAAATTCCTACTAAAAAACACAAAGGGAGGGTAGTCTGCAAAAATCCCTTAGACCCCAGCCAGCCTCATCTCTTCAGGAAAAAAGACAGATAGTGGAAAACCAGATGGAAATTCCTCATAGCAACTACTATGGAATGTGAGTCCATTTTGGAACACCAGGAAATGAGAACAGTGGGAAAATACAACTGGTCAAACTGCACAACAGTCAATAGGACTGAATATACTACATTGGAATGCAGTAGGCATTTACCACAAAAAGCAGACCCTAACAGTTAGACTAGACAGTGACAATGTGGAGATGGCTTGCATACAAGAAACTCAACGTAACCCATTACAGATTCTCTATCCAGGGGATACCAAACTTTCAGAGAGGACAGGGAAGGGCATAAGGGAGGGGTTAACATAAGTTATACACAACATAAGTGATACTCAACATAAGTGATACACAACATAAGTGATACTCAACATAAGTGATACACAACATAAGTGATATACAACATAAGTGATACTCAACATAACAACATAAATGATACTCAACATAAGTGATACACAACATAAGTGATATACAACATAAGTGATACTCAACATAACAACATAAGTGATACTCAACATAACAACATAAATGATACTCAACATAAGTGATACACAACATAAGTGATACACAACATAAGTGATACACAACAACATACCAGCTAAACAGTTAGAAATAAACACAATAGATAACCAACCCATTAGAGTTTTTAACATACAGCCCAATAGATAGAGCCCTTAGATTAGAAGCGCTGAATAAACAGACACACAATGCATTGTAGAAGACGACTTCAACGGGGTTACCAGCAAACTGATACAAGAGGAGAAGAATGGGAGATTGATAATAATCTGTTCTTTATAAATTCTCAGGGAGATTCCCCAACTTTCTACTCCAGGAGGTGAAAATCAACATCAACTATCTGGCATTTGTCACAGGAAATTTATCCTACAAAGCAGAGAGAACGATGATGAACCAAAATAGGTGATAGTGATCACAAACCAGTCAAACTCACTATCAACCTTAACTATACGCTTGAAATTAAGAAACATCTCACTCACCGGAACTATAAGAGAGCAGATTGGGACAAATTTGCAATGCTTACAGACACATACTTGTATAGTGATTATATTAATGCCCATCAGAAGAAACTAAAGAGCATGACAGCTAATTGAGGAAATTCTTAGAGCAGCAAAAGAATCAATACCAAGAGGTGCAAGAAAAACTACAAACATACTAGTCCAAAGAAGTACAAAAGCTTTAAGAAGACTTGTATATGACCCAAGAATTAGCAGAAACAGAGCAAAGCACAGACAGAAATTTAGCTCTGAAGGCAGCCTCTGCTAGATTCAAGAAAGAAGTAAAAACATCTGCAAGGCAGAGCTGAATAGAGAAAACTTGGAGTCTTAACATGAACAAAGATGGAAACAAACTAGAAATTTGCAAAGGCATTTAGTGATGAAAACAGCAGCCAACCACCAATAACACTCGAATACAATTTTTTTAAAAAACTGCACACTGGAAAAGCAGTAGCAAATATTTCATACTAAATTATGCAGCTGTAAGCAAGTTGGTTGGTTGGTTTTTGATCCAGCAGTCCATGGGCTCATTCTTTTTAACCCAATAGCATTATATTGCTGGGAAGTCTGTGGGTTTTCAGCCCACCTTGCACCAGATCAGAGAATAACTAACACATCACCAGGAAGGTAGGTTTTAACCTGTGCACTGCTCCGAGCCAAGATAGGGTTAACTGTGCCCATTCCCTGCCACCAATTGACTACTGGTTATGCCAAACTTCTCTATTGTTCCAGGCATGCAACCAAATGTTCAAGTCACAAATATTGTCACGTTCTGAGTAACTGTGCCTCTATAATGGGGCCTCAGCCATAGGAAAAAACAGTGCTGTCAGTTTCCTCCTCCCCAGTGTTGTGCAGCACATCTCTGGCTCCCTCCCTTCTACATACATATATACAAATAAAAAAAAACACATTTCAACAGCAAAATAAAAGCATGAGAAGCATAATTGTATAGATGACGTGCCATGAAGCTTCAAGAAGAAGATAACCTCAATATAATGGCATGTTATCTACTAAAGTTTTCTGTTGCATGGGTGGTTTTTCGAGTGGGCCATTGGTGAGACACACAGATGCAACCACATGTGTCTGTAAGCAAGATAAATATATTTAAAGAAAGAAACACAATTTCTCTATCTATTCTTCCATTTCTGTAAAAAGTGCCTCCTAGATACGAGGCGTGTTCAAATGAAAACGGGACTTGTTACACCACGCGTGATAGAGCGCACTGATATTGATGACATTTTGCACTAGTAATGAGTATCCAATAATTTACATACGGTCACGTGTTCATCTTCCCAGCATGCATATGTGCTGCAGAAGACTGTTAACAATATGGCGGGTGTGATTCCGAACCCGTCCAAAGTGAATCAGCGTGCTGTGATCCAGTTTCTTTCATTTGAAGGATGTCAAGCAGTAAACATTCATCGGAGAATGAAGGCAGCATATGGTGACAAATGTTTGTCGAGGACCAGAGTGATGGAGTGGGTGCGTATGTTTAAAGACGGACGTGAGTTAACGGCAGATCTTGCACGGCCAGGTCAGGCGCATATTGTTGCAACAGAAGAAGCCATAGCCGTGCTTGATAAAGCAGTACTGACTGACCGTCGTCGGAGCATTCGTTCGCTTGCAGAAGAATTCCATATGTCAATTGGGACAGCCCACATGGTTGTTCGGAAGAAATTGAACTATCGGAAGGTGTGTTCACAGTGGGTCCCACGGATGTTGACTGACCACCATAAGGAAGAACGGATGGGGTGGAGTTTGAACCACCTGATGCGTTACAGGGCAGAGGGTGATGCATTTCTGTTGAGCATTGTGGCAGGTGATGAATCGTGGTGCCACCACTATGAACCGAGCAGCAAAATTGACAGCATGCAATGGAAACATCCAGGTTCACCAAAACCCAAAAAATTCAAGACACAGGTTTCTGCTGGGAAGGTTATGGTGACTGCATTTTTTGACCATGAAGGGCTTTTGTTGACTGATTTTAAGGAACCTGGTGTCAACATCAATGCCGCCCATTATAAAGACACTTTAGACAAGCTGCATAAGGCCATCAAGGCTAAGCGACCAGGCAGACTTTCTCAAGGTGTGATTCTTCTCCACGACAACGCTCGTCCGCACGTCGCAAAAATTGTGCAGGAAACATTGGCAAAGAAGAATTGGGAAGTTCTTCATCACCCAGCCTATAGTCCCGATTTATCCCCGTGTGATTTCCATTTGTTCGGACCATTGAAGAAAGCACTAAAGGGACAGCGATTCAACAGCGACGCAGACATGAAGACAGCGGTGACCACATGGTTCAGAGAACAGCCACGCAACTTTTTCTCGGACGGCATTCGACGTCTACCTAAACAGTGGGATGCTTGCCTAAATGCATACGGAGATTTTTTCTGATGAACCCAGGTGCATTCTTATTCACAAGTGGTTGCTTTGTTCAATTCCGTTGAAAATATTAAATTGCGTATGATACTTTTTAAATAAATCCACAAGTCCCGTTTTCATTTGAACACGCCTCGTATTTAAATTCTTTGGCTTGTAACTGTGTGATATTGGGATAAATGTACCAACGTTGATACTAAATTAATATCAATTATCTTTAGTCACCTCCTACAACAGAAATGGAAACAGTGATCCTATTCTTTGCTCCATGAACTAGTCAATGATATTTGATAGAAATTTGGAAATGTTTGAGAAGGAAATGAAAAGACTGAGGCCTACAGTAAAAACACTGCTTGTTTATGAGACAAAGTGCAATATGCTAATAAGAATGGAAGATGACTCAGTGTAAAAATTGCTTTGATGATAAATTGCTTTCTAGAAAACAAATAGGAGTATAGATACAATAATGAAGTCTTTCAATTTTGCAGGTTGCTGTATAGTCTACTATAGAAATCAAAAAATATATATATATATATACATAATATTTACTGGTATATAATTACTAGTAATCATGCTTTAGATAAAGGGGCTTGGATGGGCTGGTGAGGTTAAATAACAACATGCACACACACATCTCCTTTGAACGGAGCATGACATTTAGTACTAAGAAGCAAGCCATAAAGTTGGTTTTAAAAAAATCACTCCAAAATAATCAGTAAAAGAAAGAAATTCCCACAAAAATTATGAAATTATCTCTTTTTTTTTTTCAATTTTATTTAGGTAAACCCTCACTTACTGAAGACATATCTACTGCACTGTTTACATTATAATTGTTATGTTATGTTCCACCAGGGCCATAGGGCAGAAATCATAGCTTTCCATTTCTATCTTTGTGCCGCCATGTCTTTTAGTTCTTGGGTGTTGTTTAGCTTCATTGAAATGCCTTCTCTATTAATGGTTCTTCGTAGAGTTTCTCTAGGTCTCCCTCTTCTTCTTACTCCCGATGGCAGCCAATGTAGTGACTGATGGGGAATTCTTAGACTGTTCATTCTGAGAGCATGACTGATGTATGTCCATCGCCTTTGTCTAATGAAGGAATATATATGGGTTTATTTGCTTTCCTTTCTTATAGTAGTGTTAGATTTAAAGTCACTCCACTTAACGTTCAGAATGGTACGTAGGCATTTGTTTTCAAAGGTGTTTAATCTCTTATCCATGGCTTTCCAACTTTAACATCCATATGATAGAATAGGGGTAATGTTGGAGGTAAACAACCTGAGTTTTGTGGTGTTTCTTAGTGTGTTTGATGTCCAGATGCATTATAATTAATGAACGCATAATCTATATTTGCAAATGTTTACTGTAGGTTTATGTAGTACCCACCAACTTCTTGATTTAATTGATTTTATGTGTTTATTTCCTTTATTTCTTGTATGTCCTGCTAACTCAAATCTAGTGAAAATACATTGCATTACATTATGATTTTAGTTTGGCTGTGATATCTGCCTCCTATTTGATGAGATGCATGCGATTTCATGCATGACATTATGAGGTAGCATGTCTTCTTTACTTATTGATTCCTACTCCATGACCAGATTGGCCATTTTCAGCCTTTTATCTAGGATGATTATACAAAGATAGAATAACAACAGCTGATTCACTGGTCCTAATGCTATCACTCATATACCAATTACTGACAATACACCACATGAGCAGCTGACCACTATATCTTATGTGGAGCTCAGTAGTCATCTACAAACCACTGACCACTAATCTCATGTGGAGTTCAGTAGTCATCTACAAACCACTGACCACTAATCACATGTGGAGTTCAGTAGTCATCTACAAACCACTGACCATTACATCTAATATGGAGTTCAGTAGTCATCTACAAATCTATGTCCACTAATCTCCTGTGGAGTTAAGCATTCATCTACAAACCTCTGTCCACTAATCTCATGTAGAGTTCAATAGTCATCTACAAACCACTGACCACTAATAAATCTCATGTGGAGTTTAGCATTCATCTACAAACTTCTGTCCACTAATCTCATGTGGAGTTCAGTAGTCATCTACAAACTTCTGTCCACTAATCTCATGTGGAGTTCAGTAGTCATCTACAAACCACTGACCATTACATCTAATATGGAGTTCAGTAGTCATCTACAAATCTATGTCCACTAATCGCATGTGGAGTTCAGCAGTCATCTACAAACTTCTGTCCACTAATCTCATGTGGAGTTTAGTAGTCATCTACAAACCACTGACCACTAATTAATTTCATGTGGTGATCGGTAGCCATTTATAAACCTTTGTCCACTAATTAATCTCATGTGGAGATTGGTAGTCATCTACAAACCTCTGTCCACAATTTAATATCATGTGGAATTCAGTAGTGATCTACAAACTACTGACCACTAACCTCATGTGGAGTTCTGTAGTAATCTAGAAACCACTGACCACTAATCTCATGTGGAATTCTGTAGTCATCTACAAACCACTGACCACTAATCTCATGTGGAGTTCTGTAGTCATCTACAAACCACTGACCACTAACCTCATGTGGAGTTCTGTAGTAATCTAGAAACCACTGACCACTAATCTCATGTGGAGTTCTGTAGTCATCTACTGACCACTAATCTCATGTGGAGTTCTGTAGTCATCTACAAACCACTGACCACTAATTTCCTGTGGAGTTCAGTAGTCATCTAGAAACCACTGACCACTAATCTCCTGTGGAGTTAAGTAGTCATCTAGAAACCACTGACCACTAATCTCATGTGGAGTTCAGTAGTCATCTACAGACCACTGACCACTAATCTCATGTAGAGTTCAGTAGTCATCTACAAACCTCTGACCACTAATTAATCTCATGTGGAGATCTGTAGCCACCTATAAACCTCTGTCCACTAATTAATCTCATGTGGAGATCTGTAGCCATCTATAAACCTCTGTTCACTAATTAATCTCATGTGGAGATTAGTAGCCATCTATAAACCTCTGTCCACTAATTAATCTCATGTGGAGATCTGTAGCCATCTATAAACCTCTGTTCACTAATTAATCTCATGTGGAGATCTGTAGCCACCTATAAACCTCTGTTCACTAATTAATCTCATGTGGAGATCTGTAGCCACCTATAAACCTCTGTTCACTAATTAATCTCATGTGGAGATCTGTAGCCATCTATAAACCTCTGTTCACTAATTAATCTCATGTGGAGATTAGTAGCCATCTATAAACCTCAGTCCACTAATTAATCTCATGTGGAGATTGGTAGCCATCTATAAACCTCTGTCCACTAACCTCATGTGGAGTTTAGTAGTCATCTATAAACTACTGACCACTAATGTCATGTGGAGTTGAGTAGTCATCTAAAATTCAGTAACCTGTACAGCCCACTCATATTTATGTAGTCTTCTGCAGGGTAATTGTAGAATTGAATATCTGGTTTTCTTTCTCTCAGTCTAAGTGGTATCTAGGAAACTGATGCTGGTATTTGCTTGTTTATTCATCTTTAGCAGATTATTCATGGGTTACATACAGTGTGGATACTTTTAAATCTCATATATTCTTTTCAGATCAGTAAGGGAATTACTAAAGAGAATTATTGGCTTACCAGTTGGGATTAAGGAGTGTGTATTGGGTTAGGGCACAATACGTGTAAATCTATTTAATTTAATTGGTAATGGAAGTGATAACAATGGAATGAATGCTGAAATAGATATATAAGAGTTGTTGTTATATTACACTGAACTTGTGCATACGAATACATTTTGAATTTTTTTTTAAAGAATTACTCTGATGAGAGTTAAGGTTCAATATTTCTCTTTCAAATTTCAGAGATAGACAATTTCTATTTGAGAAATACCGAGGAAAACGTGACTTGTCAATTATAAGGGTTTTGATATTATATAGTTCACCCATTGCCATTATGTAGTCCCGACCAGGGTCTTTAGTGAGGGGTGGAATTTTCCTGAAAAATGAAATTTAACCATCTTTTGCTTAGATTCCTAATGCTGTCAGTCATGTTCTGATTTCCTAAAAAGGGGGATGGGAGGTTAAATCCCTTTTACGGCCCCTCCTCCATCTTAGGGTTTGGTAATGCTCTTGTTTGGGAGGATAATTTTTGTTTCAGTGATTTTTTTCTTCTTCTTCTTCTTTCGTTCACTTGAAACATGTCTATATCTGTAAATCTGTCTCCTTAATAAAACTCACTGTCTTTTGTAGTTCATACAGTGTCCCATAGAGTTTTGATTCCATTGTTGTTTCCTCTGGCCAATATGTCTGCCTCAGCGTTTCATGCTCAGAACACTCTTGAAGTATATGTTTGGCACTCTGTGCTGGCTGTCCACATGTACACATGGCCGTGTTGCCAATCTTGAACTTTGTATACATGTGACTGCGGAGTCGGTTGTGTCCTGTTCTGAGGCGTAGAATTATAACTTGTTCTGGTCTGTTCATAATATGATAGTCATCTTGTGTTGGTGTTTGTGGCTTTCTTATTGACTTGATCATCTGTTTTTTCTGATGGTAGGTGATTGGTATATCTGGTTGGTCTTCGGCAGCACATTCCTTAGCCAGTTGGTCTGCTTTTTCATTTCCTGGTATTCCACAGTGAGAGGGTATCCACTGCATGGTTACCCTATACTGGTAAGACAATTCGCTAAGTAGTTTTTTCAAGTCTGTTAGTTTTCCAGACTGGAGAACTTGAAGCACTGACCTTGCATCTGTCAGGAATACCACAGGCTGTAGGTCAGAGTTGGAGTTCAGCAGTTTTTTTAGCTGCCACACTAATTGCCTGGATTTCAGCATCATAATTATTGCAGAATTTTCCTATCGGTGTTCTGATTGTATCTCTAGGCTTGTGTGGATATTATATATATACACCTGCACCTCCATTCCTCACGGCATTCTGTGCTGACCCATCTGTGTATAGTTTCAGTGATGAGTGCAGAACAAGTGAACCATAGTGAAAAATCCAACCAATAATAAAGAAGAGGATACTGGACATATATTGATCATGTAGGCCTACTCAGAATGGAGGAATACTAATACTGTTACCTGACATTCACGTCAACTAAGCAGGTTTAGTGGATGGACTTCCCAAAACAGACGTTTTTGTGTGTGTGTGTCACCGTGTATATATAGAGGGAAGTAAATCAATATTTAAACAAGTGCAATTTCTGAAAGTGGATGTTGGCAGCCTTGCTTGGCACAATGTGGTTACATATTAACAGTTTTGGAGGGCTAATATTTATCATTATCTTTATGTTATTTGTGCTGTCTGTGAATGTTCTCTTGTGTTTGATAATCATTGAAAATCTAAATTCTATGTATTCGATTTTGTTTTTATATACATAGTTAACTATCGATTTTGTTTGCCCTGGCTATATCCTCTGTATCCTCTTATTTATTCTATTTACCCTGTCATGCCAGATAGAACAGTAATTTTCTGTTTGCGAATTAGACTGCTGTTTGTAGTAAACAATTTGTTATGGCCTATAACTTGTGCGAAGAAAGGTTTAAAAACACCGCCTTTTTATTCTTCACTGGAAAACAAAAATCACATGCAAACACACTTTTAAGATTAAAGAGTTGTTTACATGAGTTTTTTTTCTTCTCTTTTACTAGTTTTGTTTTGCCAAAACTAATTGAAAATTAGGATGAGATATTCAAAATGAATGCATTAGAAATTGTAGACCTAATGAAGTAAATGAGAATGTGCGGAGGCACTGATTGCTTTTAATGAGGTAATGACGTAATCAATATACATTGTGCACTCACACATGCATGTACACAAACACTCACAAATTGCAATGTGATGTATGCACACACACGCACACATACACTGTCATATAAGGTGCCTGTGACTGATCTGAATACATATCGATTTTTGAATGTGAAGATGCAGAGAGATGTGAAATCAGCCCATGCTGTGGTGAGTCACAATAGTTGTTTTAGTAGTGTTTTTTATCATCTTATGCTTGTAGTCATGTACTGTATTGCTATTACCTACAAATAGTGCTAGTATATGTGAATGTCTCAGAGTTTTCTGCTAGAATTGCTTTGACATCCAGTGCAACTAACGATAACAAATAAATAATGATAGGTAAATATACAAAACTATGAATTGTTAACCGCAATGTAGGTCTAATATCCATAATTAAAATATGGTTGCACAAGTTGGATAGTTATAACACGATTGGAGAAGAAATTAATTTCATTTGAAAATAAATGTGTTAAGACAATTAAATTTTGACTAGGAGGAAGACTTCAAGTAATAAAAGCGAGTAAAAGAAGACATAAATCAGCAATATAGGGGAGGGGTTAGTTTTTTATGACTCGAAGAAGAGAATTGTCTACTTAGGTTCTATATCTGACATATACTTAGGTTCTATATCAGACATATACTTAGGTTCTATATCGGACATATACATAGGTTCTATACAGAGCCGTCTTTACACCATTTAGGGCCCCCGGGCAAAGAAATAGTGTTGGGCCCCTCGGCAAAGAAAGAGTGCCCCCCCCTCCCGCAGGAATAAAAAAAATAAATGGTTGATAATATTAAAAATAATGTATTATTTATTTTATTGTCACTATACTCATTTCAACAAAATTGTTAAAACATGCTGTACAGCTGCATCACTATGCTACCAGTGCCAAACCTGGACACTGACAGCACAAGACAAAAGAAAAATAGTGACAACAGAAATGACATGTCTACGAAGAATACTCGGAGTGTCATTAAGAGATAGAATTAGAAACGATAACATCAGACAGATAACCAAAACAATACCAGTATTGGAACACATCAAAAGACAGCAGATCAAGTGGTTTTCACACGCTTCCAGACTACCGACATATAGCATGCCACAAATGGCCATGACACATAGACATAACGGTTATAAAGCCAGAGGCAGACCATGTAAAAGATGGATCACAGAAATCAAAGAAGCCACAGGAACAAGCTTACAAACAGCACACAAGAAGGCCATCTCCAGAGAACTCTTCCACCCCTGACGCTGCAAGGCAAACAAGGGACACAGCGTATAGATAGATATATAGATATATAGACAGCTGCAACTATAATCAACATTAAACATGAAAAACAGAGAAAAGAGATTTTATTTACATGTTTTATAGTATTACATATGATATTTGCAAAAACAAAAAAATTTACACACAAAAACAGATATTTACATATGTTTTTTAAATAATAAGCGCCATAACATATAACATCTATTACACAAGGTCAAACAAAGGTATTAAAATTCGTAATAGAAAAAAAAATTCTTAAATTAGACAAATTTCAGTACGGTACTTTATTATAACAAGCGTTTGCGACATTTCTTTTCAGAAAATTGTTTTATTATCGGCTTGAAGTCAATGGTCTTCAGGATGTCATTTTCTATGCTTATGAGTGAAAGCCAGTTCAAACGATGCTGTCCCATTGTACTACGAAGCTGATTTTTTATAAGTTTAAGTCTTAAAAAAGAACGTTCTCCTGTACAGTTGCTCACCATCATGCACATGAACACTCTGAGTGCAATTTCAATGTTCGGAAAAACAGATTTTAAATTGTCCGAAATTATTTTTCTGTACAGTGCAGGTAGAGTCTCGCAATTTTCATCAAAACCATGTAATGCTTGAGATGCTCACATTCATTTAAAAGGTCGTCATAACTCAAGTCCTTGTGGTACGTATTGGCAAGATGTTCGCATTTTTTCTTTAGTGCATCAGAAGTAATGGTTTTTAATTCACCCAAGAAAGAAAACAGATTTCCAATTTGTGAATACGCCTCTGCACGTCTTGTTAGTTCAATGATTAAAGTGTCTAGAATAGGGAGAAAAGTTTCTACCTTGAACTTTTCGGACTTATTTAGAAGTAACTCTTCTCCTGGCCTATCATATCTACTAAAACGCACACTTCGGGTTCGTTCCCGTTTTTTTTCCATCACTGTAATCGGCATCTGGACACATACTTCTGGCTTTGAATTCATATTCAGTGAATTTGTCTCTAGTTTCCTGAAGATAGCTTTTCAGCGACACAAGAAGATTTGTGGCAACTAAGATGTTCACATCCTTTGATTGTAAAACTTTGCTTGTTGTATTCATCCTTTCTAGAATGCCCTTCCAAAGAATTGTAAGAAATATTGTTTCAAGGTGGTCCATTTTTTTGCTCAAACCGTCTGCCTCTCGCCTTGTTGTCACTTGCTGTTCATTGTCACCTGATATAGAATCCAGTGCATGTTTTATTTTATCGAAACCCCTACACAAAGCATGAACAGCATCAAAATGTGCTGACCAACGTGTCAGACAGACGCTTGACCACAACATCTTTTTCTAAATATGATGTCAATACATTCCAGCGATGAGTAGAACCAGCAAAAAATGTATACAGATGCTGAACAAAGTCAAAGAATTTTATAGACTGTAGATAACACTCTGCAGATTTTACTCCCACCAAATTCAGGCTGTGTCCTGCACAGGGGACATAGATGGCAAACTCATTCAGTTCATGGATACGTGCCTGCAATCCAGTGTATCGTCCAGACATATTTGACGCATTATCGTATGATTGGCCACGGCAGTTTGATAGTGGAATTTTGTTCTCTTTAAGAAAATCGACAACAGTGTCTGTTAAATCCTTTGACCCATGAGAAAAGATGGGGATGAACATCAAGAAACGTTCCACAGGTTCGCATCCTTTAATTAATGTATCGTGCAGTAAATGTCAATTGATCTATGTGTGAGATGTCTGGAGTAGAATCTACATTCATTGAATAATACTTTGACTCTTTTACTTCTTCAAGAATAGTACCAAGAACCTGTTGTCCCATTAAATCAATAAATTCCTCACAAATATTGGCAGATAAATATGACGTATTTCCTCTTCCAGGATTTCCATATATTTTGAGATGTTCCTCCAGGAAAGGATCAAATTCACTCAGTAGCTATAGTATACCTAAATAGTTACCATTATTTGCTGATCCAATAATCTGATTTTCGCCACGAAATGGCAAACCTCTGGAAGATTTTCATGATCGCTATGGCTTCGTACCTTGCACTCCAGCATGTTTCAATAAGGCGTTTGACAATAAAAACCATAAAGAATATCGAGGGTCATGACCAACAAGGAGGAGCATTTTTTAAAAAGGTCCTCCAGCTGCCACCATTCTGCATTTTGGCTAAGTCTTGGGTAACAGTATTTGTAATTTCTTTCCTCGCATGGTCTCTTCTTGTTCGGTTTCCAGCTTTTCTTGTGCATCTCAATCTATAAGTAGCAAGCTTTCTCTCTTTTAATTTGTTAGTGTCCATGAAAATACAATAAAATCATTAAAATGCGGAAAGGCTGCATGTTCCAACAACGTAACAGCAGACATAATTAAAAAAATCTAAATGAATTTGGTGTGGATATTATCACAGGCTTTGCAATGACATATATGAAACAGGCCATATACCTAAAGACCTAGCATCATCAATATTCATACCTTTACCTAAGAAGCCTAAAGCTGTCAACTGTACTGAATATAGAACAATACGTCCAATGTATCATTTAACTAAAATACTGCTCAAGATAATACATGAAATGATTAAAAACAAGATAGACATGGAGGTCGGTGAAGAATAATTCGGTTTTAGGAAAAACAAAGGAATCAGAGAAGCTATACTTAGTACCGACTAGCGATAGATAAATATATAGAAGTCCAAAAAAGCATCTACAGTCTACATTTGCTTCATAGACTACAACCAGACCTTTGACAGAGTCCATGAAAAATTATTAAAATGTCTTCAAGAAATACGCATAGATGGAAAAGACATCAGACTAATTAGAAATATATACTGGGAACAGACTGCACCAATAAGGTGTGAAAACAGCTACTCACCATACATAGAAATAAGAAGAGGGGTATGACAAGGATGCATTTTATCACCAAGCATATTTAATATCTACACAGAGAATACATTTAAAATATAGAAGAAATACCAGGACTCAAGATCAATGGGAAAATAATAAACAACCTTAGATATGCAGATGACACTGTTCTTTTAGCAGAAAGTGAACATAAACTACAAAGAATAATAAATCAAGCCAATAAATCAAGTAATCAATATGAACTTGATATAAATATCCAAAAAACAAAAACCATGATAATCAGCAAGGACACAAAAGAACAAGAGCTAAACATAAACATACATGGAGAGAAACTACAACACGTGAAACATTATCAATATCTTGGACACATAGTCATAAATGATGGCAGATGTGAAACAGAAGTTAAAAGGAGAATAGGAATGGTCAAAAGGACCTTCAATGACATGAGGAAAAAAGTAACATCTAAACAAATTACAAACAAGTTAAACATGGGAATTATAAAATGCTACATCTATTCTATATTAATGTATAGATCAGAAACATGGACAGTAAATAAACAATTATAAGGCAGAATTAAGATGTGAGTATATAGGAGAATAAGGAGAACATCATGGAAAGAGAAGAAAACAAATAAAGAGGTGCTAAAAACACTTAATATGAAGAAAGGATTACTAAGAGAAATAAAGATCAGACAAATACAATATTTTGGATACATTAAAAGACATGACACTTTATTGAAGATCTTACTTGAGGGTCAAGTAAAAGGGAAGCGAGCAAGAGGTAGACAGAGATACAAGTAGGAGAGTAACATCGAAAGAAGGACAGGTTACAGTCTAGCAGAGTGTACCACCGAAACAAGTGACGGGATGTTGGAGATCTGTTGCAGCCAACCTATGTTGCGGAGACGGCACTTGATGATGATAAATAAAAGAGTACTGGGTCACATTTTTTAGTAGACACACATATATAATATAGAAAATCGCATTTACTCACATAGTCGACGTACGTGGACGCAAGTTTTGTTTGAATGAGACGTCTTTCTAGGTGGATCAGTTTAATCCATAAAGGGACTCTTCAGTTGGGAGAAAATAATTATTTTTGGAATGAGGACAATTATTTTCTTGTTCCCACAGTTCTCTATAGGAGGCGTTTCAGACCTGACATATTTATTACTCAGTGGCTGGTTTAAATTACCAATGTCCAGACTTTGGGAATTAGGATCAGCAACTCACAATGAAAACACCCAAATGAGATTCCAGAAGTATAAATGCTGTGCAGATGGTATCTTTACAGGAAAAACAGGTTTTATTTACCCGTCAGCCACAGGCATTGCTATTCCGGGCCCAAAATTTCCTTAACTTGCGATAAAGCTTTTCTTTGAAGGGAAAATAATTATAGGGATTGAACCTCAATCTACAGAATGTGGTAAATGACATTCCTGAACATTGGTTCAGGTTCAAGGTTGGAAGTGATTGATAAACTTAAAGGGCCCGTTCGCATATAAACACAAAATTATGAGAATTTTATAAAATAATACTAAATTTTATACGGGTTTTCCATAACCCTACAAAATATTCGCATGGGGCCCCCTATGCTCGTGGGCCCCCGGGCAAATGCCCAATGGGCCTATGGGTTAAGACGGCATTGGTTCTATATCGGACATATACTTAGGTTCTATATCAGACATATACTTAGGTTCTATATCGGACATATACTTAGGTTCTTAGAGCATTGCATTTAATAAAAAACGGTTATATCGAACCTCGGATATATTGAATTAATTCAATTTCCCAGAGAACTTCGATATATCGGGGTTCTACTGTATATGTCTGATATAGAACCTATGTATATGTCTGATATAGAACCTAAGTATATGTCTGATATAGAACCTAAGTATATGTCTGATATAGAACCTAAGTATATGTCTGATATAGAACCTAAGTATATGTCTGATATAGAACCTAAGTATATGTCTGATATAGAACCTATGTATATGTCCGATATAGAACCTAAGTATATGTCCGATATAGAACCTCACGAGTTATGAAGCGCGCTTCACGAAGCTGTGAGCTAGGCCTACTATACATTTCTTTTTAAACACGAGATAAAAAGTTGTTTTTAAAGTTAAATAATAAAAATTGGCAGTACATTTACATACCTGTAAGTACATGTATATACAGCTGTAGTCATATGGTGATACATTCAACTTTGGCAGCAGTCTCAATTAAGTCCAGTATACATGTATGTATCTTTTTTGAAGAAGTCCGTAATTGATTTCTGCTGCATCGGACGTGAGCTAATAACAATGTTCTCCAGGTCTGCTACCATTTTAAATCCATTTTTCGTATCCGCGTTGCTACATTCCATCCAGTTACGCAAAACAGCAAGAGCTTCCATGGCGTCGGCTGTTGTGGGTGGGGGACGTTCCATGCTGTCACCAATATCATCGTCATCATCATCATCATCATGTTGTGAAGTTACCGACTCAATTATGGCTTCGTCAGTCATGGTTTCGTTACTTGCCAAGTCGTTATCAGCATCACGAAGGTCTTCAAACGTTGGAATGTCGAAACCAGCTGAACGTAGACGATCCCATAAATTTCCTACATCTGGTGCAATTGCAATCGAAGAAACAACAGCAGATGGGCCAGCGCTATCTGACTGCACAAATCTTGCGTGTTTAAAACAATTAGCAATAGTTTCTGGCTTCACTTGATTCCAAGCGCTGTGCAGCATCCGAACACCATCTAGCAGTGTCACAGTGTTATTGTCTACAGGTTGTCCTCTATCAACAGCACACAGCAAACGTTCCACAACCATTCGACGGTACAGTGCCTTCAAATTGTGTATAATGCCTTGATCCATTGGCTGAAGACACGATGTGACATGATAGGTCAGCAAATCTTTGTCTGTTTCGGACTTCGATATACACGTCGATTCATTACCAAAAGGCCACCGTGGAACTTCGCTATAAGCGAACTGGTGCAAACCCGACTTCGCTATATCCGTAATTTATTAGAGGGATTAATGTTACCTATTGCGCGGACTATTTAAAATATTCGCAATAACCGAATGTTCGAAATATGCGAGTTCGATATATCGGGGTTCTACTGTACTTAGGTTCTATATCAGACATATACTTAGGTTCTATATCGGACATATACTTAGGTTCTATATCAGACATATACTTAGGTTCTATATCGGACATAGGTTCTATATCAGACATATACTTAGGTTCTATATCAGACATATACTTAGGTTCTATATCGGACATATACTTAGGTTCTATATCGGACATATACTTAGGTTCTATATCAGACATATACTTAGGTTCTATATCGGACATATACTTAGGTTCTATATCAGACATATACTTAGGTTCTATATCGGACATAGGTTCTATATCAGACATATACTTAGGTTCTATATCAGACATATACTTAGGTTCTATATCAGACATATACTTAGGTTCTATATCAGACATATACTTAGGTTCTATATCGGACATAGGTTCTATATCGGACATATACTTAGGTTCTATATCAGACATATACTTAGGTTCTATATCGGACATAGGTTCTATATCGGACATAGGTTCTATATCAGACATATACTTAGGTTCTATATCAGACATATACTTAGGTTCTATATCAGACATATACTTAGGTTCTATATCAGACATATACTTAGGTTCTATATCAGACATGGACATAGGTTCTATATCGGACATAGGTTCTATATCAGACATATACATAGGTTCTATATCAGACATATACTTAGGTTCTATATCAGACATGGACATAGGTTCTATATCGGACATAGGTTCTATATCGGACATAGGTTCTATATCAGACATATACATAGGTTCTATATCAGACATATACTTAGGTTCTATATCAGACATATACATAGGTTCTATATCAGACATATACTTAGGTTCTATATCAGACATATACTTAGGTTCTATATCGGACATAGGTTCTATATCGGACATAGGTTCTATATCAGACATATACTTAGGTTCTATATCAGACATATACTTAGGTTCTATATCAGACATATACTTAGGTTCTATATCAGACATATACTTAGGTTCTATATCAGACATATACTTAGGTTCTATATCGGACATAGGTTCTATATCGGACATAGGTTCTATATCAGACATATACATAGGTTCTATATCAGACATATACTTAGGTTCTATATCAGACATGGACATAGGTTCTATATCGGACATAGGTTCTATATCAGACATATACATAGGTTCTATATCAGACATATACTTAGGTTCTATATCAGACATATACTTAGGTTCTATATCAGACATATACTTAGGTTCTATATCAGACATATACATAGGTTCTATATCGGACATATACTTAGGTTCTATATCAGACATATACTTAGGTTCTATATCGGACATAGGTTCTATATCAGACATATACTTAGGTTCTATATCAGACATATACTTAGGTTCTATATCAGACATATACTTAGGTTCTATATCAGACATATACTTAGGTTCTATATCAGACATATACTTAGGTTCTATATCAGACATATACTTAGGTTCTATATCAGACATAGGTTCTATATCGGACATATACTTAGGTTCTATATCAGACAAATACTTAGGTTCTATATCGGACATAGGTTCTATATCGGACATAGGTTCTATATCAGACATATACTTAGGTTCTATATCAGACATATACTTAGGTTCTATATCAGACATATACTTAGGTTCTATATCAGACATGGACATAGGTTCTATATCGGACATAGGTTCTATATCAGACATATACATAGGTTCTATATCAGACATGGACATAGGTTCTATATCGGACATAGGTTCTATATCGGACATAGGTTCTATATCAGACATATACATAGGTTCTATATCAGACATATACTTAGGTTCTATATCAGACATATACATAGGTTCTATATCAGACATATACTTAGGTTCTATATCAGACATATACTTAGGTTCTATATCGGACATAGGTTCTATATCGGACATAGGTTCTATATCGGACATAGGTTCTATATCAGACATATACTTAGGTTCTATATCAGACATTTACTTAGGTTCTATATCAGACATATACTTAGGTTCTATATCAGACATATACTTAGGTTCTATATCAGACATGGACATAGGTTCTATATCGGACATAGGTTCTATATCAGACATAGGTTCTATATCAGACATATACATAGGTTCTATATCAGACATATACTTAGGTTCTATATCAGACATATACTTAGGTTCTATATCAGACATATACTTAGGTTCTATATCAGACATATACTTAGGTTCTATATCGGACATAGGTTCTATATCGGACATAGGTTCTATATCAGACATATACTTAGGTTCTATATCAGACATATACTTAGGTTCTATATCAGACATATACTTAGGTTCTATATCAGACATATACTTAGGTTCTATATCAGACATATACTTAGGTTCTATATCAGACATATACTTAGGTTCTATATCAGACATAGGTTCTATATCGGACATATACTTAGGTTCTATATCAGACATATACTTAGGTTCTATATCAGACATATACTTAGGTTCTATATCAGACATATACTTAGGTTCTATATCAGACATATACTTAGGTTCTATATCGGACATAGGTTCTATATCGGACGTAGGTTCTATATCAGACATATACTTAGGTTCTATATCAGACATATACTTAGGTTCTATATCAGACATATACTTAGGTTCTATATCAGACATATACTTAGGTTCTATATCAGACATATACTTAGGTTCTATATCAGACATATACTTAGGTTCTATATCAGACATAGGTTCTATATCGGACATATACTTAGGTTCTATATCAGACATATACTTAGGTTCTATATCAGACATATACTTAGGTTCTATATCAGACATATACTTAGGTTCTATATCAGACATATACTTAGGTTCTATATCAGACATATACTTAGGTTCTATATCAGACATATACTTAGGTTCTATATCGGACATAGGTTCTATATCGGACATAGGTTCTATATCAGACATATACATAGGTTCTATATCAGACATATACTTAGGTTCTATATCAGACATGGACATAGGTTCTATATCGGACATAGGTTCTATATCAGACATATACATAGGTTCTATATCAGACATATACTTAGGTTCTATATCAGACATATACTTAGGTTCTATATCAGACATATACTTAGGTTCTATATCAGACATATACATAGGTTCTATATCAGACATATACTTAGGTTCTATATCAGACATTTACTTAGGTTCTATATCAGACATATACTTAGGTTCTATATCAGACATATACTTAGGTTCTATATCAGACATGGACATAGGTTCTATATCGGACATAGGTTCTATATCAGACATAGGTTCTATATCAGACATATACATAGGTTCTATATCAGACATATACTTAGGTTCTATATCAGACATATACTTAGGTTCTATATCAGACATATACTTAGGTTCTATATCAGACATATACATAGGTTCTATATCAGACATATACTTAGGTTCTATATCAGACATATACTTAGGTTCTATATCGGACATAGGTTCTATATCAGACATATACTTAGGTTCTATATCAGACATATACTTAGGTTCTATATCAGACATATACTTAGGTTCTATATCAGACATATACTTAGGTTCTATATCAGACATATACTTAGGTTCTATATCGGACATAGGTTCTATATCGGACATAGGTTCTATATCAGACATATACATAGGTTCTATATCAGACATATACTTAGGTTCTATATCAGACATGGACATAGGTTCTATATCGGACATAGGTTCTATATCAGACATATACTTAGGTTCTATATCAGACATATACTTAGGTTCTATATCAGACATATACTTAGGTTCTATATCAGACATATACATAGGTTCTATATCGGACATATACTTAGGTTCTATATCAGACATATACTTAGGTTCTATATCGGACATAGGTTCTATATCGGACATAGGTTCTATATCAGACATATACTTAGGTTCTATATCAGACATATACTTAGGTTCTATATTAGACATATACTTAGGTTCTATATCAGACATATACTTAGGTTCTATATCAGACATATACTTAGGTTCTATATCAGACATATACTTAGGTTCTATATCGGACATAGGTTCTATATCGGACATATACTTAGGTTCTATATCAGACATATACTTAGGTTCTATATCGGACATAGGTTCTATATCAGACATATACTTAGGTTCTATATCAGACATATACTTAGGTTCTATATCAGACATATACTTAGGTTCTATATCAGACATATACTTAGGTTCTATATCAGACATATACTTAAGTTCTATATCCGACATATACTTAGGTTCTATATCAGACATATACTTAGGTTCTATATCAGACATATACTTAGGTTCTATATCGGACATAGGTTCTATATCGGACATATACTTAGGTTCTATATCAGACATATACTTAGGTTCTATATCGGACATAGGTTCTATATCAGACATATACTTAGGTTCTATATCAGACATATACTTAGGTTCTATATCAGACATATACTTAGGTTCTATATCAGACATATACTTAGGTTCTATATCAGACATATACTTAGGTTCTATATCAGACATATACTTAGGTTCTATATCAGACATATACTTAGGTTCTATATCAGACATATACTTAGGTTCTATATCAGACATAGGTTCTATATCGGACATATACTTAGGTTCTATATCAGACATATACTTAGGTTCTATATCAGACATATACTTAGGTTCTATATCAGACATATACTTAGGTTCTATATCAGACATATACTTAGGTTCTATATCAGACATATACTTAGGTTCTATATCAGACATATACTTAGGTTCTATATCGGACATAGGTTCTATATCGGACATAGGTTCTATATCAGACATATACATAGGTTCTATATCAGACATATACTTAGGTTCTATATCAGACATGGACATAGGTTCTATATCGGACATAGGTTCTATATCAGACATATACATAGGTTCTATATCAGACATATACTTAGGTTCTATATCAGACATATACTTAGGTTCTATATCAGACATATACTTAGGTTCTATATCAGACATATACATAGGTTCTATATCAGACATATACTTAGGTTCTATATCAGACATTTACTTAGGTTCTATATCAGACATATACTTAGGTTCTATATCAGACATATACTTAGGTTCTATATCAGACATGGACATAGGTTCTATATCGGACATAGGTTCTATATCAGACATAGGTTCTATATCAGACATATACATAGGTTCTATATCAGACATATACTTAGGTTCTATATCAGACATATACTTAGGTTCTATATCAGACATATACTTAGGTTCTATATCAGACATATACATAGGTTCTATATCAGACATATACTTAGGTTCTATATCAGACATATACTTAGGTTCTATATCGGACATAGGTTCTATATCAGACATATACTTAGGTTCTATATCAGACATATACTTAGGTTCTATATCAGACATATACTTAGGTTCTATATCAGACATATACTTAGGTTCTATATCAGACATATACTTAGGTTCTATATCGGACATAGGTTCTATATCGGACATAGGTTCTATATCAGACATATACATAGGTTCTATATCAGACATATACTTAGGTTCTATATCAGACATGGACATAGGTTCTATATCGGACATAGGTTCTATATCAGACATATACTTAGGTTCTATATCAGACATATACTTAGGTTCTATATCAGACATATACTTAGGTTCTATATCAGACATATACATAGGTTCTATATCGGACATATACTTAGGTTCTATATCAGACATATACTTAGGTTCTATATCGGACATAGGTTCTATATCGGACATAGGTTCTATATCAGACATATACTTAGGTTCTATATCAGACATATACTTAGGTTCTATATTAGACATATACTTAGGTTCTATATCAGACATATACTTAGGTTCTATATCAGACATATACTTAGGTTCTATATCAGACATATACTTAGGTTCTATATCGGACATAGGTTCTATATCGGACATATACTTAGGTTCTATATCAGACATATACTTAGGTTCTATATCGGACATAGGTTCTATATCAGACATATACTTAGGTTCTATATCAGACATATACTTAGGTTCTATATCAGACATATACTTAGGTTCTATATCAGACATATACTTAGGTTCTATATCAGACATATACTTAAGTTCTATATCCGACATATACTTAGGTTCTATATCAGACATATACTTAGGTTCTATATCAGACATATACTTAGGTTCTATATCGGACATAGGTTCTATATCGGACATATACTTAGGTTCTATATCAGACATATACTTAGGTTCTATATCGGACATAGGTTCTATATCAGACATATACTTAGGTTCTATATCAGACATATACTTAGGTTCTATATCAGACATATACTTAGGTTCTATATCAGACATATACTTAGGTTCTATATCAGACATATACTTAAGTTCTATATCAGACATATACTTAGGTTCTATATCAGACATATACTTAGGTTCTATATCAGACATGGACATAGGTTCTATATCGGACATAGGTTCTATATCGGACATAGGTTCTATATCGGACATATACTTAGGTTCTATATCAGACATATACTTAGGTTCTATATCGGACATAGGTTCTATATCGGACATAGGTTCTATATCGGATATATACTTAGGTTCTATATCGGACATAGGTTCTATATCGGACATAGGTTCTATATCGGATATATACTTAGGTTCTATATCGGACATAGGTTCTATATCGGACATAGGTTCTATATCGGACAAATACTTAGGTTCTATATCGGACATAGGTTCTATATCGGACATAGGTTCTATATCGGACATGTACTTAGAATTAATGAAAATATACTGCCACTATAATCATACAAATTGGTGTAACTACCAGATATACAAAATCATAGGAAGACCAAGAGAAACTCTTTGCAGAACAACCATCAAACATGTTATAACTATGGGTCTCAACAACATACAAGAACTACACACAGGAGAATTCCATTGCTCAAGCTGGAGAGCGCTGGTTTCTATATGCAGACAGTTATGTCATTTTATTTTGATTCAGCAAACTAATTTAATTTTCCACCTTAAATCATTTATAACAAAGAAAATACAAAAATAAGCCATTCATGTGAGACAAATATGAGGAGTGAAAAGTTAGTCACACATCTAATGAAGTCACACATCTAATGAAGTCACATAACTAATGAAGTCACATAACTAATGAAGTCACACAACTAATGAAGTCACATAACTAATGGAGTCACACATCTAATGAAGTCACACATCTAATGGAGTCACACAACTAATGGAGTCACACAACTAATGGAGTCACACATCTAATGAAGTCACACATCTAATGAAGTCACACATCTAATTAAGTCACATAACTAATGAAGTCACACAACTAATGAAGTCACACATCTAATGAAGTCACACAACTAATGAAGTCACACAACTAATGAAGTCACACAACTAATGAAGTCACACAACTAATGAATTCACACAACTAATGGAGTCACACAACTAATGAATGAGAAATATGTAAGTTATCATTGATTAAAACAACAGAGGTGTTAATAATCTGGAGAGAAAGAAATGAAAATAGCCATCTATGTTGTCATCTTCCGCATCAGGACAGGACACAACAGACTAAACATTCACTTAAACAGACTAAGACTGGTTTCATCACCTCTGTGTTCATGTGGGCAGGCAGAACAGACAACAGAACATATCCTGCAAGAATGCATTACACTAAACTAGTTAGGAAAATATAACCGCAACAAAATGAAGTCTTTTTTTTCTTAAAGGTAGGAATACCCCCTCTCCCTAATGTAGTTTCTTGATAGTTGTAACTTTGTTTTTTAGGTATGTTTCTATTTACAGACATTATTCATAAAGTAGTGTATGCAACGACTAGTGGGTGTGTGTATATATATATATATATATTCCCTTTGTTTGTACTCAAACCTCTGCTTATGAGCAGGATGTAATATGGAAGACAATATTATTTTTGGGCAGCCTCTGTGTTTTGCTAGGCTCAAAGGTGGAGCTAATAATAAAAACAGTTACCTGACAGGTACATAAACTGATGAGGTCGTTCGCTGTACCATCCCATAAAAGATCAAAGCTGCTTAGAAGCCATGCTGAAGTATGATGTGCCAGGCGGAAAAATACAGATATTGCAGCTAAGCTGTTAAATTATGACACAACGCATTCGGTTCTCTGGGCTACATGCTGCTAATCTGCAGGAGTTTGAGAATGAATGCAGAAGAAGAAGAGGTAGTACAGCGCTAGATGTGATATCTGTGCCTTTAATCTGGACACAAACGACTTTAACTGGTTTGATGGGTTACGTTGACCTGTGGGACAACAACAATTGTGTGTGTGTGTTTGTGATATGAGAAAGAGTGTGTTAGATTTGTATTTTGCCTGTACTGTTCTAAAAACTGCTGATTATGCGATGACAAGAATAATGAAATATAGGCACATGAACTATTTCAGGTTTATTCTTGAACATTTTGATTCTTAGTGTAGTGTTGAAAATAAGAGGATTGACTTTATTGTACATAGGTTACCCTATATGTACTCCTTCCCTCTCAATAAAACGGGATGCCTCACGTCAAGAGTAACACTCATAGCATGCAACTCTGTAGCTTCCAGAGATCTCAGAAAAAAATCACTAATTCCCAGAGATCTCAGAAAAAACTCACTAATCCCCAGAGTTCTCAGAAAAAACTCACTAATCCCCAGAGATATCAGAAAAAATCCACTAATCCCCAGAGATCTCAGAAAAACCAATTAATCCCTGTAGATCTTTAAAAAAACCCACTTTACAAATAAGTCGTGAACTGGTTTTGAACCTGTGACCACCTGAGCATAATGCAATAGAGTTAACCACTATGGAGATCTAGATTTATATTGTAGAGTTGTTAATACGTTATAATAACTAGGCATGATTCTTCTGATGTATGGATTCACAGTTTGCTTTCATCTTTGAAACAGCAAACCTTAGTCATGTTTAAACTGTTATTTGATGTCCCTCTCCATTGTTGTATGCCAGAGTATCATGGACTCTATGTTTATTTGAAAAATAGAGTGGATGAATCCATTTCCCGAAAACTGCTTGAAACATACGCTGTACTTGGAGTTACCTGTAAAGATAGAATAATTAACAATAAGCAACTGGATCTGAATCTTTTACGAATTGTCTGCATGATAACTCACCTCCGTCAATGACTCTTATGACCCCGTCGATAACATCACGACCATCCTCCACAAACAAGGACTCAGTACGACTCAGGCGTCACATCTGACCTTGAACAGAAACTTGCAGCTCCCACTCTACGCTTAGCGGCATGTGTGGATGCTATCAACCAGCTTCCACCTGGGGATAGACAATTACTTAAACTTTTCTGCTTTCATACAAAGTGAGACTTTATGTGCAATTTTATTTATCATTTTTAGTAACGAGTTTTTTGGCGAATATTCGGCTTTCAAATTCCCATGATCTACTGCCCTGATATTTTCACAATTCCTTTGTGTCCCAGTTTTGGAATGAAGTAGTTCTCAGTGACGCTGTTTTATGAAGCGTCCAGTTTTCACATCCGTATGTTGCTGCTGGGTATACTTGCTCTAATAGTAATTTAACTTCGTTGCTTGATGTGACTGAGAACCTATAGGTATGTCAGGAGCACAAAGGCATCGGTTCATTATAACCATTCGCTATTGGTGTCTTGTTGAAGCTATTATTTTCTTTCATTAAGATAATTTGGATGTCCCTGATGTACTTTTTTAATTTAGGCTTTACAAACTTCTGAATCATTTATGCTCGATCCTAAATATTCAGATTTTGTGATATCATGTAGTTCGTTATTATCAACTATGATAACTTTTCAAGTTTTTTTTTTTGTATTGTTAAATTTTATGAGGCACTCTTGTGGGTTTGTAGAGTGTTTGCCGATTTAAAATTAGAATTATAACAGCTTTGAAGAATTTGCTCACGCGATTAAGCAGTTAAAATAACAATACTCTCCATAAATCTACTATGTTATGTATTTGGTGACGGCAATATAATTGTTATCACACTTCGTATTATGTACAACAAAGTTGCTGAGTTCAGTGCGTGTGATATATGTAGTCCATGTTGTTGCTCTTATATTTCCTGATACGCCTGACCTAGTTGATGTTGTTTGGTCACATCCATACACACGTTTCTAATAATAAACTGAAGGAAACTTGTCTTGATACTTTTCACATACATTTGGGAATATGCACCTCTGTGGGGCGTGGTACGGTGCGCGTCGTCATACTGCCAATGTACACGGTTCATACCTCGCTGCAGGCAATTCTGCATCTGGAACAAACAGAATGTAATGTAAACCAAATGAACGCAAAATGCTTAAATATTGAAAATCACTTCTTCGGGTGGAATATTCTTTCCAGAAATTAGTATCCTTTATGGACCCCTTGAACTACTCCCAATACTGTGCGAGTTGACATGTCGCATCGAGGACATATTTAAACAATCTGTGACGTCTCTTATCCATCGTCGTCTTGGGTGGCCCACATGTCTGCTACCATACCTTCCATTATAGAAAATCACTACAGCCAAAAAATGACGGTTTTTCGTTACGTCCTGAATAGGCATATGCGACTAACAACTACGATTAGGACTACTATTAACGCAGTTGCCTCTAGGAGTTGTAGATTGTATATTTCCAGGAAAAGGGGGGGGGGAATGGGAGCACAATTCTAGACTTTTGGATTATTGAAAAAATATTCGAAAATAACCAGAGAGAAAAATAAAAGCTTAGAAAATGCGGCGACGCAGAACACATTCGAATTCTATTTTCGCTGAATGTAATGGATGAATTAACCACACAAGTTTTATGGCTTTCAAGAAGGAATGTAGCTGAGAGCATATTTGAACTTAGAGATGAGCTCAAATTCTTGTTTTGAAATTCAAAATATGATGTAATGTGTTGCTGTGTTTGGCGATAAACAATGAAATATATGGTGATATTTTTTAGCAGCAAAATAAACTGAAAATTTAGATGCAGGGAAGGAATACAAACGCATTTACATGAATTGTTTCCTTGAAACTTTCATGAGCAAGATGGAAAATTGAAAGGAAAAATTGAACAGAAGAAATGAGATTGCCGATAAGCTAGACATAAAATGAAAATCACTGTCAACAACATATCTAAGTTTCGGTATCTTATGTAGAAGTGAAATCCATCATAAAAATTCTCAATAAACGCGAAGTGGAACTCAACTCACCAATATCGTCAAAAATCGATGCAACCTTTTAAGAAATGAACACACAATATTTAGCTTCAGAACAAGTCACAATAGACTAAGCATAATATGGAAGGTTTGGAATTACGACACCTATTTGTGCCTTTGTAGATAATCAGCTGAATAAACAGACCATAGTTTACAAAACTGCCCACTGTACCATAACACAAGGATACAATTGTGGCCATCTGAAAATACTCTGACGGATAAGCTTTACGGCCTTGTCTCCGGGCGGTTGACCACATTTCAGTTCGTTAACGAAATTTATATCAGCGCTTGACTGACAGGAGAATGAAAAAGATGAAACAGAAAGGTCCAGCTGAAAAATGTGGCAATGTTTGAGAAATTGTATCATTTATTCTTGTTGAAGGTGGCAATGTTTGAGAAATTGTATCATTCATTCTTGTTGCAGGTGGCAATGTTTGAGAAATTGTATCATTCATTCTTGTTGAAGGTGGCAATGTTTGAGAAATTGTATTTAATTCTTGTTGAAGGTGGCAATGTTTGAGAAATTGTATCATTCATTCATGTTGAAGGTGGCAATGTTTGCAAAATTATCATCCATTCTTGTTGCAGGTGGCAATGTTTGAGAAATTATCATCCATTGATGTTGCAGGTGGCAGTGTTTGAGAAATTATCATTCATTCTTGTTGCAGGTGGCAATGTTTGAGAAATTATCATCCATTCTTGTTGCAGGTGGCAATGTTTGCGAAATTATCATCCATTCTGGGTGCAGGTGGCAATGTTTGAGAAATTATCATCCATTCTTGTTGCAGGCGACAATGACCACGGGCTTCCAGAATTTGCTGATGGATTTCACTTCCACAAAAGATACCGAAACTTTAATATGTTGTTGTTGTTGTTGTTGTTGACTTTCATTTTATGGCGAACTTATCAGCAATCTTATTCCTCCCCCCCCCCCCCCAAAAAAAAAAATTATAAAAAAAAACTAAAAAAATTAAATACATTTTCAAAAAAATGATGAAATATTGCATCCTTTGACAAAACTGGAAAATTAACACAGCCAATACTTTCTTCCGTAATAAAAACTCCGTAATGAAAAATAAAATTGAATTTAGTATGAAGTCCATTCAAATTACCATTTGAAAAACTTTGTAAAGATTGTCAACATAAATTTCTAGAATCGAAAACTGATTTAGAGATACTTTCGATGAGAAATCAATAACCTAATTTTGGTCCTTGATTCCTACCCAAACATGGCAAAAAGGACTTATCCATGCAATGCTTTCATTTGTATCCGCATATCTTTGTGAGGCGGGATTTCATCTCTCTTCCAGGTGAAATCAAAGTAGCGAAGTATATTGTACGATGAAATTGACCTGCTTTTTTGCCCACCCTATCAGACACTCCTCCATGTATCCAAGAGTTGGCAAAGAATAAACACATCCAGCTGTCTCAGTAATTGCAATCTTCATCTGTTCTGAATCACAGCCAGGGGATTCTATTGAACTGTTTGTTACAGTGCTATATTTCTTGATTAGTTTGTTCTGCTCTGATTGCGGCTTGTGGCGGAATGGTACAGAGAGCGTCTGTAACGGCCAAGGTACCGGGGTCGATCTGCGCCACAGGCAGTTGTGCACCTGGACCGTTGAGAAAGCAATGATAAACTACTGAACGTATTTATATTGCCAAAAATTCACTACAGCCAAAAAAATGCTGGGTTGATGGCTACGTCCTGAATATGATACGCAACCAATTTTGTTGTTATATGTTATGGATATTTTTTAACTACTTTAATTCAAGCTTAATGTCCATTCTATTTTTTTTATTACTATTGAATTTGTACGGCTCCAATATGAAAATAATGTAAGTGAATTTCTAGTGTAATTATTACAATTTACATTCACTTATATTTATTATCATTATCAAACCCATAACCCTTCAGGGTCGTAGGGGTGTCACTCTGAAAACATATGCACACAAATTTCGCCATGTATCTATGTTATTAGTTCTTTATTTGAGTGTGGAGAAACTTAATCCTGCCCAGTCCTTAATATTATCACTTATATAAGTAAAATGTAGATATAATGACTACCAAATTTATATGCATTTATAAACGAGGAAATGGCAATTTCTCATATGGTCAAAGTTACAGCCGGATCGAAAAGTTTGAGAACCACTGCTGTAGAGGTATACGGGGAAATACTGAAGTGCCTTGTTGAAGAATTCGACATCTATGTTCGTGTGAAAAATTAGACATCTGTGTTCGTGTGAAGAATTTTACATCTATGTTTGTGTGAAGAATTAGACATCTATGTTCGTGTGAAGAATTAGACATCTATGTTCGTGTGAGGAATTAGACATCTATGTTCGTGTGAGGAATTAGACATCTATGTTCGTGTGAGGAATTAGACATCCTTGTTCGTGTGAGGAATTAGACATCTATGTTCGTGTGAGGAATTAGACATCTATGTTCGTGTGAGGAATTAGACATCCTTGTTCGTGTGAGGAATTAGACATCCTTGTTCGTGTGAGGAATTAGACATCTATGTTCGTGTGAGGAATTAGACATCTATGTTCGTGTGAGGAATTAGACATCTATGTTCGTGTGAGGAATTAGACGTCTATGTTCGTGTGAGGAATTAGACATCTATGTTCGTGTGAGGAATTAGACGTCTATGTTCGTGTGCATAATTCGAGATCTATATTTGTGTGAAGAATTCGACTTCTGTGTTCGTGTGAAGAATTAGACATCTATATTTGTGTGAAGAATTCGACATCTGTGTTCGTGTGAAGAATTAGACATCTGTTCGTGTGAAGAATTAGATATCTGTTCGTGTGAAGAATTCGAGATCTATATTTGTGTGAAGAATTCGACTTCTGTGTTCGTGTGAAGAATTGTACATCTATATTTGTGTGAAGAATTCGACTTATGTGTTCGTGTGAAGAATTATACATCTATATTTGTGTGAAGAATTAGACATCTATATTTGTGTGAAGAATTATACATCTATATTTGTGTGAAGAATTATACATCTATATTTGTGTGAAGAATTAGACATCTATATTTGTGTGAAGAATTCGACATCTGTGTTCGTATGAAGAATTAGACACCTATGTTCGTGTGAAGAATTCGAGATCTATATTTGTGTGAAGAATTCGACTTCTGTGTTCGTGTGAAGAATTAGACACCTATGTTCGTGTGGTGAATTCGACATCTATGTTCGTGTGAAAAAGTTTGATATATGAAATATTCGTATGACTGGTCATCCATTGTACAGAACAATTGTTTTAACCGTCGATCATACAAACTATCATCATGTAAACACTGCGACATTTCCTGGTCGAATCTGACCACATTATTTGATCAGCTAGGAGCGACGTGAAAACGGTGTCATAACAAGTAGTTAATTGTTTGGTTTGCAACATATGCTAATGTTTCAGCAGCTTTTATCGAGAATTTCACACACTTATTCAATCAATTAATCAAGTGCCATGCCGAGTAGCGTAGGTGACCATGCTTCTCTACAACTGGCTGTCACTTGTATCATTAATAAGTTCAGTCAGTGATATCTTTCCATGGCATGACAACCCATCCAGTAACTTCCTCTCTTAATGTTCCTTAGTTTCTTCTTATCTTGATCTTTCCGTTAGTTAGCAATTGTTTCGCTATTCTCACGTGTCATTTACATTTTCATTCTCTGCCTCTATGTTTGGTCTCTTTCAGGGCCGTAGATGCAATTTCTCGTGGTGAGGATGTAATGATCCCTTTACCTGAATACAGGTAGCTCTTGATAGCCCATAGAGAAGTACATGTTCTTCTCAGTTGTGTACTAAGGCGACGACAGGCCTCGTATGTCTCACAGGCGTGGATGTGTAAGGGAGGTTATGGATGCATGTTTAGTCCCCAAGGGGCATTCCAGTGGGTCTCTATCCTAGGATTACCACGTCCTACTAGAAGCACAGCACACACCTCTGTGACAACTATCTCATCATTCTTCTGTCAGGTTTGTTGACCCATACGCAACGATGGCACATCTAGCATTTCCCGTCACATAGGAGTCTGCCACAAAAGGTTAAAGGTGGAATGTCCGTTGATCTGCACGTCTTCGTTAGGCATGGGGCTTATTTGAAAATTGAAATAAAAGAAATTGAGACACAATGTTACAACTAGAACATGTTTACAGGTGACAGGTTGTTAGTCTATCCCCCAACTTTTCTTAGTAACCACCTACAACATGACTGGAAATAAGACAACTTTGTTTGCACACTAAACTAGGTCCAGGCACCTCTAGCCACACGGAATCTTTATCGTGATAAATTTGATAACGTGTTGTAAAAAAATAGTTGAGGGGGGGGGGGGTTAACCACCTTTGGCCACGTTCCTAGAGCTAAAAGTAATATTCTAGTTTCCTAAGGGGGTGTGATCACTCCCCCAGTCTATCGCTGCCCCCATATGTACGGACTTGGTCTCTTTACTCGAGCATCTCCTCGAAGATCTGCATTTTTTAGCATCTGCTCCGAGATCTGCATTTTTGTAGCATCTGCTCTGAGATCTGCATTTTTGTAGCATCTCCTCTGAGATCTGCATTTTTGTAGCATCTGCTCTGAGATCTGCATTTTTGTAGCATCTCCTCTGAGATCTGCATTTTTGTAGCATCTGCTCTGAGATCTGCATTTTTGTAGCTTCTGCTCTGAGATCTGCTCTGAGATCTGCATTTTTGTAGCATCTGCTCTGAGATCTGCATTTTTTAGCATCTGCTCTGAGATCTAAAATTGTTTAGCATCTCCTCTGAGATCTGCATTTTTGTAGCATCTCCTCTGAGATCTGCATTTTTTAGCATCTGCTCTGAGATCTAAAATTGTTTAGCATCTCCTCTGATATCTGCAGTTTTTCTTAGCTATCCAGGGATTAATTTTGTCACTTTGCTTTTCAAACTTGAAGGCATGGGCTGAACATGTCGCAACCATCTTTTTCAGATGTATTTCTTTTGACCACATTCAGTCTTATCCCGAATTTTACCAGAAACCGACTAATATTATCACATCACGTTGTTTTAACCAGTAGTAAGTAAATATTAACCACTACCGACTCGTTGGTACATTGGTTAGTGGATCCGTCTCACAAGCACAACTCTTCCGAACTTGCACATGGTTCAAAAGTCGATCATCCACATGGTACTGGCGATGTGATTGGATGTATTAGATGTGCCTAAAACTGCAATTCTAGATGAATAGCAATGTCTAATAGAGTATCTAATTCAATTATAATATTAGATGAATAGCAATGTCTAATAGAGTATCTAATTCAATTATAATATTAGATGAATAGCAATGTCTAATAGAGTATCTAATTCAATTATAATATTAGATGAATAGCAATGTCTAATAGAGTATCTAATTCAATTATAATATTAGATGAATAACAATGTCTAATACAGTTTATCATTCAATTATATTATTATTATTATTATTAATCATTAGAGTTATCTCAGCATCCTAGTGGTCAGGGACGTAGATGCATCTAAATGCGGGGGGGGGGGGGCGTGTTACCCAATTTACAAAAAAGCTCTTTCGCTTATTTTATTTTAGTGCGTGAAACTTTCATTCAAGATATTTTTGGTGCCTTTTTTTGGAAATTCTTTAAAATGGTTGCACCAATTTTGACTAAATTTCTAGTACTACAAGTCACACATCCCTGCCCTACTCCCAAATCTATGAGCGTAATAGTAATTAAACCATTTGTCTTGTGGTCACGAAGTTGCAGGTTTGATCCCGGCCTTGTACTCCCTGCAGGAGATGTGTGAATTATATTAACTATGTTACAGTAGGAGCAAAACAATGTAATGTAGGGAACATAATTGTGTCTTTGCGGTTAAAGTGTCTACATTGGTGCTGAGTCCCTTTGAGCTGTTAAAAGTGCCAGCCGAATAACGAAACATCACGAGCACTGACAGCGCGCCATCGAATATTTTCTTTTAAACGTACAGACATTCTACGTTTTCATTTGTATCTGCAGTTTAATTTTATAGCTTAGTAATATTTATTATTGTTACTAACGATGATACGCTGTGTGAATTCAACTTATTAATATGTATAATGAGACATTTATCACCTGGAGATAGATAGTATGAGTCCAAGAAACTTTTAAGTATAATGCAACATTTGTCAACAGTGGATAAATCAGTGATTCCCACATTTTTTCTTCACTATACCCTACCTAATTCTTTCTAAAATTCTGATTGCCTCACCCCTCCCCCTTATGTAATATATACATATTTTTATATTAAAAATTTAAGTATTCCCTAAACTTTAAGCAATAATTGAGGCACTCCCTTGAATAATCAATTTACTCCCCATGTGAGGTGTGGGTCCACGTTAGGAAACACTGGGATAAATTGTCTGAATGCAACTCATTAAATATGTATAATGTTACTTTTATCACGAAGGAGATAAATGAATCCAACTCATTAATATGCATCGCCCATGTGTTACTGGGGTCCAAGAGGAGCGCAAAAAATGGCAAACACTGTTTACCTTTCATGCATGTGGTAAGAGGCGACTGAGGAGGTTGTGGAGTGGATTTTGGAGAGTTTGAGAACGACCACAGAAGAAGCAGGCTTGGGAGATACATTTTGTGATTCCAACTCATTAATATGTATAATGCATTTATCACAAGGGAGATCAATTGTGTGAATGCAGCTGATATACGAGCTTAATGTGGCAGTTAATGTTATTCTTATAAACTGTTAATAACGAAGCACAAGTTGTGTTTGTATGTCACCAGCGCGAAGCTACGCCTACATGTTTCTCGATATTTACTTGCTTTTATTTTTCAAGACGGCATGAATCTATTTTTGTAATTTTCAGGTATACATTGATCTCTGAGTTTTACATCAAAGATTTCAAATGATATTTGAAAAAGTATTTGCATTTCAGTATAGATTTGTACTTAATTTAATTTCGATCTCGGACATAATAGAAATTGTATAGAAAATTGAAAAGTGGTTCTTCTGTTCCACAAATGTTGTCATTTAGACTTTGCCTATATTTACAGAGGGGCAAGTGCAGATCTAAAGAGTTTGCTTAGCAGTGACACTTTGGTGCATAGTTTAGCCCTAGTTCATTATAGGCCTACACGTCAGCGTTTCTCATTTTTTTTATAGTAGCGGAACCCTTAAAACAATCTTCATGTCTCGCGAATCACATATGTATAAATCAGTGATACTATTGGCAAGCGGAGTTATCATATCTATGAGTGGTACTCTTGGCAAGCGGAGGTACATATATGAGTGGTACTCTTGGCAAGCAAGCGGAAGGTACATATATGAGTGGTACTCTTGGCAAGCGGAGGTACATATATGAGTGGTACTCTTGGCAAGCAAGCGGAGGTACATATATGAGTGGTACTCTTGGCAAGCGGAGGTACATATATGAGTGGTACTCTTGGCAAGCAAGCGGAGGTACATATATGAGTGGTACTCTTGGCAAGCGGAGGTACATATATGAGTGGTACTCTTGGCAAGCGGAGGTACATATATGAGTGGTACTCTTGGCAAGCGTTGGTACATATATGAGTGGTACTCTTGGCAAGCGGAGGTACATATATGAGTGGTACTCTTGGCAAGCGGAGGTACATATATGAGTGGTACTCTTGGCAAGCGGAGGTACATATATGAGTGGTACTCTTGGCAAGCGGAGGTACATATATGAGTGGTACTCTTGTCAAGCGGAGGTACCTCTATGAGTGGTACTCTTGGCAAGCGGAGTTATATCTATGAGCGGTACTCTTGTCAAGAAGTGTGCCTCTTTGGTAAAGGGGAGGAGTACACATTGGGAAGCCCCAGTACAATTAAGTCAATCTTCTAGACCTTTTATTTAGATAATTCTTTTTGGGGTACGATGCAAGGGATGACTGAGCAAGGTGGCCAATTTGTTGCTGGCCTTCAGGATGTCACTAGATGTGATGATTATAGTTAGCATTGATATACTTCAGGATGTCACTAGATGTGATGATTATAGTTAGCTTTGATATACTTCAAGATGTCACTAGATGTGATGATTATAGTTAGCTTTGATATATTTCAGGATGTCACTAGATGTGATGATTATAGTTAGCATTGATATACTTCAGGATGTTACTAGATGTGATGATTATAGTTAGCATCGATATACTTCAGGATGTCACTAGATGTGATGATTATAGTTAGCTTTGATATACTTCAGGATGTCACTAGATGTGATGATTATAGTTAGCTGTGATATAACTTCAGGATGCCACTAGATGTGATGATTATAGTTAGCTGTAATATACTTCAGGATGTCACTAGATGTGATGATTATAGTTAGCTTTGATATACTTCAGGATGTCTCTAGATGTGATGATTATAGTTAGCTTTGATATACTTCAGGATGTCACTAGATGTGATGATTATACTTAGCTTTGATATACTTCAGGATGTCACTAGATGTGATGATTATAATTAGCTTTGATATACCTTGGCTAGGGTAACAATTAGAAGAATGTGAATTGAGCATAATTCAATAATAATAATAACATTAGTAATAATGATAATAATAATAGACCTATAACTTGTCATTGTCGTATGGGTCTAAAATCAGCACACGATCTCCCAAAAACGTTTGTCTTTAGGTACTAGGATTAGAGGAAAATCATGTACTGATTCATATTATTCAGATAATCCAATGGTAACATTTCAGGGGGCATAATTTTACTCGGTGGTGCCCCATCTCCTTTCCGAAACTTCAGCTATCGACAAGCAGAAATAATACAACTGTCATCCCTCTCCATTTTACAAGAATTATATACAAAGGAGTTTCTCGATATTTATTTCATAGTTGCTTGGCTCAGTTTGGATAAGTAAATATAGTGAGAACTGATAAAGTGAAGTGAGAACTGAGTACAATAAAATATAAAGTCAAGCTTAGTTCCCGCGGTAGTGGTTTGTAATATATAAATGAGATGGAGCACCGACCTTCATACCCTAGATTTGAATTCACTCGTTATTCGTAATGTGAAATAACAATTGTTCTCGTGGTTCACCCACCAGGAGGTAGGTTACCAGGGCGCACGATCTGGGAAGGTCGAAGATTTTCGACATCGCCACAGAAAAAGTGTGTAAGGAGGTTTCTGGTCAGCCACTGACCGGGTGGTATTATCTGTGTTAGATTATGGTTTAGGTTTACTTACACTGTCGCAAACACAGGCGGATAGACTGGAGAGAGTTCAAAACGATGCCATGAGAGCTGTCCTAGGATCACAAGAGATGCACCTATCGCGTCCGTGAGGTTTCTCCTAGACCTACCGAACATCAGAGCAAGACATACAATAGTTAATATTAAAGACTACTTGAAAGTCGTCAACAATGAGCAGCACTTCTTACACTAATCTCTAGGCAACACAAAAGGAAGGCACATCAAGAGAGGAAGGTCTTAGATGGCTGAAACACCCTACTCATATTTTATGAGCTGGAGGAAGTGGCTGTGAATGGGTGGCATTTAGCAAAGATAGAAAGTTTTTGACAATAGCTGTGATAAAGAGTGGCGCGACTGGGCTGCCAACAGAATAGAGGGAAGGGAATGATCCAAGAGCTCATCCTGCAGCACTCGAAGCCACATATTACAATAATTTACACAGATGGCTCGATAACACAAGAAATAAACAGGCGTTGTTGGGATTTCGTGTCCTACCAAAATAGCATGAAATTACTGCTTATCTCAGTACAACATCGAGTATGAGAATGGAAATAGAAGCGGTGACATAAGCTCTCACATGGCTTGCGACACACTCATCAACAGACTCAGTGATTGTAAGTAAAGTAAAGTAACCCATAGCATTTATTAATGCCGTAGGGGTGTGAGATGTTAGCGATCTCACATTTCACAGCCTCTGCAAATGAGGGCGGTAGCCATCTCCTCTCCCTCGCAGTCTTTACTTCCCGGATTAATCCGGTACCCATTTAAGGCTGGGTCGACCTGGGAGCCGTTACCATCTGAAAACATTTCCGCCTCAACTGGGGAATGAACCCAGGACCACTCATATGCGAAGCCAGTGCGCTAACCACTGCGCTAACACGGCTCATGATTGTATCAGATGCTCAAAGTATGCTGCACAAGAAATTGTATGGTCAGAACAGAATGGGTCACTCTTCTCAACAACGCGCGTAGTATTACATGGATCTGCTGTCCATGGTCGTGCTGGGGTCAGGGGACACGCAAGAGCCGATGTGTTGTTGGTAAAGCCTTGGTGAACGAGACCGAAATAAGAAGAGACAGGATTGTATTGATTAGAGCAGTCATGGATACCCTACGAAAAGACGAAGTCGAACCAGACAATGTACATATTCAGAGAATGGTCGAATTTGGAGGGACTAGAGGCGATGGGAGAAAGTGTCCCCTCTCTGGAAAGATCAGAAGAACGCTTAATCAGCAACTGGCTGGGACACTGAGCGTATACAATTTTACAAGGCTGACGTAATCGGAAGCAGGGCATATATATAAATTTCCCCAGTGCTGTGACGCTTGTTCTTAATTAAGAATCAAGATCCACTGATTAGAGAGCTCAATATTTATGGGAACACTGTGTGCCATGACTATCTATCTATACGCTGTGGCCCTTGTTTGCATTGCGGCGTCAGGGGTTAAGAGTTCTCTGGAGATGACTTTCTTGTGTGCTGTTTGTAAGCTTGTTCCTGTAATGTGTGCAATGACGCTGTTTTATAACTCAGCTTACTCAACCTTTACGATTTGAAACATTTAAGCCGTAGTCGTAACCTTCGATAACAGTTACCATGTTGTTTCGACAAGCCGACGTTGTGCTTGAACTAGTTATGGGCACGGCGTGGGTGAGCGGAACAACAAAGAAACCTGTCGCAAGGGTCAGAGTTGTGCCCTGATGTCGACGTCTGTTTCAGCAGCATTAGACTCGAAACACCATCGAGTGCGATGGCTCTGGAACAGAGGTCGGAGCACTTATGGGAATGCCACACGTGCTGTGAGGCCAGTTTCTAATCAAGAAACATTTAAGCCAGTTTATCCACTAGAACATCATATAGTGAGATGAACATCATATAGTGAGATGAACATCATATATTGAGATGAACATCATATAGTGAGATGAACATCATATAGTGAGATGAACATCACATAGTGAGATGAACATCACATAGTGAGATGAACATCACATAGTGAGATGAACATCATATATTGAGATGAACATCATATATTGAGATGAACATCATATAGTGAGATGAACATCACATAGTGAGATGAACATCATATAGTGAGATGAACATCATATAGTGAGATGAACATCACATATTGAGATGAACATCACATAGTGAGATGAACATCACATAGTGAGATGAACATCACCTAGTGAGATGAACATCATAATGTGAGATGAACATCATATAGTGAGATGAACATCACATAGTGAGATGAACATCACATAGTGAGATGAACATCATATATTGAGATGAACATCATATATTGAGATGAACATCACATAGTGAGATGAACATCATATATTGAGATGAACATCATATAGTGAGATGAACATCATATAGTGAGATGAACATCATATAGTGAGATGAACATCACATAGTGAGATGAACATCACATAGTGAGATGAACATCACATAGTGAGATGAACATCACATAGTGAGATGAACATCACATAGTGAGATGAACATCACATAGTGAGATGAACATCACATAGTGAGATGAACATCATATATTGAGATGAACATCATATATTGAGATGAACATCACATAGTGAGATGAACATCATATAGTGAGATGAACATCACATAGTGAGATGAACATCACATAGTGAGATGAACATCACATAGTGAGATGAACATCACATAGTGAGATGAACATCACATAGTGAGATGAACATCACATAGTGAGATGAACATCACATAGTGAGATGAACATCACATAGTGAGATGAACATCATATATTGAGATGAACATCATATATTGAGATGAACATCACATAGTGAGATGAACATCATATATTGAGATGAACATCATATATTGAGATGAACATCATATATTGAGATGAACATCACATAGTGAGATGAACATCATATAGTGAGATGAACATCACATAGTGAGATGAACATCACATAGTGAGATGAACATCACCTAGTGAGATGAACATCATATAGTGAGATGAACATCACATAGTGAGATGAACATCACATAGTGAGATGAACATCATATATTGAGATGAACATCATATATTGAGATGAACATCACATAGTGAGATGAACATCATATATTGAGATGAACATCATATATTGAGATGAACATCACATAGTGAGATGAACATCATATAGTGAGATGAACATCACATAGTGATATGAACATCATATATTGAGATGAACATCACATAGTGATATGAACATCATATAGTGATATGAACATCATATAGTGAGATGAACATCACATAGTGATATGAACATCATATAGTGAGATGAACATCACATAGTGAGATGAACATCATACACATACTCTAATTTCATATTTCCTGTCTACCATATTTCCTATTAGTATGTACTTTCTATTTTTATGACATACGAAACCAATGTGTAAATAGTGTAAATATTTTGCCAAAAATATACGCTGTAAAAAGGCGTTAATTTCCCCCCATGTGGATTTGTTTAGTTTTTAGTTCTTACAATTCTTCGCTGAAACATGCCCCTTCTCGCAATCCATTTGTACATTTTTGTCTTGCTGTGTTATGAGAAAAAAACAAAACAACATATGTGACGTTGAGCATAGCATGTCTATCAGTTAGGTATAGAAAATGAAACCATCGTGGTAGTTGTGGAAAGAAAGTTATAACAAGCGTTAACGGTTCGGAAAAGAAGATCATATCCTGTGTATGAAATACCATAACCAGTGTTGACGTTCGGAAAAGAAGATCATAGCCTGTGTAGAAATACCATAACCAGTGTTAACGTTCGGAAAAGAAGATCATAGCCTGTGTATGAAATACCATAACCAGTGTTAACGTTCGGAAAAGAAGATCATAGCCTGTGTAGAAATACCATAACCAGTGTTAACGTTCGGAAAAGAAGATCATAGCCTGTGTATGAAATACCATAACCAGTGTTAACGTTATGAAAATAATATAATAGGCAGCGTTAACTTTATAAAAAGAATATCATAGCCATTATGTACCAAAAATAGCTCACAAGTAGTAGATGATTTACTTTATTTTGCTCAGATTTCTTCATATATAATATCCCCATATTTATACACAGCGGCACGCCATCTGCCAAGAGTAGCACACATAACATGTAGATCGGTAGTTTTTAGCGATAATCCCCAAGTATTTCCAAACACTTATTTTGACTGATCCGACTTTTTCTGTGATTTTATTGCATGACAACACAAATGATGAGTCGCATCAGCCAAGATACGCACGCATGGCTAGTTTAGAGAAGGACTTTACAGAGTTTTGTTCCAATTATACAGTGTTTTTAGTTCAAATACTTGAATTCAAATTATACACTGGACGTTAATGCATCTGCGGAATAATACAATGAATATTAGCTATGCGTGACTTGTTACATCTGTTATCTGTAGCCAGTGAATACTAACCATACGTGACTTGTTACATCTGTAACCTGTAGCCGGTGAATACTAACCATCTGTTACCTGTAGTCAGTAAATATTAAAATAGTATTGGTATACCTGGGACTTGGTGGATTTATCTAACTATGTGACGTTTCCTTTACAGAACGTTGTCCTCACTCCGTTTTGTAAGCCTCTCTGTTATGTGCAAGCTATCCAGCCTCTTCCAGTGTCATTGTTCAGAAGGGCATCAATATCTTGCATTCATCGTAGTCTTGGTCTGCCTCTTGTTCTCTTCCATGGAAACCTTCCCATTCACGAAATATATTTATAAACTATTTGTCTTTATATATATATATATATATATATATATATATATATATATATATATATATATATATATATATATATATATATATATATATATATATATATATATATATATATATGCTAGCTTGTGTTTTTTGATAGTTTTCTTCTATGTTACGCCTCTTACGCTTTTAGCTATGTTGCTAGTGAATAATAAAACAATGTTTGTATACATGTAGAATATTGCTATTGAATAATAAAACAGTATTTGTATACATGGAACATGATGCTAATGAATAATAAAGCAGTATTTGTATACATGGATAATGTTTCTAGTGAATAGTAAAACAGTATTGTTATACCTGGGACTTGTTGCTAATGAAAAATAATGGTTCGGGTATAAATGGACGTATAGCTTATAATAAAGGAAATAATTTTGTTATACTTGGGGCATGTATAGTGATTGATAAAAAGACAATTCTGTAGTCAGTAAATATTAAAATAGTATTGGTATACCTGGGACTTGGTGGATTTATCTAACTATGTGACGTTTCCTTTACAGAACGTTGTCCTCACTCCGTTTTGTAAGCCTCTCTGTTATGTGCAAGCTATCCAGCCTCTTCCAGTGTCATTGTTCAGAAGGGCATCAATATCTTGCATTCATCGTAGTCTTGGTCTGCCTCTTGTTCTCTTCCATGGAAACCTTCCCATTCACGAAATATATTTATAAACTATTTGTCTTTATATATATATATATATATATATATATATATATATATATATATATATATGCTAGCTTGTGTTTTTTGATAGTTTTCTTCTATGTTACGCCTCTTACGCTTTTAGCTATGTTGCTAGTGAATAATAAAACAATGTTTGTATACATGTAGAATATTGCTATTGAATAATAAAACAGTATTTGTATACATGGAACATGATGCTAATGAATAATAAAGCAGTATTTGTATACATGGATAATGTTTCTAGTGAATAGTAAAACAGTATTGTTATACCTGGGACTTGTTGCTAATGAAAAATAATGGTTCGGGTATAAATGGACGTATAGCTTATAATAAAGGAAATAATTTTGTTATACTTGGGGCATGTATAGTGATTGATAAAAAGACAATTCTGTTATTTTTTCTCAGAGCTTTAATAGCGAGGACGGCCCACCAAAACCCAGACAGATATGGGTGGGAGAAGATGAGCAGTATCGACCTGCAGCAGTGGAAAGACAGCAACCGAAACGTAGAACCACTGATGGGAGCAGTGCACCACAAGAGGATTTGGACAATAACGGTGAGTTGATGATGTGTGAAGATTGGATAGAATTAAAGACATGTTGAATGGACCTAATACTTAAAATATGTACGTGTCATCTGTTGTTTATTTTGACAAACAGGAACTGTGAGAGATAGATCCTTTTTGTGCGATTTTCAAATTTAGCAATCTTCGGGGCTTTTCTTTCATACTAAAAAAAATAATAGCATCTTGCTACCAATGTGTAGGCAATGTGTTGAGAAGTCTCCTACTTCAATCAATCAATCAGACTGGCGTAGGCGATCATGTTTCTCCACGTCTCTTGTGTTGTCAATAAGCTCGGTTGGTGAGCTTCTACCGAGCCACGATACAAGCCCATCTAGTAACGTTTCTCTTTGTCGACCCCTATCTCTTCTCCCTTTGATCTTGCCAGTGGTTATTAAGTGTTCAAGCTGTGTTCTTCTCAGGACATACCCTAGAAACCTTGACTGTATGCCCCTGTTTTATATGATTGATCTTTTTTACGCCATCATCAAATGTGAACCGTCTCTTACTTACTAAGTCGAAACGTACAATCAATGATGTAGTGTTGTGAGCTTTTCCTCACTATATCTGCTAGGGATTTACTGTTGCATGATGTTTGATGAGCCACTGGTGAGACATTCCACATGCACAGTTCGGTTTTTAGAAATGACCGAGTTAGCTGCTGCTTAGGTGAATGAGCTATTTCAATATTTTAACCAAACGTTCTGCGATCAGGCAGTGATATTACAGTTGTAGCATGAAATGGAAGAAGACAATAACGTATTGCTTAATCTCACGTCACAAAAATATTATGCACTAGGAATGTTGATTCCTACTGGACACGCCCATAGGTGCTCAGATCTGCGCTTCAGTAAATCTCTCAGGGTATAACGGCTGATGGTTTCGGTTCTATGTTGATTCACTGTTCTTTTTGAAATCTTTGTCAGGTGTTCTCTACGGGCCATGCCCATCCTCATCCCCAATACACGCATTCTCGATATTGACTCATGCTCATTTATTTCAAATTCCTCAGATCGTGCGGACTCACGAAGAAAAATGAGTATGTCTGCTCGGTCCATAGGCTGACCATCTGTTATTCTAGTCCTCCTCCGCTTCTCCCCAAATCGACGGGTTCCCTACAGTATTGAAAAAACAACCACACTGCTGGATGCCAGTGTAAATACTCTCTATTTTAGTCCAGCACACTTACACAGAGATAGGAAGACAGCCAGCAGGGATACAGAAACACATTGCTCAATTAATGCATACAATAAATGGGGGGAAAAATTTGTAGCAGAGTTTCAAAGAACCAAGATAGAAAAAAAGCTAAAAATATGGAGAAACAAGACAGCAGATTCAACCTAGATGCAGATAGCAAATACATTATGTAGGTTAGTTAAATCCCAGAATCAAGAATGTTCCTTGCCCCAACAAACAATAAACCTAGAAAATCAAGATAAAATTCTCAATGGGAAACAAGGTGTAGGTCTACTTGCTACAACAAATAGTTCTGATAGTAATTTGAGTATTACAATAAGCCATCAGACAGAGATACGAAAAGAAATAGAAACAGTCAAAGAACAGACATATATTCCTGCTTCCATGATGAATCCCATTACAACAGAACTGCAGTCAATCAATCAATCAGTAAACTCGTAACCCTTCAGGATCTTAGGGGTACCACATTGGATGCTTCAGCACACAGAGTCCTCCAGCGAATTATATCGTCAGCGATGCGGATGAGTGTGGAAACATCTTGCCATGTCCATTCCTTGATGTTGTCTGTCCTTGCCTTTATTTGTCCTCCTCTGCTTCTTCCATACTCGACAGTTCCCTGCAGTGTTGTTTTTGACAAGGAATCGTGCCTGTATACATGTCCGAACCATGCTAGTTTTCGTCGTTTCACTATTGAAAGCAATGGCTCCTGAACAACTGCCCAATGCTCTACCTTATTTCTTACGTACACATTGGTCTTATGTTCCCTATAGGAAATTCATAGAATTCGTCTGTAGCATGGTGAACAGGTGAACAGACAATTTAGATGTTCGGGCCCAACTGCGCAATCCTGCAAGCAAAGATATATGGAACCAAAGAAAAGCTTCAGACAACGGTGGGGTTAATTCATAAGACGTCTGAAGGTGTCGACAACAGGTAACGAAAGAAAGAAAGGAATACATTAAGTCGATCGTCGAAATCGGATTTGTCTAGTTACTGGCGCAAATAAAGCGGTGACATAACGCATGTCCGTTCTATGGACTACTTTCTGCTGGGAATCTGTTTGATTATTGCTCTGTTGCAAGAGAGTTTGAGAATGAACGCATATAATCACAGCAACAACATCTAGTCATATCGCCAGTAGAATGTGAACGATAGGATTCCGAACGCCCTACACGTTTGACCGAGGTGTGAGACGTTAACAACTAACAACTTAACACTAACAACTGTTTAGCACCGAAACGACTTTAAATGTTACGAGAGTTATATTTGTTTGAAAGAAAATTAAGTATGTGCTAAACGTGAATATTAAACAATGTATGTGCATAACCATTCATAATGTAAGACTTGTGGGCTAAATTGAGAATCATCCTTCTAAAGCGAAGCATTTTACTTTTCCAGTGATTTTCATTGGTTATCGCCAAATAAGTATACAGTGTTCACAAAAAAAAGTCTAATGCGTCACTTTATAAGGATAATCCCTGATGATCAAGCATGATCTTATAATTGACGAAGGCCACGGTATACAATACGAGGATTAAGCAAATACTGTATATTCTTGCGATTAACCAACAATAACATCCAGCACGAGGTTCACACCTGCCAACTAAATATTGTCAAGTCTAATCACGTTTACCAAAGATAAACAGGCAGCAACTTAGTGTGTTTGCTGCAATTCCAGACTTGGACATTTCATACAATTACCTATAGTTTTTTTGACGAGTGCCGTTAAGCGCTTTAGAGGTACTATTTCGTTTTTGTTCTGGAGGGTGTGTTGACTTAGCTCGTCGTCATAATTCCGCCATTCAAGTTACTAAGTTCATTATAAATAATCATAATCGTTAAATAAATAGTTTTTCTCCAGACGACGTATATATATATATATATATATCTATGCACTTCTACAATACGTCCTGGTTTATATATGTTTGGATATAGAGCTGGTGCAGAGAGTAGAATGCATCACATTATCATTTCATTGGTTTCCTGAGCTTATTGCAGTCAATGCTGTTTCGCTTCCTAGACTTACGATATTGTCCTTCTATTACATGAATATCTCTCATGTGATCTTGATTCATGCCATTTTCCTAATACATACAGTGGTAATCGGTCATTTCCCCCCATTTCTAAGGTGTACCGAACTATGGTAATTAGGAGTGTTTCACTATAGTGTCTATAGATTAAATGTGTAGATATTGATGTAAGAAGTCACACTTTTCTTCACAATATATTTCTTTGAATCTCTTATAGTGTGCGA